>JAWXYG010000008.1:45169666-45769666 GCA_034222035.1 Acacia crassicarpa | reverse complement strand
AGGGGCGTGACATTTTTTTGATGAATTTCAAACTGTACTTGATGCTTTCCACTTTTCCCCTTCTGATGTCCAATTTGTGGTTCAACAGATACCCTGCTGACAGTTTTGACCGATTTTGGCAACCTTTTGGGGAGAGGAATTTCACTCAAGCAGGCACCAACAATGTTTCTGTGTCTGGTTTTTGGAATCTTCCTCCGTTGGAAATATTTGAGACTCAGTTGGGATCTGATCAGTTGGAATCCTTGGAGTTGAAATGGCCTCCAAAATCACTTCAGAATTCAAAATTCTACAGTGCTCTATACTTTGCAAATAACAAGGGATCACCATCTTCTGGTTCGAGGATTTTTAACATTAGTGTAAATGGGATCAGTTATTACCATGATTTGAATGTGACCTCAGATGGTGTTGTCGTCTTTGCTAGACAGTGGCCTCTTTCTGGTCCTACGACTATAACGTTGACCCCTACTACTAGTTCTTCCTTCGGTCCTGTGATCAGTGCCGGTGAAATTTTTGATGTGGTTCCATTAGGAGGAAGAACTTTGACACGAGAGGGTACATTTTCTGATGCCTTCTTTTCCAAGTCAAGGATAGTTTTAAAATATTTTAAAGCCAGTACACCACAGTTTTGGGAAACTAGACAGTTTAAGAGTTACATCTCAACTAAAGATGTTCACAGCTGTTAATTCAAGTTATAATAATAATTAAATCAATGTTGCAAGTTTCAAATTAGCCATTTGTAAGATGCAGTTGACTGGTTATAACATAGTTTACATCTCAACTATTTAACATGTTACATTGTAACAGTATACTCGTATGTTAATTATAATCACCTATGATTTTTGTAAGTGAAACTTTCTCTTGGCAGTTATTGCTTTGAACCGGGTAAAAGATAGTTTCCAGAACCCTCCATTAGATTGGACTGGTGATCCTTGTATGCCTCAGAAGTACTCATGGACTGGCATCACTTGCTCTGAAGGCCCTCGGATTCGTGTAGTGACATTGTAAGCTCTGTCCCTACCCTGTTACTGTTTTTCTGTTTACATGAATACCTTACTAATGATGCCCTGTTATTTTTAGAAATTTGACAGGTTTGGGTCTATCAGGATCTTTGTCGCCTAACATTGTCAAAATGACTGCTTTGAGTAACATGTAGGTCTTTTAGGTTAAGTCTATAAGCTCATGAAAATTACCTGGTACTTTATGTTGATTGTCAAATTGTTGCCCTACAGCTGGCTTGGGAATAACAATTTGTCAGGACATATTCCTGATCTGGGTTCACTGAAATTACTAGAAACGTTGTAAGTTGTTTATCTTTTTTATCTTTTCCTTTAAGAAAATCAGATAAGACGATATATTTCTCAGCTTGTAATCAATTTCCATAATTGTTTGTGCAATTATGTCATATGACAGAACCTTACTGCATTTGTTAAGTCAATACTTTGATTGTCGTGTTTACTCATGCTGCATATTATTGATTCAAGGCACTTGGAAGATAATCAACTCAGTGGAGAGATCCCCTTGTCCCTATGGAACATCAGCAGCTTGCATGAAGTGTAAGTTCTACTTTTTTGACATGTTTTGAAGAATACAAGTTACTTGCCTTTTCTTTTCAATGTGTTAAATTTGGTCTAGAAAAATAACAACTTGGAAACCTGAGAATTAGGTATTGTCCCTGTATAATTATGACCTTTTCTAGGATTTTACCATGTTTAGCCAGCATGGTGAATCGAAGTCAAACCCTTGCCTCCAATAACGAATGTTATGGTGATCACTTGTGGTTTAGTTGTCACTTTCATGCATTCCGTATATGAAATTTGAAATGTGTTCCTCACTCTCTCTATCATTCTTAGACGAGAAAAGTAACTACTTTTTTCTCTTGATCACTCTCTAGAAGTAAGCTGCAATCCCTGAGTTAATAAACTTTCTTGATAAATTTCTCTTTGAAATTATGGGGATTAAAATATACAATACATGTTGAGGGGAATCAAAGACACATAATTTTCGGAACTATTGATAGCCTTGAAACGATTTACTCATCAAGATAAGAAAAAGGATTCAAATTCCTGGACTTAAAATATACTAATTCTAATAAGATTAGACCTTGATCAATGATGATGCAGGAGTTCTTGGATTATCAATAAAAAAAGTAAACAATAGTAATGGGATATTTTAAATTGAAGCTTAACCCTTGCTTGAATTTTTGCTGCACGTATCAATTTCCATCTTCATTGTGGATTCTGATGCAGGTTTTTACAAAACAACAATTTGACTGGTCAAATTCCAAGAAATCTCATTGGAAAACCTGGATTCGACATCCGGTGAGTAAGAATTCCTCGTTGTTCATACAGTTTTTTTTTTTTTTTTTTTGGGGGGGAAGTTTCTGCTTTGCTGAGTGTTCTATTTTTGTCAACAGGACTTCTGGAAATAGATTCTCATCACCTCCAGCACCTTGAGCAACCCTTTAATGAGAAAATTTTGATTCTAGTATTCATCATTCGTATACAAATCTTTTCTCCCCCTGAGAATCTTTGTTATCGTTCTAAATTTTCCGAGTTTTCCACGTTCAAGTGCGTATTGAAAGTCTCAGAAACAAAAAAGAAAAAAAAAAAACAGAGAAAGAAAGAAAGAAAACTTCGTATAGATATTCACGCCAGCCTTCTCATTCATGTAAAGGCAATATCCTTAAATTTTTTTTCTCTGGGAAATTTTTTACGTTTGTTTGGCATTTGTATTATACTATGATTTTCCTATGTACTATCGATGTTATTCTACTTCCTGGTCCTCGATTTTTTAAGGATGTTTAAATCGAACTACTGCCGGAAGTTTCCATTGTATTTCTCAACCATTGTGTACCCAATGTAATGGAGAGGCATATTAAACAAATAAAGAATGGGTTAAGTAGTAAATACGCCTTAAAAGTATATATCTAAGAGTAATATTGTCTTGGAAATTTTCTCAGACTCAATAGCACCCGGAAGTTTTAAAACATAGCAATGTTGTCATTTTCCGTTAAAAAATTAACGGTTAGTTTTTTTAACTGTTTAACATTACTACATTTTAAAATTTCTAGGGTGATATTAAACCTGCAAAAACTTCCAAGGCAACAGTAAAAACTTCTAAAACGGATTTGCTACTTAACCCAAATAAAGAATTCGGTTTTCTCTTAATCCTAGTTCAAATTCTTAATCTAGGTTGCTTCCTCTTTTGCAAGACTTAAATGCCCATTAATTTCACGTCCGTTGATCAGATCTGTTAGTTGATAGATTCCCATGTGGGATTCTCAGATCTGCATATGGCTTGCAACTTTTTTTTTTTTTTGGATAAGATATGGCTTGCAACTTTTGATATAACATCCGGACAAACATTAAAAGGAAAAAAAAAAAAAAAAAAAAGCCTCTATGGATACAAAGGGAATACACAATCCAAAAATAATTTCTTCTTCTCTGGGCCCTGATCCAAAGATTATAGAAGTCAGAATTTACACTGTAATCTCACAGATTCACCTCAATTAACGCTAACCTATCGTGAAAAAGCATAATTTGTAGGGAATAAATAAAAGAAATAAGCGAGCTACAACTTATTTGAGAACTCTGAAAATCAAACTAAACCTGAGTTTCCACCATGTTTCTTATCTTCTTCACCTCTCTAATCTTCCCTTCTTAGGTGGAAACAGTGGAGGCAAGGCGCTGCTTTTCACCTGAGTGCATATCGGCACATTAATCATAGGTCTAATTCTAATAGTAGCTGATCTTGTCCTTTCCAACCCTTTCTTTATCCTCTTCACATACTTTTCTCCATTTCTTGCTCCTTTTGCTTCTTCTTTGGCGGCTATATCAGCAAAAGAGCTGGAAGAAGAAGATGATGAAGAAGAAGAAGAAGAGGGTGATAAAGAAGAAGCACGTTGCTTCTTCAACCTCAGTAACTCTTTCCACAAAACTGTGCACTTTGGTGGCCTTGGAGATGGGTCATCATCAACAAACCAGTTCACTCTACTTTCCTCCTTGTTTTCATCTTCTTCCTCTTCCTCTTCTTCTTCTCCATCCTTGGATTTCAGACTGATCTTGCTCAGTTTCTCTAAATGCTGCATCTGCCAAAAGGGAAGTAGCTTTCCTTCAAAGAAAAGCTTATCAGCAGTTGTCATGGTGTTGTTACTCACGTTGCTTGAGAGGAACTCAAATTCTGCATTCCTTGCTCTTTCACGTTTCTTCTCTTGATCTTTCTCATCCTCAGAATTTGGACTAATGGATATGAAGTTCTTTTCATCTAGGAACTCTGCTGAGAAAGAGATTCGAGGACTGGAAGAAGCATCAATCGATTTGAGGGTTTCCTGAACAGGTTCAAGAGAGACCATTTGTTTTTTTGAGTGTTTTGAGGTAGAAAGAGATGAAACTGAGGTTGTAGACAAAGAGCAGGAAGTAGTTCAGGAGTGTTTAGAGTCATATACATGAGACTGGTACATTTATAAAGCAGAGAAGGAGGGGGTGCTTTAATAATGTTTTGTTTAATTTTAATCTCTGATCTCTCCTTTAATAACTGTTAGGACGGTGAGGTTATTAAAATTCTAATGGTCTGGCAAACCCGAAACAAGTGATCCACGGTTCTTTTTAGAATATGGGGACAGCACATGGACGCCTTGGGAAGTAAAAGACAAAAGCTTTTTTCTTTGGCCAGTCTTTGCATGCAATTCTGAACTAAACCCCATGTTATGCTTTTGTTCCCTATTTTCCATTTTTCTCTTTCTATCTGCCATCAAAAGGAGAGAAAGGAGAAAAAATGGTTTCAAATTTATGGAGGGCAATATTGCCAATTACCTCAGTTCCTCCTCTTCACTCTTTAGTCTCTAGTTTTTTTTTTTTTTTTGGGTCAACAGTCTCGAGTATGGTTTAACATTTACTTAAGAACGTCAGATTCCATTTAGTATGAAGGCTCCAAGAAATATGAATTTGTGTAGTGGTATTTTAATGTTCTTCATAGAGAAAATAGTTTCACTTGTATTTATTTGCTGACATTTGTGACAGACTCTTACAGATCAAGAGAATGCATATGGACATTATATTGTTCAATGAAATAGCTCAGAGAGTTTATAGTGTATATCTGAATTTACAGAAGAGTGCATACAGAAAAGACATAAGGGCTTTTGATTACTTAAGGAGATACTATCTTCGGTCCTAATTATAAGGAGCTAATTGACTTTCTTTGGAGAGATTAAGGAAGCTAAATAAATTACTTAATCATTTCATATGTTAAATATTCTTAGATAATATATTAGTTTATTAGTCAAATCAAACTAATAAGTTTGAAGAAAAAAATAAAAATATTTTAAAGCAATTTAATTAGCTTTTTTAATCTCTCCAAAAAAATCAACTAGCTCTTATAATTAGGACCGGAGGGAGTATATATTAAACTACTTGGTCAAAGAAAGATGGGATTATTAATTTGACTCCCACCTTCATACAGGGATTACAACATGGGAGGTGTCCCTAGCATGTGGCCACATGAGAGTAGTTCCTTGTCATCTGACAACTAGATAAAGGATTTACTTAGATCATCATGAAATGACCATATTGCCCTTCAAAATGAGTTGATTATAGCTGGTGCTGTATGTTATATTTTCAATGTGCAGGTGGGTTTATTGTCCAAAGAGAAAAAGCAAACTGGTTGTTGTTATCATGCCAAACTCTTGAAAAGCTTTTATATTAAGATTTGGGCAGCTCTAATTAATTCCTGACAGCTAATGAACATTGGGGTAAATCTTTCAGTTATTACACTAGACATGATTTGCTTTTTTATTTAATTAGTAGTACATGCATTAACCTTGGCCATTCTGTGGTCCTCCCTTGGATTATAATTGAAGTGAACAATAACGTTGAAGCCAGTATAGCCTGGAAAAAACAAAAGCTTAAACATGTGATGGGTGATTAGTTTACAAGGCTAGCCATGCAGGTCTCTACAAAAAGTAAAGACTTTTTGTCAAAATCTATGGAATCTAATGATGTTCATGGTTTTACCAAGATTGATCCTCTGGCCAGTTATAATGTGCTGCTTGTCAAGAACAATAATGAAGGAGACTAACACTTGTGCCCACTTAACTATAATTACACTACTGTCCCTCCAATCACTATTTTGTTGAAAAGTTTAGAGGTTCGATTGTAAGGTATGGGGAGGAAAAATATAATATTTCATCCTCAGAAAAATAGCTCAGTTAGGAATCTCTTCCTTCTATGACAAAAATAAACATTTATAGGAATCAATGTAAAAAGGGATCCTATAACTACTTATTCTTAAACATCATCCTATACTATTCAAGGTTCATTATGTATGTTTCCGGAAACATGTTTGTCAAAGCCAAATTTCCACGTTTGTCAAAGCCGAAACATTTAGGCTTTGGCAAACTTATCTTCAAAAACGCACTTAATCATTTGTTACAAAAGTCTCCAGCATCAAGCATGCCATCAATCTCTGTTTCCAATTATTCAAAGTTCAAGATTTACTCTTGATTTCTTCTTTGAACAGTGTACATGTATGTTGCTCAATTAAATTGGTCACATACCAGGAAATAAGCTTTTCCCCCAGCAAAGCAAACGGATTTTCTCTCATTCAAGTGTGAAGATCATGGCTTTCTGAAGCATATTGATGAATGGAATCACTCAAGTAGGTCCATTGAATAATTGAATCCTTGCTGTACAGTACCATGCCCAACTTAGTCTGTTACAGAGACAATTGCTAGAATAGATGTGACAGCAACTGTACAGTGTCTTCCCCATTTTCATTCATTGATTCATTGGGTTTAATGGAAAATGTGATAACCACATGTGTTGCTTTAAGGGAAAAGAGGGACCACAATTTTATTTTTTTTGTCCTTTTGGTGGCTTTGGAATTTGCATGATGAAATTAAACTGTTGCAACTGTGCACATTTTAAAGAGGAAGGACCCTCCTGCCCTAGGGGTAACCGGGGAAGGACACCAAGGAGGCTGAACTGTACTTAATGGAAGGGCCATAAGAGACTCTTTTGTATTGTTTATTTATTTATATGAGATTCGTGTCATCAATCACAGCACACACAGCTGTTCTGAGATGAAAGAGAAGGAGACAGCACAATATGCCTTTGACCATGACCAGGTTAGTGTGCTTAAAAAATTTGAGTTTTGATGTTGCCAAGGAATAGTACTAGCTGGGTTTAATCATCTTCACATTGCTTAATCTTAAACTATATATTTTGTTTCTTCTTTGTTATCCTGGTTAATTCTTTTAGCAGCATCTTTTGCTTTATTCTTAATTATTAACTCATGTGAGTTAAAACAAGACACGCTATTAATAAATTCTGAATAGTACAACTCACGACAGATTTTATAGTTAATTAATTTTGATATCGATGATGTTGATTATATAGTGGAATTTGTATGAACTGTTATTGTTTATTACAAACATCTATTTGGCTTAGAGAACCTTAATTACTTTCTAAAAGGTTGAGCTATCTAAGTATAAAAATGTAATTAGCAGTTTCAATTTGTACAATCCATTTTTCACAGAAAAAAGCGAAGGAAAAGAAAATTTCGTATACAAGAAAGCAAAAAAGTGCCAATGGAGTGAAGTGGAGATAGCGTTCAAGAATCAAACTCTTTGTCGGTAAGAAAATAAATGAAGAAAGAAATATATAAACGTTAGTCCCATCAACTACATGAATAATGCTTCCAAGATGCACGTCTATATATATATATATATGTATGTATAGCAGATAATAATTCCATGCTTTATCACTCGATTGATTTTTTACCTGATATACTTCGATGATGGGGATCAATGAGATATCATCCTGAGAAGAAAACAAAAGGTGGGAAATAATATAAGAACAATATAGTGCAGCTAAGCTGCACTAACTTCTACAGAACAATAAATGCTTTTCGACTTACAAATTCGTTGCAAGCCTGAAGCTCAATTATAAAAGTATATATATTCAGGGTGTCACTGATCAGTAGAAAAAGAAAGTATTACTTTATAGTACACCTGTGGTTACTAGATCGAGGATAGTTTGTTTCTCAAGCAAATTTCTAAGTTAAATGACGTTTGAGAACCCCAAGGGAGATGCGCGCCATCCATTAATTAGTCAACTTTAATTTCAACTTTGTTAACATCAACCTAAAATTATATATTACTACTATGAAGGAGTTTAACAAAATGTGCCCGTGTGCTCTATAACTTAAGATAAGAGCAAACTGTTTCTTGTAATAAGAAAACAAATACAGTAGCTAGCTTTTAGAAGATTCCTCAAATTAAACCTAATCAGGTAAAGCTGGAAGAGATTTATGAGATACTGTATTTTTTTCGGTTCTTGATCATTGATGAGCTTCTTGATATGTGCTATACATGTTGATGGGGATCATGGCCGATGGGCGGCGATGGCTTGAACTGCCTGAGCTTGTATAAAATTTTATGGGCCATGCATGGGATGTTAATAATAGTTAAAATATTAATGATTGTTTAGTGAAATATTGATGATTTTTCAAAAAATAATACTCCCTCCGGTCCTAATTATAAGAGCTAGTTAATTTTTTTGAAGATATTAAGGAAGCTAACTAAATTACTTGAGAGTATTTTTTTTTATTTTTTTCTTCAAACTAATTATTTTGATTAATAAACTAATATATAATCTAAGAATATACAACAAATGAAATGATTAAGTAACTTATTTAGCTTCCTTAATCTCTCCAAAGAAAGTCAACTAGCTATTATAATTAGGACCGGAGGTAATACTAAGTAGTACTCAATAATTCTTTTGAAAAGTGAGTGTTTGACGAGTTCAGTAGTAGCTAGGTTTTTGCGCGTAATTTGATTTTGTAAATATTCTGTCTGTATTGATCAAAATCTGGAGGAGGATACAGATCAGATAATATTAGTATCTTGTAATAATCTGTAATACTCTCTTCGGTCCTAATTATAGGAGCTATTTACTAAAATTTAGAGAGATTAAGGAGAGAAGTTAAATTAGTTAATTATAATTATTTTCCAAATAAAAATACCCCTACTTAAAATTAAAAATTATATCAAGGCAATATTAGCATGTTGAAAACAAGGAGTGAAACCCTACGGTAGGTTCCGAGACAGCATGCAGGTAAGTTCCGAGAAAGTAACAACTTTGATTATAATATAGACGCATCCTCCTGCAGATTATTGAGAAAGTATAAATAGGGGTATTATAAAAAAAATTGATAAAAGTTAAAACTTGCTCTTATAATTAGGACCAAATCCAACCCCAAAATGTGTTTCTATAATTAGGACTCAAAGAGTATATTTCAAATGATGATCAAATAATTTGACTAATTAATTTTGGACAAGTTATTGGGAATAAATAATAATCGTGTATATCCTATAGAGCAATGGAACAAAGAGAATCTAGCGTGGCCCATTTTATCATGCAAACGATATTTACGTGACATTCAAGAATATTCTATCCCCACTCTATTATTCCACTGCGAAGAGGCCACAATGGGGCCAAAATGCGCGTCCAAAAAAAAAAAAAGAAAAGGAATTCATATCATCACACATTTTAATTTACTTAACACACATACACAAAGGTTGTTTCTCGAATTACTCCCTCCGATCTTAATTATAAGAGTTAGTTGATTTTTTTAGAAAGACTAAGGAAATAAATTAAATTACTTTAGAGTGTTTTTATTTTTATTTTTTTCTTCAAATTAATTAGTTTAACTAATAAACTAATATATAATCTAAAGATACACAACATATGAAATGATTAAGTAACTTATTTAGCTTCTTTAATTTTTCCAAAGAAAGTCAACTAACTCTTATAATTAGGACTGGAGGTAGTATTATTGAAGAAAAAAAGAAATGCAAAAGTTATTCTTTTTTAATAAAATGTCCGCATATTTACAGATAGATCATATATATGTGTCAATGTGTGTGTATTGTAATATAACATACATATTCATTGCTTAGTTATGTATAGGGAATTGATAAGTGGATCCATATCAAGCCAAATTATTGTGTGCCCCACGTTGCTCTTCAACGTTTATTTTTTTCTGTCATAAAAAAAAAATCTGAATATATAATAAAATATTAGATGACCCTCAGCGAGGTTTATTTTGGGGAAATGACAGTTAGGTCCCAAAAAACATACAAAGTATCAAAAAAATCCCAACCCAAAATCACATTGATTTTTTTGATATTATTTGTATTGACAATAAGAAGTGTTATATTTATAATAGAAAGTGTTATATTCACAACAAAATTTTAAAGCATAGTTATTTATAATAGAAAAAGCTATATCCATAACAAGAAATACTATATTCACAATAAAATTTCAACATTTTGATTTTGTTTTAAACTCAGGTTCCTAAGCGTACAGAAGCCATTCACAACAGAAAAGGCTAAATTCACAATAGTAAGTGCTATATTCACAACAAAATTTAAAACCTGATCATTCACAATAGAAAAAACTATATTTACAGCAGGAAATGCTATATCCACAACAAAATTTAAACATTTAAATTTTATTTCAATACAAATAATATTAAAAAAGTCTTAAGAAACTTTTTTGATGTGTGATTTTTAGTTGAAATTTTTTTAATATTTTATATGTTTCTTAAAACCTAACTGTCATTTTTCCCGTTTATTTTCTGTGCCGAACAAGTTTCCCGATATTTAAATAAAACAGCAGTAAGCGGAGGTTTGATGTAGTATGAAGAGGATGATAATGGCGTATACCAAACAAAGGTGAAATGAGGGCATGAATAACGTGGATCGGACATTTGGAGAGACAACTCCAAACTCCAACGTAACCACTTGTCCTTTAAATATCATATCATTTCTAATAACCTAGCTAGCTTAAATCAAATATATATTGTACGTACTTTCTGTGCTACGTACTACCTATATCAATGTCCGTATATGATACCATATCGGATGAAAATACAGGCATGTCCTCTAAAAATACCCAAGCATATATCTCAGAAGCTAATAATTTGAAGCACCATAAGGGCCTACAGTTTGGTTTGAGAAGAGAGAATAGGAGGGAAAAAAGTAAAAATGAGGATATTGACCAAAATTATCATTAATAAGAAAAATATTTGTTTTTAAGATTATATTTCTGAACTACTGAAAAATTTTCATGAGCTATTTAATAGAAAAGAGGAAAAATCAAACCAAAGCATATACCAGCAATCAACATTAATCATCATATACTCCTGATAGTATTTCATTAAGATTTCTGTTGTTGGCACACTTATTGTTGTCTTTTGAAAACGTAAAATCGCTTCGTACGACAAGACAGAATTTTCGGCGCCTAATTAAAGTTAATAGAGGCAACACGTATCTGAGCAACAAATTAAGCTTGTAAAATTTGAGAAATAGTGTATACATGTATAGGATAATTCTGAGGGATATGCTATTATTAAGGAGCGGCAAGAGCCAAATGAAAGAGGACGCGACCAGGAAATTAATTAATGAGAAGTAGCAATCAGGAGATTGACAACACAGATGTATATGCCAGGTGCATGTGTATATAATATATATATAAGATATGAAAAGGAAAAGATACAAAGGCTTCAATATAATTAACAATCATATCATATAAATGGGGCCTCTTGGGAGCTTGTACGTTATGTGCCAAATGGCACGTGATGCCTTGTTTCTGCTCTTCTTTCATTTCAGTATTTCACCTCACCTCCTTCAATTCTATGTCTATCTCTCTCATACCCACGCTATTTCTTATATAGTTAGTTCCCTGACCGTGTAAAATTTAAGCATGTCAGGTTCAATTGAGATAGCAGCTCCTAAAGCATTTTTTACATTCACATAGACTTAGACTTAAAACCTCATGCTAAAAATATGTGTTCACACATGTCATATATTCTATATATATATATCAGTGATTAATGATTGGGCATGTATATACGGAGAAAATAGAAAAGAAACATAGGAACGGTGGAGGCCTGTTTGGCCAGAGTTTATATGTGTGCTTGTGTGATATAGAAAGCCATGTGAGTGAGATACATTGGATGGAATTGTGGTGTGGTTTTGGATAAAGACGTGCTCTTAATTGGTTACGTGTTTTATTTCGCAAATATGTGTATGTGTGGGTAAGCATGCTTGTGATAATTCATTCATCCACGACTGATCCTGATATGATTTTGGATCTATCTTAAAACTGTGACAGCTTCACATTATTTGATTCTCTTATCTGTACGTGTTATATGATATATCTTTTGTCACTTCCCACGTCCCAGTCGTCAATGAAGTTGTCCACTCTCCAACCAAACTATACCAGATTTCTCTCTATAATTGTCTTGTCCGCCACACAATTATTCCAAACATTTCTCTTAATTAAACCCCTACACGATTACTTCACTACATATTTGATATTTCACTCTTAACTTTACAACTGATGATTACTCGATCAGCTTTGATTTATTTCTATTGCAGAGACATCCATCTTCACCCACTTCATTTAAATTGAATTGGCAATTTTCTTTTTAGGGCTTAGAAATTAATACTTTACTTACTGTAAGTATCATTCTGACATCCTTTTTCCCTTTATATATAGTAAAACAAATCATAAGTAACTATGGCGCATGAATTATAATAAATTAATATAATAATTTCATCATTATCTGCATGAGACTAGCTGTAGTTTCTGATGGATCACCATTATGATGCAATTTTGTTTTGCTGTGTCAAAGTTGGTGCAAGTAAGCGTGGACACAGCCTTATTCATTATTACCCTCTATTAATTTATATAAAATATATTTAATTAATTTGATTAGATTAAATAAGTTAATTGAGTTAGTTAAAAGTGATATGTACTATTTCTAAAACACTCTTGTCATCTTCAATTCCTTAATTCTCTTCTTCCATATCTCCTCTTTAATTATCGTAGAAGGGCATCAATAAGAGTAAACTAAAAAATGATTGATAAATTTGAAAGATATAGATTATATTTAGAATCAACATCAACTCCCTAAAGATGTCTTATACCACCTTCAATCCTTAATATAACAATCAATTCACTTTTCTAAAAAAGATTAAGGAAGTCAAATAAGTTAGTTAATCATAACATATGTTGTATATCATAATTTCATTATATATTAATTTATGAGTAAAAAAATAATTATAAATAATCTAAAGTAATATATTTAGCTCATTTTAATATTTTAAAAAAATTAATTAAATCTTATATTTAGAATCAAATGTAGTATCAAGGAGTGGACGGAGTAGTCAATAATCTTGTCATATAACCTCGTCACGTGCCATCATTTCTTTGAGCTAATGTTGTTTGTTTTAACTTTTTAAAAGTGTTTTTATGTTTTACGAAATAAATATGTGAGAGAATTTTTGTCTCAACTTACGAAACAAAATTATTTTAAAATTTTATTTTAATTTTTTCCAAAATAATCATTTGAAATTTATTCATTAGATCATATGCTTTCAAACAAAAATTTCAACAAGTAAACGTAGTAGTTATGATGATATGTGTATTCCTCAAATATCTTTCTAGTCTAGTATACCGACTTGAACAAATATTAAAAATAGTCTAATGTTTTTGCTACGTCCTTTTGTCTCAAATTTAATAAACTATAGTTTAATGAGTTTTTATTCAACTAACATGTTCTGATAATATATTCATTTATTTTCAAAATAAATAAAAAATCGTGTAATTTGGATTTTTTTTTAAAAAAATAATAATAATTTGCCCCTCCCTTATTGGAAATTTAATTTCTTGGCAATGATATAAAACTATGTATGGAGTCCAGGCCCATTCCTAACGGCTAATAAGTCATAAACTGCATGATTATTTATTCCAGGCGTGGTGGAGAAAAAATTGAGATTCCTTTGAAGTGGTGGTCTGGGAAACACTAATACTGTAGTTTCAAAAGGTTTTCTTATAGTCTGAGGTAAAAATTCTCTCACATAGTTACCTCGTAAATTATAAAAGCACTTCTAAAAAGTTAAAACAAATAGGTACTAAAGTGTTTGGGCAACTCTAAAACTATGGTTCTAAAAGACCTTTTTCGTAAATCGAAATAAAACTCCTCTCACGTAATTATCTTGTAGTAAATTGTGAAGGTTATTCTCAAAAAACTAATCATAACACACGGGTATTATGTATGCATGGCCTCTTAAATTTAGGCTCTGTTATAAAATGAGGATACCACAAAATGGCTATATATCTTCATCACTGGCTGCGTATAAATCTGAGTTGGATTAAACGAGATTGCAGCACGCACACCAATACACAAGACACTGTGAACTGAACAAGGGACTGGTTAAATGCAAAATTGGATCATATAACAACTATTGATCAAAACTTTCAAGGAAGTTGATTGGCACAAGATTGAGGTTTTTTATTTTTAAGCACGCCACTTATCTTGTTTTTGTTATCATCTGATACTAAATGCAAGCACTCCTTTAGATCAAACATTGTGCTCGCTACGTTGCGATAAATTTGCCCCTCTAATTGTAGGCGATCTGGTCAGTCCCGGCTAATGATTTTTGTAATAAGTAATTTGCTCTGTTTTCTCTTATTTTATATGGCTTTGTTGTCACTTTTTATTGACAAAACTATAATCAAACATTAAAGGACGTTTTCACGGTGCCCACGGCATTGAGATCTACCATCTACTTTGATTAGCAACACAGCATTAAAGGAGAGGTGCCTAAAATCACAAGCTTTTTTCAATGATGATAACTCTTTTAAGAAAAAAGGAAAGAAATTCAATTCCTATATATATGATGAATATTGTTGTAGGGTCTAACACTCCCTCAGTCTTAGTACGAAGTTTTGTTCCCCCGCCCGGTAACATATGCTTCTATTTTTTAATTATCATCAGCATTAAACAAAAGCCAAGCATAACTAGATATCTGGCCATGCACTTTTTAAGGTACACGTAATGTGAAAATAATGATATACACGATGGAAAATATACCGTGCTATCTAAGTCAGTTCATTATTCAAGGACACGTCCACATGATTACACAACAGATGCTACCTTTTGTTCCTAGTCTGAACGACAGTGCCTTTTGAATTCTTGAGTTTTCTTTTACTCCATGTATTTAGTGCAAGTTTGCAGCTATTTATTATAATCATGTCTATCCAAGTTAATGTAAAACTTTTTTTACAATCTTACCCGTGCATTATAAATTATGACTATAAAAAACTGTTTTTAATAGTGTGTTTGGATTAGCTTTTAAAAAATAATTTTTATAATTTATAAATTAGTATATGAGAGAAATTTTATCTTAATAAAAAAAGATTTCTGAAAATTACCCAAACGTCCACTAAAGACTTGAGTTGACATTTTGAATAAGATTTTAGTTCATGTCAAATAGGTAGAAAATTTTTTAAATTAATTTAGAATTAAAAAAGGAAATTCTTTATAATCTCTTATTTCCTGTATTTACACAAACTCACGAACCGAACTCTGCACATCATGTTTAAGTGGTAAGACTTGTTTAATCGTTAGTTAATCACAAAAATTTTAGCCACCTCAATGGAACAGAAACGCCAGGAAGCGTCAGTAAGGGCTACAACTAGGATAATGGATTCAGTTGCAATTCAACGCCAACTGACAATATGGGCAGAAATCAAAACTCAAAGCTGAGCTAGCATTTGCATTTCGATGAACCTTCCCACATGCTGCTTCAACGCAATAAATGCACATTTAAATAAAAACACCGTCTTATCCCTTCACCAAACGCATCGAGTTTTCCTTCCATCTCACGCACATGCGCGCTTCCTATCTACAATCTACACATCCCGTTCCATTGGATTTGAATCAATCAAATCAAATTCTATTTATTTGTCCAAACGCTTGCGAATTATTTTCCTGAAAACTTTGATTCCGATGCTGCCAAGTTATTGTTACCGTTCAAAAAAAGTTACTGATAGTCCGAACCACAAAAAAGTTACTCATAGTACAGTCACATGCAGCTTTAAACTGGCCTGTTTTTATGTCAAAGCTTATAACTGAGAAAACAGAGGATAAAACGGAAAGAAAAAAGGAGACTTTTTTTTTTTTTTTAACAGTCAATGTTAATTGGCTGGTGAAAGACTAAAAGGTAAGTAAAAACAGAGTCACAGACAGAGATCACCCAAACTGTTTTGGCTTATTAGATTAGATTTCGTTACTGGCCAATGCCATCGCCTTGTTCTGATTCAATGAGTTCTTGCAATGAGCGATTGCGCCTTGGATTGCGTTCTGTAACTCTTCCATGGAAGACGTATCTCCACAATACATTGCCCCTCCTCCTCCGGCCGCCTTGCCTGCGCCACTGGCCGGCCACCCTCCTCGAGAAAGTACGCCGGAGTGACTAGGTGACGATCTCATCGACGAAGGACAGCTAGAAACGCAGCGTTTCCTTCTTGGATACCTCAGATTCCCCGAGAAAGAATGAGCAAGCAAGCCTCCACCACCCCCTGTTTCTTTCCTCCCCGTTTTCCCGCCGACCTCTGTTTCTTTCGCCGATATCTCTGTTTTCGCCAACACTGACGACAGCACCGTCCCCTGTTGCGGCTGCTGCTGCTTCTGGGAAAACTTCTCATACAACGGCTTCACCTTCTTCAAATACTTCCTTATGACCTCTCTCGCTGTCGCGCTCATCCTCTTCACCGACGACCCGGACATGGAATCTGGATCACGGCTCTTACCGGAATCTTTACGGAAAACAGAGGAGAATCTCGATAAAGAGAAGTACTTGGACTTCTTGACATGGCTTTGCTGATTAACGGAAGAAGAGGGGTTATGAAGACGCTTGAACTCGTCGTCCTCTGTCACTGAACTGGGACGGGATGAGTCACAGTCCGGGAAGATAGCGAGGTCGGAGATGAAGGAAGACTGGGAGTCAGCAGAGCTGCCGGTGGAATCACGGGCACCGCCGTTGGTGGCGGTGGTGTCGGTGGAGGAGGAAGAGGCGCTGGAGGAGGAGAGAAGAAGGGTACGGACCATGGAGATGCGGGGGGATAGGTGGAGAGGCAAGAGCTGGCCCTTGTAGAAGAGCTCATCGGCGGGACAGAGTGCCGCGGAGGATTTGCGAGGGGAAATGGAGATGGTGAATTCGAAGTCGGAGGAAGAAGAAGATGAGAAGGAATGAGAAGGAGACGAAGGAAGCGTGTAAGATTTGGAGCTCTTCCCTGTTCTCCTACCCATCTCTGATCTTTTTTGGTGCTCTACATGCTACAGAGTGCAGAGAGAGTGTCTGTGTCAATGTGTGCGTGATGTGGTGAGAACAAAACTCTGTGCTGGCAATACATGAGCGGTCATTTATAGTGGCTAAAGCAATAGTCAAAGAATCCAATAGAGAAAATTCATTTACAGACTCTCCTTGGTGGCGCGTCAACCGCACGCTCCTCCGCCGCCTAATGAGTACTCCTCACCAAGAAATGCTGCTCAGCGCAGTAATGAATTTTGACAGTGATTATAACCATAGTGAACTCTACCATGAATACTACTACTAAACACAGTCAATAATGCAGGGGGGTTTTATAAATACTCTAAATTTTGAAATGAGTGTATATTAAATACTGGATCTCAAGGGATCATGTTGTGTCACGTGGTTTAAACGTGGAAGGATAGAGGATTGGGTAGAGAAAGGATGCTAACTTTTCGTGATGAGGTGTCCCTTTAAGAGAGAGAGAGAGAGATTATTCACATTCATAGTTAATAAAGAGTGTGTGTAGTAATAAGTGGTGACACTGCCATATTCATTCATAGCGCAACAGTTGTACACTGAGAAAATCTCCAATTATGTGTGGGCTGTGTGGCGAATCAATTTATATAATTAGATTGTATATTTTGTTCATCATTACTAGCCAGCGATTCCATGGCAATAACTAATCTTATTTACACTTTGCTCATGTTCCTTTTTTTTTTTTTGGGTCTGCTGCTTCTCTGTGTTTAATGTCAGATGATAATGGATCTAAAGCAAGTCGGATCATATGCTTTCAGCGCAGGATGCGTCCCATTTCTTGTGCTTATTTTATTTTTTATGCTTTTCCCACAAACTATGTCATGTTGTTTTTATGAAATAATTAATGAATCCAGATTTTCATGTTCGTTTTATATGCTCCACCAGTTCATCCTAGTGGTTCTCTCCTTTGCTCTTGGTGCCCATTTATAACTCACTGGATAACTTCTGACAGTTCACCTAAAAGCACTGCAAATCTATCAGCATTTTATTGATATATTATTATTTGATATCCTATTATAGAATCAACTTTTAAGCCTTATCAGTAAAGGGCATTGATTGAATTCTTGTGCTGATGAAGTGCAAGCTCCTCATGTTTCTTCAGAAACGTTAAAATATTAAGGTCCAATCATCCATACCTATCTATTCGTCAGATTTTCTGTTTTAATTAAGGATTTTATCAACACATTCGGATTACTTTTGTTTGAATTCTTTTCTTTTCTTTTTTGCGTTAAATTCATCAAAATAATTGAGACCTCACGTTCATATAATAGATACACACACCCTGTCTTTTCTTTCTCTTCTCTTAATTCTCCAGAAAATAATTAAAAGAAAACATCAGATATCGCAGATTTCGGATCTGTACACTCTCCAAACCCTTTATATTTGTCAACTAACTCTTGTTTATATGTGTGTGTGAATGTAGCCGGGGTTTCATCTCGATCTCGCCTCTTAAATGATGAGTATGTGGTTAAACAAAACCCTCACTAAACTGAAATATATGCCATATAGCTGGTTTGAAATGCTTTATTAGATTTAAATGCACATTCATTTGTACGTAAATAAATCCAATGACCATCATATTTGCCTATATACTAATAGGTTAGTGGTAAAAATGTTTGGACGCTTAAGATTTAAGCATAAGAGATCTCACGTTCTTGTATGTGCGAATGTCAAAAATGCATACGAGAAAGTTACTCCGGATGAGTTGTCATTGGTCCCACATTGAGATGGTTTTTTTGAAAGAGGGGTAGTTTTGGGTTCTCCGAGCTCCAATAATAACTAACTTTTCGGACATGGGTTTTGTATTTAGATGAGCCGTGCAGTGAAAAATCCTTACTCAAAAGCTCATCGAGGGATAATACTCTATGTTATCATATACTATCTCCGATTCTAAATATAAGACTTGATTGATCAAATAAGTTATTTAATCATATCATATAATTGAATGAAGCCAGTACTATACTGGTACTATACTAATATTAAATTGCCGACTGTACTTAGGACGCACTTTGATGTATAGAACTTGGGATATATAAAAGGAGGACCACAGGGAGGGAGATGGAATTGACAGTTGTAATGGGAGTCCATAATTCAAAACACGGTTTCATGAAAATCACAGGCATAAACAAAAGCAGCATAGTACTTGCGTGGGATTTTAGATCCTGAATGGGACAACGTACCGTCCCCTGGCTTGGGAATACGAGGAATTGCTTCAACTTTTCAATCGTTGGCCAACAATTCCAAGCATGAACCCATAGATTAACCACCTCGTACATACGAATTGTGCTTCACTATACAAAAAGGTGATGTTCCAAGTATAAACCCATATATTAACCACCTCGTAGACACGAATTGTGGTTCACTATACAAAAAGGTGGTGCTTTATTAAGTTTCACAATGGCCAACAACCATTTCATCACCTCGTATTGGGAGAGAAGCATTGCCATGCACTGTGTTGCTTGTAGTGAGTGGTTGATAATTTCTGAAACTGTGATTTTAAAAGTCATTTTTCGCAAGCTGAGACAAAACTTTTCTCATATATCTATCTTACAAGTCTTAAAAACTATTATCTAAAAACTAATCTAAACATATATGTAGACATCCATTTTTGGTCATAGGTTGTAAAATGCATCTCCCCTCATTAAGGGGGGAAAAAAGTTCAAAGAGGTGCTAAAATAATGGGTTTTACAAAACATATAGGACTATATAATGCCAATTCTACTGAGGAATTGGTCATTTTTGAGGGATTATGTTTGGCTTGGGACCTCGGTTTAAAGAGAGTAGTCATTGAATCAGATGCGCAAGAATTAATCAATCGACTCCTAACTAAAAACTTTCATGCATGCTGGAAGTCTTCTAGTGGATTAGATTAAAGAAATGATGAGTAAGAATTGGCAACTTATTTTTCCTCACACTCCTAGAGAACTTAACAGAATTGTTGATACTTTGGCTGAGTGGAGCATCTCCAAAATTGATATTTTAGGATATTGTCCAAGACATTTGAAAACTTGGGTAGATCAAAAGTAGTTGAGATTTATTTCCCTTGATGCTATTTTAATTTAATGTTCTCTTAGGCCTTCCGCCTTCTCTTGTATAACAAAAAATAATAATAATAATAATAAGATTCAGCGGGCTAATTTTCTATGGCCCGTGTAATTGGATCAAACCGGCCCGTTAAAGATAGCGCATCGCAGTCCAGTAGTCTATGGCAATGTGTAATAGACTAATGGCCCTTATGGGGCTTGTCTAGTTGTGCTTGGTCAGTACTTTAGCCCATCGACGTATAGTTCAGGGACTATATGACAAATTTTTACTATTTTCGAACCCATTAAAAATTCTCCCACCAAAGGCAGTGCGCGACGTGGGTCGGATTCAGATTAGTTAGGACGAAGCCCTGATGAACCGGGTGGCCAACCAAAAAAAATTACAATTCACCGTAGTGTATTTACGCCTTAGATTATAAAGCATTTTCGTCTGTAAGACCGGAGAGCAGCACAGTGATTCTGTTTGTGAAGTGACCCACTTAAACCTTAGGCCCGTTTGTTACAAAGAAGATTTGGGGAATGAAAGGAAAGAAAAGGAATGGAAAAGAAAGGATAGGAAGATTTGAAAGATGTGGGAAAATGGTTTAAACTGTTCGGTAGGAAGAAAATGAAGAGGTGGTAGTTGGTAAAGATTAATAAATGTTTATTTTACCCCCAAAAGAAATTAATTTAAAATAAAAGGAAAATATTTTTTTTGCTAAAATATATTTTAAAAAATATATTCTTGTTAAATTCAAACTCGCGAAAAAGAAAAATCTCCAAATTTGAATTTTCCTGCCAAATTCGAATTTTTCGGCCAAGTTTGAATTTTAAGGGTAAATCTATCCAAAAAAACACTTTCCTGGAAGATTGCAGCTTTCCCTCCATTTTCGGATGGAAAACATATTCTCTCAAATATAGGAAGATTGGACTTCACTGGAAGATGCTGACTAAACTTTCTATCTACTAAACACCCAAAAACGACCTTCCCCTTCCTTTTCTAATTTTCTTTATAACAAATGGGTCCTTAATTTACTATGTAGCTTCTCTCCCTGAATCTGACACTTTGGCGGTTTCTTTTTCCTTTTTTATTATTATTTACTTTTATCTTTATCTTTTTTATTATTATTATTTACTTTGATCTTTATCTTTCTTTTTAGACTTCTAGTTATAACTTTAACTTTTGGTCAATTGGTTTAAGATTTCAATGTTTACTTTGGAATAAAAAAATTAAAAACACCCCAATTAATATGAAGTATAATATCAAGCGACCATATGGCGTTTATAGTGATTTAGTTTTTTTACGTCATGCTGGATGCAACCTATAATAAGGCATACGTAATTTTTATAAATTACTCTGATTGAAGTGCATGTAATATTCGTATGGTACTATGTAAATTGTACATTATTAACAACGTGAAAATAGTATTTCCCACCATAGCCAAGCACCTCGTAATACGATGGTATTAGGGTCAGTTTTAGGAGTTAGTCTTCCCCTTATCCAGGGTTTGAACCCTGCCTCCCCCTCCCCCTACTGGCTGTATCAAAAAAAAAAAAGTATTTCCCACCATAATAAGGCCTAGTATTCGTGTTAGATTCTTCTGGATCTCAAATTTAAACTTTAGAGGAGACACCTATATTTGGAAAGAAAGCCATAAACTTCGAACCAGATATCAAAATATGTTTTTAAATATTTTAAATTTAAAACTGAAAATCATTATTTTAGAAAATTAAATAAAATAAGAAAGGATCGAAATATTAATAACGAAACTAGGAACAACAAACACTTTTAAATTAAATAGAAGGGTTAAAATTATTCTTAAAGTGCACGTGAGGTACAAAAGTAACTACGAGCAAATCCAGGGTAAAAGTTACAGTTGCCATTAACTTTGCTAGTTGTGGTCCATGTATGATTTATCCATAATTTGACTATAGACGACATGGCATTTGGGGGAGTGGAAGACCATATTAAAACCGACGCTTGTTCCTGAACCTTGCATTGCATTGCATTGAATCCCTAAACTAATCTCTATTTTGATTTCTCATTCCCATGTTGATTTTGATTTCATCTTTGTTTACCAAATGTTCTCCTGTTAATTCCTAATACCAGCATTCCAGAAGACGTCAGCCTTCAAACTTATTTTGTGCAAGGCTGTAGTTTTTTATGGCATGGAGCACATGTATGTGTCTCAAAGGTTCAAGCTTTTCGATGCCATTGGTGGTTTTGAGGTCGATAGTGCTGTTGACGCCATCATGGATAAATAATATGCTGGAGCAGATGGTGATGATGACGACAATGTTGAATCTTTATAATGTTTAAACATCGGCTATATCATGGGCCGAATCAATGATGCCGAGCTCTACCGCCTGTCTAACCCTGACTTTAGCAGCTTTCACAACCAATTCACAGCAAGATGTCGATGACCCGATCTTGGCCTTGAGAATGGCAACGAACCAAGATGGAACAACAAGCTTGATATCAAGCTTGCTCATGAAGAGAAACCCCCTTATCTCTCCTCATCAAGACGTAATTGTGGCTCACGGCAAGCATAAGGCCGTCGGCAGAGGCGTGTCTAGAAACGGCACAAATTGTAGACATCAGGAGTGAAATTAGATTCGTGACCACCCATCGGAGCAAGGAGTCCATGAGGACCATGCGGTGTTCGAAGGAGTCATCTTGAGCTTTGGCCCAGGTGAGATAGTAGCCGTTGGCCAAGGTTAATCTAGAAAATTATTGAGGGGCACCATTACCGGGGAATTGCTATCATCGATTTTTTTTAAAAGGAAAGTTATAAATACATTAAAAAAAAAAGGAATATAAATAAAAAAAGGAATATCAAAAAAATATTCATAAAATCAAATGAATACTGATGATATAATAAGAGAGGTAATTATTTTACAAACCTATCATTTAAAAAGCAAAACTAAGTGCTGTTAGAAATGCAACTACATAAATTACAATGAAGGGTGGGCACTCAATAAGTTTAAGTACATATATTTTAATAAAAGAATATATTACAATAAAAATAATCATAATGTCATCATTTTGAGCCTTATTTTTTGAAATTTCATCATAATTGCATTATTATCAATGCTATCAAATAAATCTTTTTCAATATAAGATACTAAATAATCATTCAACCATTCATCCCTCATCCGATTATGAAGTGCGGTCTTGATGTATTAAGGGTGAACACTTAAAGGGTGGATAATCATTCAAACATGTATTAATTTTTTTTTTTTTAAAAAATCCCCAATGGCACTCGCCCCCAATCAACAACTTGGGCCCGCCTACGGCCGCTGGAGAAGATTTTTCTGTGCGCGGTGGTGATGAGAGTAGAGGAGGAGGAAGGATCCTTTAAATCAGACACAACGAAGAGCGAAGCTGATAGCATTGAGAAGCGTGGGGATTGAGGCCGTGCTTGTTGACATCAATAAGGCTATTTTTGGTTTGAGGAAAGGTGAGGGGAGGGAAATTTTTGACCAAATTACCCATGGGAAATTTTAAAAATTACATAGCTTTTTTGCATCATAGACATATCTGACCTTTCACATTAGGGAGGGACACCTCCCCTCCCTCCCTTACTTCCAACCAAACATAGCCTAAGTGTCAAGATGAATATCTTGCCTCTCTCCTCCAACCACATCCTTTCCCTCTCTGGGTTTCTTAACTTATCTCTTTCTTTGACAGCGAAGGAGAAGAAATAATCATGGGGGAGTATTATCTACAAGATGCGAGGGTGAAAGGGACGACGTAATTAATAAATTTATTATCCGGTTAATTCTTCAACGTGTACATTGAACAATACTTTAATGCAAGGTCTAGGAGCTTAGGTTTTAATGGGGGTTTTCCATTCCCCTCAACTGCCATGACATCTAAAGTCAAAGGATGACTGCATCACATATGGACTCCAATTGGCAAAAATAACAGCAATTTGACTTTTGTCTTTATTTTAAAAGTTTGTGGTTATTTTTTACATTTTTAAAAATATTTATTATCAGACGCATTTTGAAAATAATCACATATACGTTTTTTCCACCTTAGAAATAGAAAGAAAGATATTGCAGAGTAAAAGTGGACAAAGCGGTCGAGAACGTGGATCGGGTTGGCCTACCTTCCAAAGGACCAATCTCACCGAACGCAGCCAGGAAGGCACTTTAAACGTGGGAGATCCTTTGCCGTTTTAAACAATCTTTCCCTGACAAATCCTCCGTTGTTGTTGACCTCAAACAAGGCTGAATCTTGTAGTCATCATCTTTTCTTCAAAACCCTAATTTCCATCCTAATCCCAATCTCTAAACTTCGAGCTCCTCTCATCAGATCGGCTTCGCTGCTAGACAGGTTTTCCATTAGCATTTCCTACTACCCTGTTTAACTGCGAAATTAACCCATGAAGAGATCTGCATGATGAAACTTCCAGCTTGAATTTTTACTTTTTTGTATCTGTCTCTTGTAGCACTAGATATCATGGTTGATATAGAAATTGTTTTGTTGTAATGGCTTTTTTACTTGGGCGACGACTGATACAGGGTTCTTAGGTCTGGAACTCCTATGAATTGATGTTTATATCCCTTGAATTGTATCATTTGCATACAAAATGTCCTCAGATTAATATTTTATGGTATAAGATTATCACAAGTTTTCCGAAGACGAATCGGGTTTCTTATAGTTAGAACTTAGCCCCCTCAGACGTTCTTCTGAGTTGCGTGACGAACAAGTGTGAAATTAAGATTTGTGCTAACTGATGGCTTATCGTGGCGTACAAAAATAGTCCAAGAGGACATAATCAACATTGATAATTGATGTATTTTTTTCAACTTTTTTTGTTTGTCATTCTTATGGCATTTGTGGTGAAGTTGTAATTGAATGTAACTTCATGTCTAATTTGGGTGACTCATGATTCTGCAGGGATAATGTCTATTGCGCAAAATTTTCAGGGGGAAGGACATACATTTTATGGTGGTTATTGGTCCACATTTGATGGAAATAACTTTAACAGCACTAATAGGAAGAGAAGCAGGAACAATTCTTTTCATAAGAATTATAACAAGGACTACTGTGCGAAATTTGGGGAGCATAATGGCAACTCCAAGTTTTACAACGCTGATCATGCAAACTATATGAAGTATGATGCTGTCCCATCATCTTTGAAAAGAAGAAAATATTCAGTTCCTACCTGGGATGAAAGTTGGAGATACTGTCTTCCACCCCCCATCCACGATAATGTCCCTTCATCATATAATTTTCCACTTCCTCTTATGAGATATAATGCTGAGACCTCTATATCAGCTTGCTGCAAGCGTGATATCTCTAGGTTTGAAGATGATGAATCTGTCTTTATGTCAAGGGATGAGATTGATAGATGTTCTCCATCAAGAAAAGATGGTATTGATGTACTTCATGAGACACACTTGCGTTATTCTTACTGTGCTTTCCTTCAGAATCTTGGCATGCGGCTTGAATTGTAAGATCCAGATCTAAAATTGTGTATTCATTACCTTTTCCCATCTTTAGTTTAAGGTTTCAATCGCATTCTGTCCTCGTAAAAAAATAAGAATAGTGCCCTGATCTTGGTTTTTTTCCCCCTGCAGGCCGCAAACTACCATAGGAACAGCTATGGTCTTGTGCCACAGATTTTTTGTTCGAAGGTCACATGCTTGCCATGACAAATTTGTGAGTTCTTAATTTCTCTCTAGCTCTGAGTATTTGATTGAAGCATCTTAGAAATGTTCTAGTACTAAAACTTTAATATGTTCCTGCTGTAAACGGGTTTTGATTGTATATTCAAACAGGGTTTTTATTAGTGTTGCTTTTCCTCTCATGCAGTTGGTTGCTACTGCTACTCTTTTTCTAGCTGCAAAGTCTGAGGAAACACCACGCCCATTGAATAACGTATTGCGGGTCTCTAGTGAAATCCTTCACAAACAAGATTTTACTTTGTTGTCCTATCGGCTTCCTGTTGTGAGTATTATTCCTTCTTTTTACACTACATTTTCAGGTGGAAGACAACTATCTATTGCCTTAAGATACAGTCTATCAATATGTTTCTATGGTCGATGTCCTGTAGTTTCCTCCTGCTCATGGATTATTACTATAAATAACTTTTGTTCAGATGGCTTGTGACATTATTATGTGATTAATGAAAACTTTCGTATTGATTATTTTCCTGTCATATTAAATATAAGCACTATTAGTGAGCTAATTAGTTATTGGAGGCTTACTAACATAATCTTTGAAAAATTGTTTAGTTTTTGGGGCTTGATACTGTCTAATATATATTAAATGTAGTTTTCATATTCATTGACATTAATTGAGTTGTTTACAGGACTGGTTTGAACAGTATCGTGAGCGAGTGCTTCAGGCTGAGCAGTTGATATTGACTACTCTTAACTTTGAGTTAAATGTACAGCATCCATTTGCTCCTCTTGCATCCGTTCTTAACAAGTTAGGTCTTTCACATACTGTGTTGGTGAATCTGGCCTTAAACTTGATCAATGAAGGGTGAGTCATCATTCTCTATATCTTAGTTAATTAAACCTATGCTTATGCCTGGTTGTTCCATTTATTCCTTTTGAAGACTAGTTGACTCCTGCCAAATTTGATCTAATACCCACCTTCAATCTCTTTCCCTTACATGCATTTGACATGTTCTGACTCTTCAGGCCCCTTTTTGGTTTGCCTTGCTTTCATTATCTAACACAGTGATTGGACTGCAAAACTTAGTCTAGGTAACAGGATACGGAACATTGGGTGTTAAATTCAAGGAAAGTCATGTTCTTGAGGTCTGGAGATATAATGGCTGAGAAAGATGCCTTGGTGTCTCCCATTCTATTTCTGGTTCAAGATAGTGTTGATTCTCACATTATTTTTCTTTAGAGCACAAGCTGTGTGTAGTTATTCTGTCATGGGATATTGATTATTTTGGCATGCATACAATTGCAGGGTCTTCACAAGATTAGCATGCTGGCCTGTTTGATAATCTTATCTGGCGGATTGATATGCTCCTCATGGAATCTTTTGTTTTTACGTCTGAAGTTGAACTGCTGATGTCTAATGGATTGCTTTACCCTGAAAATTACCCATCCAAAATTTTTTGGGTTGCCCATGGCACACGACACCCAACCCAGATTTAATATCTACTATCTAGACCAAGCTTTTATGCTGGTGACCTTTTGCCACATGGCTCATTGTTGCTCTTTTTATAACTTGGGGTGCAAAGAAGGTCACGAAGTCTGAACCATGCTGGGAATGGGCTGGATGAGTGATCTAACAATTAAAAAGGGAATACACTTTTCTGAAATTAGTGTAGTGGGTCCTCTTTTTTTTTTTAATTATTATTATTACATAGTTCAAACAGTGGGATTGAACTCACAACCTTCCATCACCATGGATGGGTTACTTGCTGCTAGGTGACAAGGCCATTATCAGGTCTTCTTTTTTATGATTTATAAGAAAACAAAATTTGGAGACAAAATGACTCTCTAGTCCCGAAACTGCATCATAGTTAGTCATGGGGGTGTTTCAACTGGGTCCAATTTCCTTAATTGATCCAAAGGAATTTTGTTTCTAGCCTATTTTACAATGTGAGTGATATAGTTGCTTATTTAAGATGGTTCATTGGTTGTTATTCTAGATGTTAGCACTTGAGGGCTTCAATTTGGTTGCAGTATTAACCTTTTTTCCATTGTATCAATGTGCTGATAAAGCACACTTGGCAATCCTATATGAAAGGAATTTCCTTTCTTTTGTTTATTTGCATAATCCTTGTACTAATTTCTTAACAGTTTCTTTCACTTTTGTTATTTGTTAAAGGATATCAGGGTGACTTTCTACCCTCAAAATCATTTTCCCCACTTCATCTTTTATTTCATCATTTTCCATTTTGGGTATCAATTAGTTATTCAATGACTTAAAATTTAAAATTGTAACTTGAAGTCCATTGAATCACATTATTTCATGCTTTTCAAATTCGAATTTCCTGTAGCAACGGAATATTTTTTTTTTTTTTTGGGGACCAATAAGGAATATATGCATATAGATGTATATATGGACATATTTTTATATGTACTTTTTGAATCAAAATAAGGATTTTATTTGTTTGATTATCACTAGCACATTGTCCAGTGTGTATTTGTCACTTAAACATGAGATATTTATAACCTGGGTATATGGCAGTGTTGTATTCATGCAACAGTAAAGTACCTGTTAGTTAGCTGTAAATTTGGGACACTTATTATTAATTTTCTTGTCATATTTGTTGTCATTTTCATCTTTAACAGCATCTTCATGACGTATCAATATCTCCAGTGAGCAAGGGATTTTTCTTGGGTAGATTAAATGATCAATTATATATAAAGCTTATGTTTCTGTGAGTAAGCTACGCTAATGTGTACATGAATTGGAGCCTTTTTTTCTTTGATGGGTTGAGAAGGGGATATCTTTTCTTTCCCCTTTTGGATTGCATGCCAATGAAAATTATTTTGATCTTAATTGGTTCACAAACTGAGCCCATCTTTGTCTTGTGCTCTCTAGAAGAAGATAGTCCTCTTTTGTTGCTCTTATATGGACCCCTCTGGTTCCTCAAAGAAGAGGGGGGAAAAGCAAAATTAGGGGGGGGGGGGGTTATTGCAGTGCAGCCTAAGAAGTACCTTCTTCTAAGCTACAAAAACACACTTACTCAGAGGAGAATTGTTGGAGAGTTTGTCTTCACCAAAAGAAGGTTGGGCTTTGGGGGACCTAAAATCTGTGGCAGTTCTGTACTAGCAAACTGACGTTTGCATGATGTCTCCAGTGTCCACTTAACTTTCAACGAAGCTGCTGGCTATATAGAAGCAAACTGTTGTGTCCAGCACTCATCAAAACTTACTACTACTGTATATTGATTGATTGGGCAATGATAATTCAAAACTTAAGATTCTTTAATGCTAGGTATCATGTAATGATGCCCAAAGTTTCAGCATTTATCCACTATCTGGATATTACTCTAATTTGGAATTAGATGCATCTGTTATGAGAATTCCAATGTGCATGTTAGCAAGCCTGTCCAGGTCAAAAGCCCTCACAGCACAGTTGGCCCAGGAAGTCTGATAAATTCTGTAGATGAGTGTAACATAATGCTATAGTTTTGTACTACCAGCAATCCTGCAGAGATTCTTGGATTATTATTCTTCCTGAGTTGCTGCCTTTCTAGTTGGTAAGGAAACGTTAATATGTGCTTACCACTTGGTATGAATGCTCAATTCTGTTTTTATTGTCTAGTTTATGTAACTGTTCATATTAGTTGCTGACATGATCTCTGTCATGGTGGGAATACATGCTTAAGTTGTGCAAGAATCTGCTTCTGTTAGTGTTGCCTCAAATGGTTAGTTTGACTGTATACATATAGCGCACCTGTGATAAGGAATGCTATTATGCTAGTGGCGGTAGCATATGTTCTATGATCTTCTGAAGCTGAAAATTGTTGTTTTGCAGGCTTCGTAGTTCTCTGTGGCTTCAGTTTAAACCGCATCATATTGCTGCTGGAGCGGCACATCTTGCTGCCAAGTTTTTGAACATGGATCTTTCTGCTTATCGGAACATATGGCAGGAGTTCGAGACAACGCCATCCATTCTTCAAGGTACTCCGATAGCTTGCTATTGGCTTTCAAGTTACATTTTTGAATTTATTATTCTCTTCCGAAATGTTTGGTTCATTAGCACTGGATAAATGAATTTCTTTGATGCAGATGTGACAGTTTTCTTTTAATCTCTCTCACTCTCTAACAAATATGGTTGGTTAATGATGATTCTTCCTTTGCGCAGACGTGACGCAGCAATTAATGGAGCTCTTCTAAGTGTGTATAGAATACAAGACACGAGATGAATGTTGTTTAGGTTTTAGTTGGATGTACAAGTCGAACGTTATTGATTGGGGCGAGTGTCAATTTAGTTTGGAGGTTTTAAATAAAGAGTGATCAATATGTCTCAACTCGACAGGGCTTTCAACTTCTGTGAATCATGTAGATTTCGCAAGTTCCTGTGATTTGCTTCATCGGAGACAATTCTTTGCCCCTATAGGAAATATACGCAAATACCGAATGTTCAGCAGTGTTATCCTTTTTGTATTTGAGTAATTTTATTCTTCCTGTGAGGCATCCCACTCAAATTACGTTATTTCTTTCTTCTTGTGCTTTTTTCTGTGTGAGAATGTTATGACAATTTACCCATTTCTTCCATAACGATTTGTTACGTTGATTGTTTCGGCCACAGAAGATCAACAGTTTTGCTCCATTCAACTATGTAGATTCTCAAAGTGCGGTTTACTACTGATTTTAGTGTATAATAATAATAATAATTTATTAAACATGTTTTTTATAATGTATAATTGTAAGAGGTACTAAATGTAAGTTGAATCGATATTAAAATATTTGATTTTTCAAATTTAGATTTTTTTTTATAATGTATAATTGTAAGAGGTACTAAATGTAGGTTGAATCGATGTTAAAATATTTGATTTTTTAAATTTAGCATAAAAGTTTCAGTCTACACGCTAAAAATGATGTGGAAATAGAATCTTGAAAAATGATTTCTATTTTGCTCATAGTTTAATTTCGTTGTTGACGGCCAAAAAAAAAAAAAAAAGAATCATTGTGTCATGAAGAACAATGTATTGAAGAATATTTGTAAGTGAAATCAATTTATAGGATTATTCTGTTATTCTTAAGATTGGCCATGAGGAAGAACTATTGTCTCTTAGGTAAAAGCATAACCAACAAATAGAAGCTCTTGAAAAAATAATGCCCCTAGCATGAAAAAGGGGGAAGAAAAAGATTGATGTGGGTTTTCTGAGGCCTGGCTCGTTTTGGATAATTGCAAAGAAGATATGTGTTGGATCATTTTGAGCCTTGTGTATTTCAGGGTCAAGTTTGTTTGTTTCAATAACTGATGGTTGCTTGTCGGGTCCGCACGAGGTTACTTTCTCTTCGCGTGAAAGAAAGAATCTATCGTTTTTTACCAAAAAAAATTAAAAAAAAAGAATCTATCGTTGGTGATTGGGTAGTACCCAAATCGCATTTTATAAGTCATTTTTCGTAAAATAAAATCTATCTCGTTTATCTCGTGTAAATTATTTTTTAAAAACTAATTTTAATACATATTTATGATAGGAGTATATCCTATTTTTGTGGTATGTTCACATTTTATTAAATGGTCCATTTTTTTTGGGGAATGTTAAAGGGTCAATTTTAGATTTGCCGAGTGAGCAAGGATATGCATTCAGGCAGGGGGCCAGCACTGAGGGGCGGATATTTCACCTCCGGAATCACCGTAATATGCTTTAAGGAATATACTCCGTACTAATTATCATCGACTTTGTCGACGTTTTCACGAAGAATACAACATGGAGCACTTTTTTGACCTGATGCATATAAGGGTTGAAGTAGAAGAAAGATAAGGGCCTCTAAATATTATTACTTCTTCAAATGAATGCCAGTACAAATAATCCGGCAAATCAAAAGCTAATAATCTAACCTCTAATTAAATACAATATTATCTCAGATTTATAGTGTTACATATATTTATGATGTTTGATTGTGTCTATGTTAAATATTACCTCCAGTTCTAATTATAAGAATACTTTTATACCGTGCAAATTGAAGTATATATTAGAAATAGTAATTGTAAATCTCACATAAGTTTGGTTTGTGGAGCTAAAAGCAGGAAGTTTGGTTTGTTTTTTTTTTTTTTGGGATGTGTGTTCACCTCACCCGCGCCGCCGCGCTCACGCACATAAAGTTCGTATTTATCAGATAAAATTGATTTTTAACATAAAATAAAATATTAAAGAAATACGATCCAAACCGTATATTACCTATCTTGTTTTGTGTGCCCCCGTTGATTTGTTGTCTCGTTCTCGTCTCAATCATTTTATCTTTCCTTTTGAATAGTCGACCGATCCCCGCAAACTATCTCCAGTACCAAGAAAGCTCGATTTGGATTGGCTTTCTTTCGTTAGTTCCCTCCTTTGATTTGTTCTGTGTCGCGCATGGATTCCTCTCCTACCATCCGTCGCCTCAGAGCCATTCAAGGCCACCTTCTCTCCACGAATGATTCTTCCTCCCAGCTCCGACCCCATCCTACGGCCGGCGAGTTCGTCCTTGGTACTTTTTTCTGTCTGTTTTATGTTTATGTTGCTATGCATGCTTGATATTGCCCACTCGGAGCTCCTTTGGAAATTGGATTATTGTGTTACTGTTTTGAGAAGTAGGTCCACTTTTGAATTTTAATCTTAGTGGAATATCCAATGGCGCGCTTTTCTTTTATAGATGAATTTCTCTTGTCGCATCTAGTGCTTTAGTTTGTGGTGATATCGTTGTAAGTTCATTGATGGTTTTCTGACTTTATGCTAAAGTAAGGAAGAGTCAGCTTGTCAAAGCTAACAAATTGTTCTTATATATTTCGTTGGTTGATCCTAGAAGTTGGGCACTTTCTTTTTCTTTTGCCCCCCCCCCCCCCCCCGGTTTTTTTTCTTTGCCTTTTTTTATTCCTTTTGGGTTGTGCCACTTCCCTTTGAGGGGAGACTTCATCATTCTAGGAATATCAAATATGCGATGGGCAGGGAAAAAAATCTGAATTTTGAAGTGATGGAATGACAGAGCTACGTTTATCCACTTTCTCGACATAAGCGTTGTGATATGCTTTTCAAAGATGGTTCAGACTTTTTATTCGAAAAAAATGGTTCAAACTCCAGTGATCAACGCTAGGAGGATGCTGTTTCTTGTGACTGACAAGCGTCAACTGTTTTCTTTACTCGTTCTCGTAATTGAATATGATGAAGAAACGTTTCTAATTTAAAAACCTATCGGTACTGGGTAGTGCTATAATATTTTAAAGGTTTGGACTTTGGAGAAAGGTACTATTGAGCGACACTCAAAAGTTGGACAAACCTGCATGGTTTTGTCTGAGAATCCTTGCATCATATATTAGTTCCTAGCACCCACTTCTTTGAGGAAAACTGTAACAGCATCTTATTCTCTATTCAGGTGAAGCTGGATGAAATAAATTTATGTAATTTGTTGAAATTTATGAATGCCACTATTATTTCTTTCATATGATAAATTTGGACTTCAGTCATCAAAATATCATATCAAGAGAAGAATATAATATTATAAAAGGCATTGCATATGCTTTTTTTGATCTGTCTTTCTTGATATTTTATTCAGATTCTTGTGCCTTTTCTTTTTAGACAATTGAAGGAAGGAGGTAGGATTCTACATTGGAATGTCACTTGTGCCTTGTTTGGTAGCACATCCTTTAGTTTGCTTAAGGGGGCGGACTGACCTGCTTCTGTGAACACAGATGTTAATATTATACCCAGCTGATTGTTTTCTAAATCTTGTTAATTCGTAGGACTTGCCTTGAATCTAGTAAAATTTGGAAATCCATTTGCTATATAACCATTTAATCTGCATGATTTCTTGATTGTGTCTTTTGGTACTAATGATTTGTTGATATTGATGTTATTAGTTCTGATCTTTTCTTCTCAGCAGAGCAAGGATACAGTGTTGTACTACCAGAGAAACTACAGACAGGAAAATGGAATGTGTACAGGTATGCATCTTTCAATTTTCTTTATATTATCTTTTATACATCATTCTAGCTCCCTTGCTAAGAAATGATTTATAATTATTGTTTCAGATCTGCTCGTTCACCATTGAAGCTGGTGAGCAGGTTTCCTGATCATCCTGAAATTGGTACACTGCATGATAACTTTGTGTGAGCACTACTGATATTCTCTGCAAAATTCTGGCATCAGTTTCTACAAGTTTGACTTGTAATTTTAGTGGGCAATACTCAAGTAAGTTCATTTTTCTTGCCTTAGAAGTTGGGGATAAATTTTTTTCTTTACTCTGTCATTTCAGGCACTCGGTTGAAACCTTTCGAGATTACAAATATCTTGGAACTCGGATTCGAGCGGATGGAACTGTTGGGGAGTAAGCATCTCAATGATTGGCCTCTGAGGCTCTCTGGTCCTTCCTTGTGTTTTCCATTTGAGTTTACTTTTACAAAGTTCTCCTCATTTTTTATTCTTCCTGCACTGTTAAGGTACAAATGGATGACTTATGGAGAAGCAGGTACTGCCCGGTCAGAAATAGGTTCTGGTTTGGTTAATCGTGGAATCCCAAAGGTGACTACTAAGCTATAGTTCTATTATTGAATAATGATTTTTTTTATTCATGATTTTGACTTAGCTTCATGTAATTGATGGTACGTTCTCATTCAGGGTTCCTGCATTGGGCTATATTTTATTAACAGACCCGAGTGGATCATTGTTGATCATGCTTGCTCTGCATATTCGTACATATCTGTACCATTATATGACACGCTTGGTCTGTTGCTCTTCATTTAATTGGGAACTGTTCTACCTCATATTTGCTGTTAAATTTAACTGTAAGGTATTGATTTCTCTGTAGGTCCTGATGCTGTCAAGTATATAGTTAATCATGCTACTGTACAAGTTATATTTTGTGTGCCTCAAACATTAAATTCAGTAAGTATATGTCACTATGTCAGCTTCAGTCCTTGCAGGATGTAACCAATATTTTCTTATGTTGCAAGTACCATATTAGTCAAAACATCTTGTATAGTAACAGTAATCATAAAAATGGTGGATGTGCCTGTAAAATAGTAAGATTTATTATGTGGCTGCATCTTGTGTGCCGCAGAAGAGGTCCTAAATCTCCTGATGCAGAGCGTGGTTAACAAATTTGAGACCTGAAAGGCGAGCAATATCGGTTGATGGAGTTTTCTCTCTAATGTTCTTAATATTTGTTAAACATGCTTGTTTAACTTTAACAGAGATCACTTGGATATGTTCAGAAAAATAAGAAACTGGTTCGGAGCATTTTCAGGAAAACTATCATCTGTAGAATGGTTACTACTTACTAGCTTCATTAGAATTTTAACCCTAAACTCCTGCTTGCTTTAAGAATCACGCATGGCTAATAACAAATTAAGTGTTGCAGTAAAAGGTTCATGATTTTTTACTAGGCTTGGTGACCACATTATACTAGAGCATTGATTATATTTTGAAGCCAATGACATGTTTTTAGGGAGAAAGGCTATTTTGTTAAGTAGAATGTGCTTAGCCCTTAGCGTCAATTAATTGGTTGTCCTGAGATGAAAAGGTAGATACTTTACACGTTCTTATCCACCATTATTCAAATTAATGAATCTGAATTTTCTTTAATGAAATTTACTTTTTGCTTGAGCTTGCAGTTGTTGAGCTACTTATCAGATATTCCAACTGTACGTCTAATCGTGGTATGTATTTATGCTTGGTGTTTGCCATTCAATCTTTATGCATGAAGTAATTATTTGCTAAGTTATAGTTCTTGTATAGGTAGTTGGAGGTATGGATGATCAAATTCCGTCTCTTCCATCCTCAGCCGGAGTTGAGATCATGACATATTCAAAATTACAAAATCTGGTACTCTATTTTTAGCTGCTGTTGAAGATTGTTGATTTTCTGAAGTGTTATAGAGTGTGTTCATATATTACTTTATGCCTTCCTCTCATTCTCTGTTTCCTCTGCTTTTACTTGCTGTGGTTGCATATTACAAATTTCCCTTTGATCGTTTGAATTGTTATTAGAGATAATGTAAGGCCTAGCATATTTACTCCTTAGTCTGAAAAGAACTATATAGTTTACTGTTTACATGAAATTGTACCCAAATAATCTGTGAAGCCTTTAAATTACTCTTTTCTTCAAAGGGCAACAGCTCTTTATGCTTCTGTTATGATCTAAGTTCTAAGCATTCAAATTCAGCATATAAATTGCCTATCCTCTTTATGTAGACCAATACATGTAACGTGATGGCTGCTGCTTGCATATTGCATGCTGTCTCGTTATGAACACTTTTGAAATGTTGTTTTTAAGAATTGACTTTGCACACACATTTCCTTTTCTTTTTCTATGCTTATTAAAATGTAAACACAATGTCTATTTTTTCACTTTTTATTTTTTACTTCAAATTGTGGTGAGTTGCAAGAAAAATGATTTTGAAATGATAACATGCATATATTGTAGCACATTGTTTTTAAAGCTTCATAAATAATCATATCCGTGATTGACTTGATTTGCTGTAGTTACTTTTGCTACCTCATTTTTTCTGTTGTTTTTATCTAGGGAAGAAGCAATCGTGTGCCTTTTTGCCCTCCAAAGCCTGATGATGTCGTAACAATCTGCTATACAAGTGGTACAACTGGAACCCCAAAGGTGTGTAGGTTCCTTTAAAATTATAGCTAATTGATAAAAATGGTATTTATTCTCCCATGTTGCTTTGCTTTCTTGCTGTAGCTATTTAAACATATCTTGATACTTTTTCTGAACAAATTCTGAACAGGGGGCTGTCTTGACTCATGGAAACTTTATTGCAAGTGTTGCTGGGGCCACTTTAAATGAAAAATTCTATCCCTCTGATGTGTGAGTCCTTTTTAATCTCTATAGTTGTTGCCACTTTTTGCTCTAATGGCTTATTATTCTTATTGGTCCTTGTTGGAATCCCACGATTTGTGCCCCATTTCTTAGATCTGTAGTTACTGACTTACCGTATTTCAGCATTTTATTTCCTGTTTTGTTCATCTTTATTGCTCATTTAAGTTTTATGATTTTTGCGTCTTTGTATGGAGTGAGTTGTTCTTTTTTGTTGCCAACCCTTAATATATATATATATATATATATGAAGATAGAGAATCAATAACTCCGAAGCTCTTCATGGTATTAGAGCCTCATAAAGCTTGACCATGTTTTCAAACAATGTGGCCAGGGATTAGCCTTCAAAATAGAAGCCCAAGATGGGCAATCATCATTGAAAGCTTCCTCTTATGCTCTTAGCACATGACACACCTGCGGAAGGTTCAGACGCTGATCACAATTTTGTTTTCATGAATTATTTGAACTATTAGCATTGGAAAAAAATCATGTCGCCCATCTCAGGATCAAATAAGTTGGGGTTGAGGGGGAGTGCTGGAATACCATGTTTTAACCTGATTTTCTTCTACCCGCATCTTCTATTCAGATGCCATCACTATATGTCCTGTTATATTCAAACACCCCCCCCCCCCCCCCCCCAAAAAAAAAAAAAAACAACAACACACACCCTGAATTTTCATCTCTGTTTATCTGGGGCGCTTGTTTGTTTTCTGTGGCCAACCCTCTATACATATAAATTTCCTTTCTTCAGATCAATTATATGAACTCCAAGAACCACAAACTCACTCTTTAGTGTTAACAAGAGTTTCTTTTCATTTTCAGTTATATATCCTATCTTCCATTGGCACATATTTATGAACGAGCAAACCAGGTCATGACAGTATATTTTGGAATTGCTGTTGGATTCTATCAAGGGGTGAGTATATCATTGGGCAGCCCTTGTTCTATACATTGTAACTGCCGATTTTGATTTGTATACCATCTTTTTGGTGCTTACTACTGCTTAGTTTATAAATGTTGAGAATAGCAAGTTTAGAATTAAAATATTAATTAATTATTATTATTAGTAGGGATATCGTTTAGTATTTATTATGATTTGATTTGATTTAATTAGATTAGGATCTAGCTTTAGGGTTAGTCTATTTGTTTCTTTGTATTCTCTTTTATTTTTAAGGATCAATAATATTAGTATTTTCCTTGTCCTTCAATGTGATCCTTCAATCTCAACATGGTATCAGAGCGCTAGGGGTTTCTTTTCATCCCTGGATTCTTTTCTGCTTTCATTCGATGGCTTCTTTGGTATTTGTCCCTGGTGAGACGTTTGGAGTATTATTTGGTAGACCTTTGGTCATTGCTTTGGTCCCTTTTGAGATTGTTTGTTGTTGTTTTGGTCCCTTGTGAGACTATTTGTTGTTGTTTTGGTCCGTGGTGAGACTTGTTGAACTTCTGTGGAAGCTGTTGGATTATTATTTTTTGAATGTCCTCGGCGTGACATTTGGCTAAGCTTTCTTGGATGTGCTGAACTTGCTGCTGGATTCAGGATCTTACTATGAAGCAGTAGATTATTGCTAGAGGCTATGTATCTGACAGCTATTATTTTCTTGACGATTAGTTGCTACTCAAGCTGCTCCTTTCAGTTTGAGGGGGAGAATCGAGAATAACAAGTTTAGAATTAAAATTAAAATTATTATTATTATTAGGATACCGTTTAGTATTTATTATGATTTGATATGAATATTTTATCATTATGATTTGATTTAATTAGATTAGATTCTAGGTTTAGGGTTAGTCTATTAGTTTGCCTTTATAAAGGCCTTTTTGAATTTTCTTTTATTTTTAAAGATCGATAATATTAGTATTTTCCTTGTGCTTCAATGTGATATCAGTCTCAACAATAAAGAAGCTAGAAATACTTGGCCTTGTTTTCACCATATGGTGTTATATTTTCTGGTAAGCTTGACATGGTTCTTTGAAACATTCACATGCAGGATAATATGAAATTGATGGATGATCTTGCTGCCCTAAGACCTACTATCTTTTGTAGTGTTCCTCGGCTTTTTAATAGAATATATGCTGGGTAAATTAATAATTTTATGCTTTTCAGAATTGGCATTTGGTGTGCTTGTTGTGTTATTTAATTGAATGGTTTTCTTTTGCAGCATCCTTAATGCTGTCAAAACATCTGGTGGTCTGAGAGAGAGGCTATTTAATGCTGCCTACAATGCTAAAAAGCAAGCAATATTGCACGGTAAAGTGCTTTCACTATGACCACATTGCATGCCATTGAACATAGTCATGTATATTTTCCCAACATATTTGCTATGCTATTTGGTTCCTTTTGTGTACTTCAGATTGATCCTGATGATCCTTTGATAAGGATTGTGCCCTGTCAATATCGTATTTAAATTCCCTCCTTATATAGTTACATCATGTGCTGTTGATGGGCTAATTAAGTTACGTCATATAATCCTTGCAAAGGCTATTCCTGATTTTAACAAGTCTCAACATTAACTTACTCTCAGAATTTTCTAGTTTCTTCAGTCTCTGGAAAATATTTTTTTTCTTAAGAGATTGCTTTTACAACATTCACAGTGATGACAAATTAGAAGTTGTTTGTTTGTCAGATCCTAAAGTGTATAGCATAAAACTTATAGATCAAATCACCCTGGTAGATGACCAGGTAAATTTAGCATTCCTCTAAGAACCTGACTCTTATCTGCTAAAAAATGGCTTGTCTGTGAGTGGGCCGTGAGGCAGAGGTTCAACTATCATAATGCTGGTGGCATAGTGTTAAATAAGTCCCTTGCTCTTTGAAACTCATCTGAGACAAATGTCGGTTTGTCTTTGTGCACTTTGGTATCACTTGAAAACAAAACCTACATAACTACCATATTTTTCATTGTTTCAGGAAAGAACCCATCTCCCATGTGGGACAGATTAGTTTTCAATAAGATTAAGGAGAAACTTGGAGGAAGAGTTCGCTTGATGGTGTCAGGTGCTTCACCTTTATCACCTGATATAATGGATTTTTTGAAGATGTAAGCTTTTCATTATTGTTGTATTTACTGCTAAAGAGGACATATTTTTTGAACAAAAAAATTATTTTCCTGGTCCAATCACTGGTCACAACTTACAACTTACAACTACTAAACAGTTGCTTTGGTGGTCGAGTTGCTGAGGGATATGGAATGACTGAGACTACTTGTGTAATAAGCTGTATGGATGAGGGTGACAACCTTTCTGGACATGTTGGCTCTCCTAATGCAGCATGTGGTGAGTAACTAATGTGAGTTTAAGATTCATAAATTACTCTAGACCAATGGTGTAAACTGTTTGATATCATTGTGGGATAAAGATTTGTTGCGACTAACATGATCATAAAATTATTAAATTTTAATTATTTCTCTCCTTTTTCTCTCCCCTCCCTTGGAGTTGCTAAATCTCACCATAAGTGGTCTAAAGTGGTTTTTTTTCTCTCCCTTGATTTTCTTTTGGCTCTTAAAACTATAGTATTTTAAATGAGTTTGTAGTCGTTATTAATTATATCTTGGGTATGTATGTGAAACAAACTAAGGAGATTGTTTCAGTAGAATTACAATTTACAAGTATAGATGGAGAGAGAGTTGATATGAATAGTAGGGATAAGAGAGTTGACTAAAGGTGATGATGATCTTCTTCATCTAACAAAAAATGAAAATATTTCAACACTTATTCATTTTTTCCCTGTAATTCAAAGAGTTTTAAATTTAGGTCCTATTCAGTTTCTTTTTTATAGTGAATTTTTGTCTGTTAATAACAGTTTCGTTTTTCTGTTTCAGAGATAAAACTTGTTGACGTTCCAGAAATGAGCTACACATCCAAAGATCTGCCCCATCCCCGTGGAGAAATTTGTGTCAGGGGTCCTATTGTTTTCCAGGGTTATTTCAAAGATGAAGCTCAGACGTAATCACCTTGCTTGTTCTATGGTTCTTTTAAACTAATTTTGGCTTGTTATATTTAAAATTACCTGAGTGTTGAATTCAATCGAGCAGGAGAGAGGTGATTGACATGGATGGATGGCTCCATACTGGAGATATTGGAATGTGGTTGCCTGGTGGCCGTCTCAAAATTATTGATAGGTGAGAAAACTATGGGCTGTGTTTTAAAATAAAACATGGCTACTTAAATTATCATCTATAAATGCTAACTCCCTTCTTAATCTTTTAGCTCCAAGTGTGCTGTGTTCATTGAATCAACGTAAATGACTCTTTTAGAGTAAAATTGTTATCAATCATTTCTTAGTTTGTTGGGTGCTATTTTTAACAAGATAAAGTTTAATAATACCTCTAGCTGGCAGATGACTTTCATAAACGAGTCTTGGAAAAAATACACAAGCTCAATTTTGTTTTATTTTCCTTGACGACACAATGGCTTGTATTTAGATTTGCTAATTTTTAGGATCTGTTACATTGATTGCACTATGGATGTGTGGTTATGCAATAAAAGAAAAGATCCATAATAATTATATAGAGGGAAAGTTGGTGTAACATCTATTGAAGAGAAAATGTAGAAAACTAATTAAGGTGGCGTGACATGTGCAAAAAAGGCTACTAGAGGAGCCAATGAGAAAAATTGAGCAAATGGTCTCTAGCTCTGAAAAGATGTAGAGGGAGACCAAAAGAACACTTAAGAAAGTGATCAAACATGAACTTTAGCTGAACAATATATCTGGAAAATTGGTTGTCTGTGGATTCCAATGGCGCTTTGTGATTCATGTAACTAACCTTAGTTAGTAGGATAAGGCTTATTATTATTGTTGCTTATTGCTTGTGAAAATTATGATAACTGAGAGAAAGAACATTTAATTTTGCCGTTATCATTGTGCTCCAAACTACAAGCTGTGTTTTACGCAAACTTGACTACTGAATACAGATTTCATACATGTGATTTCTGTTAGAGTTGGTGTCTGTATTATTCCTGGTTCTGCTTCCCAGTATTTGTGAATATTGCAAATCTTCTCAGCATACCTATCACAATTATAATTACATTTATCAAGCATATGAATAAAAGCTTTGCATTTTAAATATAGGAAAAAGAATATATTTAAGTTGGCACAAGGCGAGTACATTGCTCCAGAGAAGATCGAAAACGTATATGCCAAATGCAAATTTGTGGCACAGTGCTTTGTATATGGTGAGCAATTAAGGTCTTGCATCTTTAATATGTCTAGTTGTGCTCATCTATCCCCATTCCGCCTTATTCCCTCTCCTAGTTGCTGATGCTTAATTTTCCTTTTGTAGGTGATAGCTTTAATTCTTCTTTGGTTGCCATTGTCTCCGTGGACCCTGATTCTTTAAAGTCATGGGCTAAGTCTGAAGGCATCATGGTAATTTAACTAGTTTTTCTATAAAAAATACTAATTCTTACACGTTTGCTCAGCGCTGTTATGATACCTGCTGAGAAAGAAAATAAAAATATAATCTTGCCTCTTACCTGTGCCATTGGCTTGTGTTCAAGTTGACTCTCATATTATAGGAGATCAAGCTCAATTCGAATTGAGAACTAATGTTTAAAGGGTTGAAAGATATTTCACATCTTTATATATATAGCAATTAGATACCAATGAATTTCTAAGGATTCTGGATTTTGCAAACTGAAGTCTAAATTCTGTGTTTGAAAATAAAGAAAAGGTGTTGCAATATCAATCAGGAATTTATTCCTTCCAGATCTGATTTTTCACTTGCTGTTTTTATCATAGGAGCTAAGATGTTTGAAAATAGAGCAAAGATGTTCTGCTCATATATATGTGTGTGTGTGTCACTCTTGATATTCGAATGAAAGAGAAGCTTCAGAACATTTTATTATCTGAATTGTTCATAAGGAAAGTGTCATAATCCTAGCCAATCAAATTAAAGCCTTGTTTGGAAAAAATCATGATTTGGAATTATCTGAATTAGCTCAGTGAGTTTAGAAATTGCATGTGTTCTTGCTTGCTTTTTGGCTGACATTTTGACCTCAGAATGCTAACTCACCTGCTGCCTCTTATATTAAATTTTCCTGATCGATGATTATACACTTCCAACTTGATTTTTTTTTTTAATGGGCCGGGGGTGGCCCTTTTTAGCACTTTGTCGCGGACCTGTGGTTCTAAAAAATATATGGCCTTTACATGAAAGATGGCTATTTCAATTTTTAAATTAGTTTTCTGAGCATATTACATAAAAGCCTCCTGAGGATAAATGAAAATGTGGATGCGGTCTGTGTTAAGATACAAGTTCAAGTAGTATATTTTATGCCAAATCTCAAATAAGGTAGGCCCATTTAATTTTAATGACAAGGGAGGAAAGTTTTCTAATTTTATCAAACTTCCAGATATTTAGTTTTATTTTTCCCTAGTTGTGACTCTTTGAGCTGTCGTCATAATGATGCGCTTATTCCCTTATTTGTTGGGCATGCATGTAGTATAATGATTTAGCACAACTTTGCAATGATCCAAGAGCAAGGGCGGCTGTCTTGGCTGAAATGGATGCTCTTGGAAGAGAATCTCAGGCAAGTTTATCAAAACATGCTGTTATGTTACCCATCTTATAAATCTCAGTATTAATATTTAGATATTTGTAACTACTTAATGCCCTGCAGCTTAGAGGATTCGAATTTGTAAAAGCCATCACTTTGACACTGGAACCATTTACCATGGAGAACGGTTTGTTGACTCCAACATTCAAGGTAAGCCTTTATCATCTAAGACTTGATAGTAATTTTCAATGACGAATGAAGTGGTCTTCAGTCTTGGTAGTCCAAATTAATTATTAATAGACATGAATAAGTTGTCAGATATGCTCACATGCTTGTTTTGTTCATTCTTAATTTTGATTTGGGATTCCTTACTAAATTAGAGCTTCTGTAGAATATACATAAATAAATGTGTTCATTCATCTTTTCAGATTAAAAGGGCTCAAGCGAAACAATACTTTTCAGAAGCAATATCTAATATGTACAGTGAACTCGCCCGAGATTCATCATTGGAGCAGTAGCATCCCGCAACTTCTTGCCACGCGATGTTGTATTATTTCACACAAATAATGCTCCTATTACATTGATTCTCTCGACAACAGTTCTTTAGATGCTTTTTACCCATGTTATTAAAACCAGCGGTCGAACTGGTTATCCAACCGGTCTGGTTCGACTGGTTCAATATTTATTTAAAATTTCTTGATTTTAAGAATTTATATATAATTCTATATATTTTCAAAAATTATAAATTAATATTTTATTGAAAGCTTGAGATATCTACTTCTAATGCAAATAATAATAATAATAATAATAATAAATTATCTTTTAATCCTAAAAAATTATCAAATGCTAAAACTATTTTAAAAAATATTATCATTCAAGTTTGCTCTTCTAGTTTCTGGTTAGATTTCGATCTGATTACTATCCAGACCAGTTCACTCACCAATTCGGGTTTAATATCCTGTAAAAAGCATTCAAACTTTATTTTGTAAGGCCTTGAGACGTTATATTTAGAATATAGACAAGTATCAGAGAACCTAACATAAATGTGAAAGGAGTAAAAAATAATTGTATTATTCCTCCGAGTTTGTGTACAGTCCTTACTTGATGCTGACCGGACCATTCTTTCATCCTTGAATATATATATATATATATATTAGTCTTTTCAGATTAACGATACTTTTCAGAAGCAACATTTAATATGTAATGTCAAAGATTCATACTTGAAGTAATTCAAATTTCATTTGGCCAGACCTCGTGAAGCATGAACTAAATGGTAAGAATCAGTGCTTCAATATTTTGATTGGGAATTTAGATCAAAGGTTCAAATTCGAAGTTTAAGTTCAGAATATTTCGCAGAGGTTTTATTACCACAAAAGCACTTGGAAAGTAACAAAATATAATAGACACGTATCAGACAGCTAAACAAAAATAATTGTATTATTCCTAATTGAAGCCCACAAGTGGATATTAAACCCAATAGGCTCACAATTCTTTATACTGGACTAATTATTGTCATTCCAGATGATGATGATGATGATTATTATTATTATACAAAGACAAGCAATAAACTTAAAAAGTAGAAAGCGTCTACTAATTACACAACACTAATGTGGCTCCAAGAAACTTCACCAACATTCTAGTTTAATTAGCCTTAAACAAGCAAAATGTTCTGTTAGTAAGACCTCAAAATCCTAGTTGTTTTTTTTGAGCCATTTGGGCTAGATAGTCTGTATATCTTAGTCCTTCCCAATACACATAAATGATCTCAATATCTCAATTTGATAGGATAAGTGATCCTACTTCTTGAATCTTATCTTGCAAAAGATGTACCTATCAACAATCAATCAAGAGTAAATACATTGCTTCCAAAGAATTGGTATAAAGGTTAATTCTACTTAGTCCCAATTGTCTACAGAGTAGTAGGCCCATGTGGATAGCATGGACTCTGTAGCAGTTGGGGTAATATGCATGCGCATTAACTTCCGTTGAAATCCACATATCTAGTTGCCTTGATGATCTTTAATCACTCCCTCGTAAGCTGTCTGGCCTCTAGCATTATAAAAGCTATCCACATCCAACCACACAAACCTTGGGGAGGAGGAAATTATTTCGCTTTTGATCTTTCTAGTATTTGAAATATCTTCTGTTGTAAGCATCCATTTTCAACTCCCTCCATTAGATGCAATGTACATCAGTGATCAATTGTTTTAAGCTGTTCACAAATGCCCTTAGATACCTTCTTACACTTGTTCATCCAAAGAAGTCAGCATATGGTACCAAACGTTCGGTGCCAAGGCCACCTTGTAGCAGATCTGCTTCCTGGGTTGTTTTGCATGTTCCACTTCAACCAATCCTACAAATTACCAGAGAAAAATATATAATAGTATACAGGATTAGTTACAAATAACCACTCTTCTTGCAACCTTACGGTCTCTTAGAACATGAATTATGGATTCTTCCCTATCACACTCAAAAAGACATAAGTTTGCACATTATAATTATATTTAGCTTTGAGTGCATTTGTGGATAATCTCTCATGACACACTTGCCACATGAAAAATTTGACTCGTTATGGGATTCCCAAGTGCCATAGACATTGCCATGAGAACTGAGTCAGGTGCTGCTGCTGCTGGTAAATCATGGTGTATGTTGACTTCACACTGAAGTTACCATCAGAAGCCTTACGCTAATAAAAAACACCATCAAGTAACCCTATAGGGGGAGAAACCTTCACAATCTCATCAATCATCCATTCTGGAAGAAAAGTGTTCTCTATTTATCCTTATCTCATTACCCATTAGCTCTAACAAAATCTTTCACCACCATCTCTAAATCTACCAGATGGTTGTTTCTTTCCACATAATATTTCAATGGCTTTTCTAGTGGTGTCCAATTATCTTGTCATGCTTTTGTTGATAACCCACCTCTCAATTTCTTAACAATTCCCATGCAAAACTGATCCCATACCGCCGTTATTCCATTCCAAACTGCTGATTGACACCTTCTTTTATTAACATGAGGGAAAGTACTATTAAAATCATGATTCGGGTACATAAGAGAAGTTGAAAAGTGTGAGTGATGGATTATCGTACAAACAAGAGCATTTGAAAATATAAATATCTGTGATGGTCGATGAACCAAAATGGCCATATTGTAAGTCTCACCAAAGATTCACCCAACAATTTTGTTTCTAAAAGCATATTCTTTTGTGCAAGCTGGTATTGTAACTCTTGGTTCTGGATATTGCATAGGGCGCACAAGCTCGTTTAGATTAAAAAGTTTGGAATATTTGACAGTATCAAGTGCTTAAGATTTCATAAACAAAAGCAACTGAATACTAATAGACAAGTATCAGACAACCAAATAAACAAAATATAATAAAAAAGTGCCAAAGAGCCAAAAAAAAAAAAAATTAAAAATAATTGTATTATTCCTTATTGAATAACAAAAATTTGTCCAATATAAAAAAATATTTGAGCGCTTAATGTCTAATTGTGGGCTTCAATGGAAACGTTTTATTTTAGCTTTATAAAATATTTATTTATTAAAAAATTGTATTAAAATATGAGAGTGCAGTAAAAATTAAGATGATTGAAGAAATTAAAGCAATTTTACCAAGAAATCCAACGTTTAAATGAAATATGAAAAATACAAGAAAATTAAGAAGGGATGATAGTTATTAGTCAATTTGAATATTTCATATGTGTAATTATTACTCATATACATTAAATATCAGGTTAAATATATTTTCTTAATCAAAAGTTAAAGTTAAATGCATATATTACAACAAAACTATATAATCATCTGATATATATATACATATATTTTTAAGAGCTACAGGTATAATGCATATAGCATAAAATATGAAAGATGATTTTTTTTTTTTTGAGAATTTCGAACTTTTACGCGATTGAAATTGTTTTTAATGATTCAAAATTCACAATGAATAGTTTATAAATAAATGAGGGTATGAAAAATGTTTATTTCCTTCTCGTTCAGAGAAGGTTGATTGAAAAACTTCTTATACTCACAATATGGAAGGTGGGATCCACTGATGCATTACCAAATTTTATCCAGATACTCTTCGTGGTTCAGCTTCTCATATTTACTATAATTGATATGGCTGTTAGTTTATGATAAGGATTTAGTAGTTTATAATGAATTTCTATAGTTTTGTAGGTATAAAGACGTTTTAAAAGTGGGTGGGATGATATTAAGATAACCTTTAAAAGTTGCAAATCCTTTTTTTTCTTTAATTAAAAACTAAAATTATATAATTGAGGGTGAAGTAGTGAAGGATGATCCTCAAAATGTTTCCCTAGGACGGGTGGAATTTGGCATAGTCAAGTTAATTTCTATCATGGAATGTCCACTTGGAATGGAATGCATAAATAATTGTTTCACCAGCTTGAAACTTTATTAGCATCAACAGGGTTTTCACTTGTACGTATCTTCTAGATCATGACTCCACCTTCTTTTAAAGTTGCTTGTATAAAGTGGTATTAAACATCAATATGCTTCATTCTTACATGATAAACTTGATTCTTTGCTAATTAAATAGCACCATGGCTATCATAGAATATTGTGATGTTTTCTTGACTAATACCAAGCCCTCCAAGTAATCCATAAAGTCAAATTGCCTCTTGCAATTGCCATGTACTCTGCCTCCATGATAGACAAAGCAACTATTGATTGCAACGTAGACTTCCAACTAATTGAGGCGTTTGCAAAAGTAAACACATAACAATAGTTGATATTCTTTTATCCAAATCACCTGTAAAATTTGAGTCACAATACCCAACTAAATGTTGATCATCTTCGTGCTCAAAGACGAATCCAACATCTATAATATTACGAATATTCCGTAGAATTCATTCTACAGCTAGCCAATGTTTCTTTTTTGGATCACACATATATCTACTCACAAATCCAACCACTTTTAAAATATCAAGTCTCGTACAAATCATTGCATTCATCAAGCTACCAACATCATTTGCGTAGGTACTCTTTATCCTTTGACGACATATCAGCTCTAAGTTTAAAAGGAGGGGCAAGTAGAGTGCTAACTGGCTTCGTTCTCTCATTCATACTAAATCGATTTAGCATCCTCTTCAAATACTTATTTTGAAATAAAAAGAATTTCTTTGATGATATGTTTCTTGTTATCTTTATGTTAGGAATTTTCTTTGCCTCACCTAAATCCTTCATCTCAAATTTCTTTTTTAGTTGAACCTTTAGCTTCTCAATTTCTACTTGATTTTTCAAAGCTATCAACATAGCATAAACATATAAAAGGAGATATATAAAGAATCCATCTTCAAGCTTCCATAAATAGCCACAATGATCGTATTTGCTTCTTCTGTACTTATGTTGCAACATAAACTTATCAAATCATTTATGTAACATCCCGCCTTTTTAAAATGGGTTTCAAATGGGATTATCAGAGTTTCGTAGAAATTATTCAGAGTGGCATCGGAAAAAAAATTTTCTTTAAAACAAACGAGTAACTGATATACATTCCCTGCTGTTGCATCTGAGTACTTATACATACAGTGGTACAACTATCTGAATACAGTGTCTAGACAAAGTAACCCGTCCTCCTCCCTGGTCGTGTTGTCTATCCTTGCTCTTGGTTCTAGCTCCTTTGGATCCTGAAGTTATGGTAAGAGCTGAGGTTCAATTCCCATTGAACCTCAGGTAACGGTTAACCTCATGCTTATGTACAGTTATGTATGACAGATATTCATGACATGACAATGACAATCAATATACATATCCACGTATGAAAACAATAACAATATTTGTAACATAACCACGTATGCTACAACAACAATTAGCACATAACCACGTATGTAACATAACCACGTATGAAAATCTTAGTCGATGAGCACAACAAACAACCATCATATACAATCATACAATAAGCACTACGTGAACGCACCTTTGCCTGTTGAGCACGGTACGTTGTCGGCTGCAAGGTGATCACAGGTTTCCTATGAGGGTAATATTACGTTTATTAATTCACAACCAATATCCCAATAGATATCTTAGCCACAAATGACTATTTTACCCTTGGCGGATTTATGAATTTATTATTTCCCTTTATTTTTGAGAAAAACGCTGGTCCTTAAATCTGGTCAGAATTTCGCCTAACTTTGAAAAATCATAACTAACTCTAGAAAAATCGAAACGAGGATCCGTAAAATTCCCCAGAATCCTTAGGATGTCTAGTTTCAAGAAAAAATGATAGCCTTTTCCCAGATTCTACGGTTCATTCCCAGTTTTTAATTTTTGAACATCTGTCCAGAATTTTCCAGAAATTCGTAGCCCTAACTTTGGGAATTTTTATCTCCCTGTTCAGATATCATTTGGACATGTTCTTTACATATTTAAAAAGCCCTATATGTCTAATTTAACCATGAATTTTCTCAGAATTTTATAACCATGATTTCAGCATAAAATATAAGTTTTTTCATGTCTGGTTCAGAAATTCCAGAACCGATGAAATTTCGCTAGAACTTCGTTACTTTGGTGTTTCTCTTCCGGACATTTTGCTAAAACTCTTTCCTCACTATTTTTCGAAATAAACCCAATTTTAAACCCAGAAAAACATAAAAACAACTATATCTAAAGAATTTAAAGATTAAACTACAAAATAACTAAAAACTTAAAAGCTAGAGCTCAAGAACTTACCTAGAACTTTGCTCTTCCTTTCTCCAAAGCTCTCACACTCACTTTCTCTCTATATTTCAGATGTTGTTGCTTGTGAATTGGTGAGGATTGTGAAGAGCAAAGGGTCCTATTTATAGTAGGAGCTCCATGTGCAAAAAGACTCATAATACCCCTCCCTACATCATCCCTTACATCATCTTATCCTCTTCCAAAGCCTCGAAAGTCTTCTACTAGATACATGACTCATGGTTTAGGGTTATGACTCATCTCTTAACTAGGCTAATGACTCATGCTTGTTTAGGGTGATGATTCATTCATAGAGCTTGTGATTCATCATTTAGGTTAGTGACTCATACATGTTTAGATTAATGACTCATTCATGTGTAGGCTAATGACTCATTTCTACATATGTATAATTAGAATTTCCTACTTCTTCCATTTTGTGTTCCACTAGATAGAAATTCATTTGGGGATCCTAATGAAGTTTTATGTACATTTTCTCATTAGTTTTGAATTCTTGAATTTCTTAGCTTCATTTAGAGACCAAATTTGCCTATCTTTCCTATTGATTCCATTTCCTAAACAATTATGAAAATGACTTTGGTTATACTTGTTTTCATGCTTGATTTATGCTTGTTATGAATCTCAACTTAGTTTCCATACTTAGTTCATGGATTTCAAGATATGATTTAATTTGTATAGGTTTTCATTTGCTTATGTCTAGATTTAATTTCATGGATTAATCTAATTGTTTTAATGTCTAATTTTCTTATTGGCTAATGCTTTGACTTCTCTTTCTCACTCCTTCCACTAGACTCACAACACTCACAACATTTGCACACACACACACATTCACAACTCCCTCTCTCATTGGTCAAAGCCTTTTCTCATAGATTAAGAATATTTTCTTGATTTATCATTGGCCAATTCCATTTCACAAGGATTTAGCTTTATGGTATTTAATTAAGGCCTTAGGATTTAGCTTTATAAGGTTTAATCCTAGCCCTCCACAACTAATCCTTAATTAGCATTCCTAATAAAGTGTTTTAATGAAGTTGTCAATTTATGATTGGTTCCTAACTTGATTATGACTCTTAGAGTAGTTTATGACCATTGGTAATCCAACTTATGCTAATCCTAACTTCTTATTGGTTGTTGAGATTTAATTAACTTAATAATGATTACCTAATGTTAATTGTGATTATTGACTTTTCAAAGCTTAATTAAAGTTTACTTATCATCTTAATCACAAGCTTACTTGCCTCTTGATTATTAAATAATTGGTGTTTAGGGTATTTTATGACCATAGGCAATCTATTTTATACTAATCTCAAACCCCTATTGGTCTTTGAATTTTAATTAGCCCAATATACCTCTAATTAATGGCTACAATTGTTTAATTGTAAATAATTAGCTATTCATCCTATTAGTGGTAATTAATTGCCCATTAAATATTAGTAATTGCCTTTTTAATTGTTCAAGTGCTTTGGTAATTTATTATGGTATTTTATGAATTAATATGAGCTAGGTATTAATTCTAGGGTTTTAGAAAATATAGTTTCTTATTTGATTATGAATTTTAAGATTTATGTCCTCTTAATTTAATCCCTTGATTAATTATAAAAATTTACATAATCATTTTGTTTAGTGAAAATTCAAGGGTCTACTAATTCCTCTTATGCTCCCCTATTTATTTGATGTGTTTCCCTAATTTTTCCTTGTTTTCTTTGGATCCTATAAAATCCCTAATTTAATTTGGGTGTTTTTTTTGTATTCTTATGATATTTTATGATTCCAAACAAAACTTAGAAAAATAAAACATAGCTACCTCAAAGTCTAAGGAAAAATCACCTAATAGATAAAATAAATATATCTCAAAATTTGAGACCACATATTCATCTATTTAACATAGGTGCCATCAACCAAAATATTGTATTTATGAGAAATAACAATTTTGGGGTATTACAATTTATATCAGTGTTTCAATCAGTATAACAATTTTTCAAGTTTGCACACTATATTGTCCTTTCAAGCAACTTTGAATCCTTTTGGTTGGGTCATGTAGATTTCCTCTTCCAAGTCTTCATTTAAAAATGGGTTAAGGAGCAATTTTATCAATAAACTATTGGCTCAGGAGCGCTTAGCACAATAAACCCTTAACTGGACCTTAAATACAAACTAACTTTTAAAAATGTTAAAGGGGCACAAAAACGTTAGGGGTGTGGCAACGTCTGTCTGTGGAATTAAATTGAGGGAAATCAATTGACTTCAAATGCACATGTGGCAGATGGGACGCGAACACGTGGGCAGCAAATTAACTCTGGAGATTGAAAGCAGCAATTGAAATATAGGTTCATTCTGAAAGAAACAGAGGAGAGTCGAAGGTCTTGGCGAAATCCATCGGACCTAGTTTGAGAATACGCAATCCCATTCTCCTTCAGAAACTCTTCAAGAAGCTGCTTAGCCTTTTCAGGAGAAGAACTCTCACACTCAATCTCGTACAATGTTCCAAAACCAAAACCAGTCTCATCCACTTCCAATTTCAGATCCTTCCACTCATACACACTCCTCACATTTTTGAACCCTCCTAAGCCCACATATCCTTTCTCATCCACCACCCCAAACTCCTCTTTCATCCTCCTCAGTACTCTAGACTCTACAACCAAATCCAACTTCCCCGGTTCAGCCACACAATCGCGACCCACCTTCGGGTCTAGATCCCCTTCATCCTCCTTCACTCGACTCACGTTGTTGACCAAGACCACCTTGGCTTTGAGCGAAACGACACAGCGGGCATTGTCGTTGTAGAATCGGATTTGGAGGACGACATGGCGAGACGAGAGCTCCTCGGCTACGCCGTCGAAGAACAGATTCTCTTGGTGATGGGTTATGATGTGGAACGGAGCGAGTGAAGTCGTCACCATACGATGAGCTTCAGCATTTTCTAGCCGCAACTTCACTTCCACCTCCATTGGGGATGATGAGGAAGGAGAAAGCAAGTGTATGTTGATTACTCTAGAGGGAAAATTTAGGGTTTGTTTAGGAGGAAATGTCGATTCAATGTGCTTTGGAATGACCCTATATTTCAATTGTTGCTTTCAATCTCCAGAGTTAATTTGCTGCCCACGTGTTCACATCCCACCTACCACATGTGCATTTGAAATCAATTGATTTCCCTCAATTTAATTTAACTGACGGACGTTGCTACACCCCTAACATTTTTGTGCCCCTTTAACATTTTTAAAAGTTAGTTTGTATTTAAGATCCACATAAGAGTTTATTGTATTGGGCGCTCCTGAGCCAATATTTTATTGGTAAAATTACTCCTTAACCCTTTAAAAATGCAGTTTTAATATACATCTGAACTAGTTCCAAATCTAATTGTGCTACCAAAGCCAACAAAATTCTAATGCAGGAATGTTTCACAACTGGAGAAAATACCTCATTGTAGTCAATTCCCTCCTTCCGAGCATAGCGTTTAGCTACCAATCTTGCTTTCAAGCAAATATCACCTTGGTTGTGAAATTCTTCTTTGTTTGCATACAACCATTTGCAACTAATTGCTTTCTTACCCTTCAAGAGTTTGGCCAATTTCCACGTACCATTCTAGGGAAGGGGTTGCATTTCTTCATTAATGGCATTCCTATATTTATCCTTTTTTGATCTTTGGATAACTTTTGGAGTCAAATGATATCGTTATGATGTCCAAAGACAAAGAAGCATGGATGTTACTTTTAATGAATTTGTCATGATGAGAAAGGTATCAGTTAAAGATTACAAACAAACTGATAGTGTTTTGAAGTAGGTGAAGTTTGAAAGAAAGTTGATTTTCCCAATATAGGGAACAAGTAAGGAAACAAAAGAAGACTTTCCTACTGAAGAAGAAGAGTCAGCTGAGAAGGAGGTTTCAACTCATGAACCTCAACGACAACATGAATCAATAGCAACTGGCAGGTCAAAACGAACAATGAAAAAGCCTACTCGTTTCATGGATATTGTGGCTTATGCAACCTCAATTGCAGCTGATGATTTTCCTACATCTTATAACGATATCATTTGACCCCAAAAGTGATCCCCCAAAAAGATAGATTTCTTTGCTCTCGGATCCAAGTTTGACTCTTTAATATGATAGTATGCAGTTAAGCCAAATACATGTAATGAATCATAATCAGTAGCAAGTTTTCCATATCATTGTTCTAACAGTGTCTTACCACCAATAATAGCTGATGGTAGACGATTAATGAGGTGATATACATATGTTATTGCCTTAGCCCGAAATGCTTAGCCCAAGCAAGCATTGGACAATATACATTGAATCTTCTCTAGCAAAGTCTGGTTCATGTGTTCTGTTACTCCATTCTGTTATGGTGTATTTTTTATGGTAAAGTGTTTGACTATGCCATCTTCCTCATAAATCTTCTGAAAATGATCATTCATGTATTATCCTCTATTATCTGTACGAAGACATTTGATCCTCCTGCCTGTTTGTGTTTCTATTATCGTCTTCAATTTGAGAAAAAATCCTAACACTTCATCTTTAGTCTTCATCGTATATACCCAAACTCTTCGAGAGCAATCGTCAACAAAGGTTACAAAATAATGTGTTTCTCCTAATGAAGGTGTTTTGGAAGGACCCCAAATACCAGAGTGAACATAATCTAAAATACTTTTTGTATTATGGATAGTTGTATCAAACATAACTCTTATTTGTTTCCCCTTTACATAGTGGCCACAAAACTCCAAACTGCAATACTTTAATCCTTTTAACAATATTTGATTTGATAGTGTTTTCAAGGATTTTCCTCCAACATGTCCCAAATGTTACATTCCTACGGGCCTCGCCCTTTCGGGTGGCGGGTTAGAGGGATTCCTTTTATTTAATTACCTTTCCTTGATTACTTGATCCATTTAAGTAATTATCAGAGTGAACGCAGTAGAGCACGAGACTAGGTTTGGACAAGTCTACTGTACTGATAAACGTGTAAAATTCATACAGATAAGTAAGTCCCCGAAGGGTTAGGTACAGTCATCCAAATATAATATTAATTAGTACAGTCATCCAAAAATATGATAATACAAAAAGTGATAGGGCATTCCCTATTTCTTCAACTCGACGCCTTTTGCCCTACCTTCTTCTGTCTCCGCTTGTTACTTTCTCACCCTGTACCTTCACAACAATCTGGAGATCAAAGTTGAACCCCAGAGTAACTGTTAGACTCATATACAATATGTATACAATGCATGCAATGCAAATCACAATTAGGAAATAAATCTGCCTTAGACACAATACTGGCATGTATGAGTTTGCCTCTGGCACAATAAGGGTAAATCACATCAGCCTCTGGCACAACAAACCGCAGGACCGCCTGGTCAAGACAAGCCTCGGGTACCATAGCGCTAAGGGCCTCGGTAGTCAGGGCTGCAGTCCCCTACCGACCCCTCCTGAGGTCTCAGTAGCCACCTATGAACACACAATCACACAGGCCTTACCTACCTCATATACCGATATACATGCCCTCGGTACTGTAACGGAAACCTAAGGACACACAGTCCAATAGGCACCACAGCCCGATAAGTATTCCTTAGACTCCAGCAACAACCTAAGGACACACAGTCCACTAGGTGCTACAGCCCAACTCCTACATCATGATAATGCACACATGCAAGAGCAACATAGAGTATGCAAGTCAACAGTTACTACCTGGCACTCCTTGAAATTAGCAAATACTTCTCTTGATGCTGAGAATATAGTCCACACGAGTTAACACCCTAGTTATAACAAAATATCACACTTTTAATTATGTAAGTCAACTCTACTCCTAATTTATATGAATTTCGCTTACAACAGAAATTTTCCAGAATCGCTGTTCCAACTTCGCCGATTTTTAGTAAATTCCAGAAAAATCGCATTAACACAAAACTAGTGCCAATGGAACCCTTAGGATGTCTAGTTTGAGGAAAAAATAATTACAAAGGCCATCTGGGTTTATATCCTTTATCCTATTCACAAAAACCGAGCATAACCCAAGTTTCCAGAAATCCAGTATTTCTGTCCCTACTTCAATGATTTTTAGAAAATTCCACAAAAATCATTTTCACATGAAACCAGCGCCCTTAAAACCATCAGGATGTCTATTTTTCAGGAAAAATATTCAAACCCTGAAAGTACACGTATTTTGACTTATGACCACTTTTACACCTCCTGGTCCAGATTCGTCCTGTTGCATCTATACCAACTTGAAAAATTTTTATCTCCTAGTAGAAAAGTCCAAATAATACAAAATTATATATCATGGTGAACCTTAGGGTGTTTAATTTCCACCTGTAAAATTTCAGCTAAAACAGAATTCTTTTACTATTTTTAAATCCCAGTTGAAGACACACTGCCAGAAATTCCAGATTTGAAGATAAGCTTAGTTCAAGAGGTTTTTCGGTGTTTTCAACTTCGGAAACTTAAGCTACAACCATACCCTACACAAAATCATGTTTTAAACACTTTGGAACCACCAAAATCTCCAAAATCATACCCTATCACCAAGCCCTAACCAGGTGCACGAAAATACTTTAGCAAGAACTCAAGAAGATGGAGTTTTCGGGTTACCTCACGATCGGCAAATCGATCGATGAGCTTGAGATCTTGATCCTTGAGCTTGGACTATGGTGTAGTTGCAGATCTCTCTCTCTGACCTCTGGAATTTTCGCCCCCTTTGGGGTGAAAATGAAGAACTAAACACCTTTTTATAAAGGTGAATTTTGATCCGGTAGAATTAGAATTAACAGGCGTAATTTCTGATTGTTGTGTAATAATGAGATTTGAGTTTTTGACTTATTTCCCAAGTTTTTCTAGAGTTTTCCAGGGCTTCCTAGGGTTCTTCCACGTGCTGCCCCTCACCCAAAAATATCTAGATATTTTTTTGCCTTTGGGGCAAATTACACGTTTTGGCCCAAAACTTTTGAAAATTGCAATTATGGCCCCAGAACTTTTAATAATTTTTGAATTTTCCCCATGTGCTTGGACCTGTCCAAGAGGACATATGGCACGCCATTTTGGGCCCACAAACCTGATCCAATTAATTTTTGCACATTTATTCCCATTTTGCCCTTTTTCCTCTGAATGTGGGATCCGTGGTCTGACTTTTGCACCGATTTTTCTTTTCTTCCTTCCCAAGCAATTCTAGAGGATTCCAGAGGCTCCTAGATTGCTGCCATGTGGTTCCTCCTCTTCTACAAATATCTAGATATTTTCTTTACATTTAGGGAAAATTACCTACTTTGGCCCGGAATTTATGGAAATTACCAATTTTGGCCCAGGCTCAACAATTACCCTTGACTTTTTCCCCAAGTCTTCTAGACCTTTCCTATGCCTGAGTGGCGCCTCCTGGGCCCAACAATTTAGAACCCCATAGTCTTTTCAATTTATCCGGTTCGGTTTCCATCCACCGGTCCTTGCGGGTCTCGTTGGTCAACAGGGTATTTCCTTGTGGACTTTCTTCAACTTTTCCCCAGATGTTTTCTCCTAATTGGAATATTGATATCTACAAGTATGTTGGTTACGACCGTAGGGGTGTTACACCAAACGCCTGTGCCACAACCCGCTTGCCTCTACCTTTTTTTTATCACTGGATGTCATTGCTGCTAATCCAATAATGTTAAGTGTTATTGTTCTTTTGGATACCCTTCATTACCACCATTGCACCATAAAATATCGTGATTACTCCATTTTTTGTAGTGATTTTGAACCCCTTCGAATCTATAGTTCCCACAAAAATAAGATTTTTCTTCAAATCTGGTACATAATGAACCTCTTTTAATGTTCTAATCAATCTATCGTGGTTCCTTAATCAAATTGAACTGAATCCATATGTGGTAAAAGAAGTGTTATCTGCTGTATAGACAACTCCATATCCTTGTTCTTGAAAATTAAAGAACCAATTTTGGTTAGGACACATATGATGGCTATGGACTCAATCTAACAACCATAGGTTTGACGATTTTGACGTCGTTGTAGATAATGAGAAATCTGAATCTTCACCATCACAGTTAGCTACATTTGAGTTCATAACAACCTTTCCTTTGTCTAGTTTCCTTTCGTCAATAGCTAAGTCTAATCTTTATTGCAAAAGGACATCAAGAACCTCACTAAGTCATATCCCAAAATGTCTCGATTCGTTCAAAATTTCAACTGCAAACTTCGCATTAGACACAATTCTTGTCAGAAGTGAAGATGCCAACAATGAATTGTTAACATTTGATGTAGACTTTTCATTTTTTTTTGTCCATCATTTATGCTTTAGATACTATTTAATAGCTGCCAATGTAAAAGCTCAAAGTAATTCTTTTCTGTTATGGAAGTTCAGATTCAGAAGTAACCTTGACTCTGATACCAATTGTTGTGTAAGCCGAATATATAGAGCTAACCCATTATACAAAAAAAATCATAATAATAGAAAATAAAGTCTCTAGACATAATTTATAATTTAATAGTATAATAAATCACAACTACTATCTAATAACAACTAACAAATAATATAACTAATACAACAATAAAATGAATACTAGAATCAAATTTTACACCAAATAATTTATAAGTGAAATACTGTAAGAGATAAGGAAATACAAAATGCCTTATAGAAAAGAAAAGGGGATTGAGGGATGAGTTTAAAAGGAGGGGCTTCCCTTTTACCGTATATCACAAGGCCCCCCTTCCTTATAAAATTCCCTAATGTGGGAGTTTTGCCATTTTCAATGGTTACCATAATGTGATCAATTAAAACTGGAGACTTCTCCTTCTCCAACAAAGAAGACAAAGAGTATGCCTACCAAGAAGGACCATGGATGATTGAGGATCACTACTTGATTGTACAGCGATGGCGCCCAAATTTTAATCCTTGGAAGGCAGACTTTCAGTGTCGGATTGCAGCTTGGGTTCGACTACCAGATATTCCGTTTGAATTCTACAATGCTGAGTCCTTGCGTCGGATAGGGAACATGATCGGTAGAATGATTAAAGTTGATAGATCCACGTCCATCTATGATAAGGGTGGTTTTGCTCGGATCTGTGTGGAAATTGATCTTAAACAACCCCTGGTACCAACGTATACAATATTTGGAGAAGAAAGAGCAATTATATACGAAGGGCTTCATCAAGTGTGCTTTCACTGTGGAAAATATGGGCACTCAAAACAGGCATGTCCGCTGGTTCAGACCGAGGATTGTGTGAAGACAGCTGAACAACCGAGTACCACATCAGGTGGTGAGGATAACGGCGGAAAATTTCAGTTGAAGAGTGATCGACTTGATGGCGGTTCTTCCGTTATTACCGGCAGCGGAGGTGATGAGGGGAGTCCTTTTGGGAAAATTAGAATTCTTAAGCGTGATTTTCGCAGGGATGTCAATTCGCGTGATTTACGAAAGGAGACTAGTGGACAGTTAAAACAGATGGTTGACCAAGGGAGTTTAGTGGATCACAACGTGCCTCAACATGGAAAGGTGAAACAAGATTCCATATCAGAAAATAATGCCAAAAGTGGAGAAAATGCCAAAAATGTGGCAAATGTCAAGGAAAAGGATAAGATAGAGTGGGTCCCGGTTGGTTCAAAAAGAAAGAGCACTAATAAAGCAAGAGTTAAGGGTAAGGAAAATAAACCTCCTGCACGTGATCGTGTGGTGCGTTTTTCACAAGTGGGCCATATGTTGTCTACTACTCATGTGAACTCGTTTGCTTCCTTGGAGGCCGAGGTACCCAGTCCGTGTAATGATACCCATGTCAGGGTAACTCTGGGCCCTGCTACGCTTAATATCAACAATCAGGTGAATACACCTGCGGCTCAGAGAGGGCCATCATCGTCTAGTCCAAAGGTTGATGAGGATAATAATCAATTACAGGTTGCTGAAGCAATAATCTCACTTCCACAGGATGAAATTATGTGCGAACAGGATAAAGCTGGGGGGGAGCTTGCCATACCCCAAACGCCATCTACTGTTTCTCCATGAATTACATGTTTTGGAATTCAAGGGGCACCGGGGCTCAAAGCTTTCCTGGCCTTGTGCGTGACCTTAAATCACAATATCGTCTGGATTTTCTTGCAATTTTAGAAACGCGGTGTGCGAAGACAAAATCAACAGGTCGAGCGAATCAGTTAGGCTTCTCTAATATGGAACTTATTGACTGTGAGGGATACAGTGGTGGAATTTGGTGCCTATGGGAGCCTACTATCTCTCATGTATCCATATTGGAACGTCACCACCAATTTATGCACCTATTAATTACCGGATCCACAGGGCTTAGTTGGACCCTCACTGTGGTATATGCTTCACCATCATACTCTGGCAGAAGGGGATTGTGGGAAAACTTATCTCGTCTAGCAGTGTCTGTTCAGGGAGCTTGGATGGTTGGAGGGGATCTCAATGGTACAATACTTCATTGTGAACGTCGGTCCTTCGCCGGATCTCGAACATCCTATGATCGTGATCTTATTGCCTGGGTTGACTCGCATGACATGAGGGATGTTGGTTATATTGGTCCAGAGTTCACATGGAAACGGGGCACTTATGAAGCAAGGTTGGACAGATTGTTAGCCAACGAGGCTTGGTTTAATTTATTTTCCAATGCTTCGGTTGCCCATTTACCATTTTTTAAGTCAGACCATAGGCCCTTACTGCTTCGCCTGAATATGGAAGAAATTACTCCTAAACCAAATCGCCCTTTTAGATTTATCGCGGCGTGGGTTTTGCATGAGAAGTTTGATGAGTTTGTTAAATATACATGGGCCCAGGAGATTCCTTGGCTGCAAAATATTGGCCAATTCACTCATGCGTGTATGAAGTGGAACAGAGAGGTATTTAGACATACGGAAGGGAGGAAGAAATGCTTATTGCACCGGCTTGAGGGGATTACTCGGGCAATAACTAGATATGGCATGACACCGAGGTATGAAGACCTTCAAGTCTCTATCTGGAAGGAACTGGAAGATGTCTTACTCCAAGAGTCACTCATCTGGGCACAAAAAGCCAGATCGGAATGGTCAGTGTTAGGTGATCGAAATACACGGTATTTTCATGCACGAGCCAACCGACGACAGAAAGCTAAGAAGATTGAGGCCATTAAGGATGCTAATGACTCCTGGGTTTTTGACACTACGCAGATCAAGAGTATGGCCAATTCCTTCTTCTCCAATCTACTAGCTGAAGATGTTGGTGATCGACCAGCTCTCAGATGTGCTATCTCTTACCCTGATGTGGAGGCAGAAATTATCAGGGGCTGCAACAGAGAGATTTCAGACCAAGAAATCAGAGAAGCAATCTTTAGTATGGGTTCCCTCAAGTCCCCGGGTCCTGATGGATTTAATGCCCTGTTCTATCAAAATCAATGGAATACGGTATGTCAGTCTGTTATTAAATATATTAAATCTCTGTTCTCTAATCCGCAGGCCATTCAAGAGATTAATGGAACTTTGTTAGTTCTTATCCCCAAGAAAGACCACCCGGAGACAATGGGAGACTTGAGACCGATAAGTCTTTGTAATGTGGTCTATAAAGCAGTGACAAAAATCATTGTGAACCGGCTCAAGCCTATCCTTCCTCAGGTGATCGCACCCAACCAGTGCAGCTTTGTCCCAGGAAGGCATAGCAGTGACAACATCATTGTGGCTCAGGAAGTAATTCACACTATGCGGAATATGAAGCAAAAGAAAGGATTTTTGGCAATTAAAATTGATTTGGAGAAGGCTTATGATCGTGTTAACTGGAAATTTTTATTAAATTGTCTCCAGGAAATGAACATCCCAAGCTCTCTTGTTAATATTATTGATCAGTGCATCTCCACTTCCAGTATGCAATTGTTGTGGAATGGGGATAAAGCCGAGGTTTTCAGGCCTACTAGGGGAGTACGACAAGGTGACCCGCTTTCGCCTTACTTGTTTGTCATCTGTATGGAAAAGCTGGCCCATCTTATTCAAGAAGCCATTTCGGATGGTCAATGGAAACCAATTCGCCTTACACGTTCAGGTCCTCCCATCTCTCATTTATTTTTTGCAGATGACATTATTCTCTTTGCTGAGGCGTCTATGGGCCAGGTGGAAGTCATCAACTCATGTCTAAAACATTTTTGTGACTGTTCCGGTTTGAAAATCAATTACCAAAAAACCCGGGTTTTCTTCTCTAAGAACGTCCATCATGCTAGACGGAATGAGATGTGTGCGTCTCTCGGATTCTCAATTACAAGTGATTTGGGCAAATATTTAGGGGTACCCCTTCATCATAAACGGGTAACCAAGGAGTCCTATCACTTTGTAGTGGATAAGGTTAAAACTCGGCTCTCAACATGGAAAACAAAATCCCTTTCCACTGCAGGACGCTTGACGCTTGTCTCATCAGTGACCACAGCAATACCTGGTTATGTCATGCAAACCTCGTTGATCCCTGCTAGCACAAACGAGACCCTGGATAAGTGTAATCGTCATTTTCTTTGGGGCAGTACAGAAGAGCAGAAGAAAATTCCTCTGGTAGCTTGGAATACCATTTGTAAGCCAAAAGTTAGTGGCGGCCTGGGTATCCGTCATACCAAACAATACAACCAGGCATACATGATGAAAGTTGGATGGAACCTAGTTGCGAGGAAAGACGAGTTTTGGGTGAAGGTCCTGAGAAATAAATACAACTGCGGTTCTGACATTATCCCAATTATTGAGTCAAGTAGATCAGGGTCGAATCTTTGGAGCGGGATTAAACGCTCGTGGCCCAAGGTTGAGGACAACATTGAAAGAATGCCAAATGGTCTGGTTAGATGGAAAGGGACAAAAAGTGGAGGGTTTAGTGTAAAGTCAGCATACAACTCACTTATTGGTGTAGCTCCCTCACCGGATCCTACTTGGGGTCGTGTATGGAAGCTCCACGTGCCAGAACGCTGCAAGATGTTCTTATGGCTAGCTCTTCACAACCGTCTGCTGACTAACCTTTCAAGATACAAGCATGGACTGACCACTAATGCTATATGTCCAACGTGTGGAAATGAACCAGAGACGCTGAGCCATGTCTTGCGTGATTGTCCAGATACTTTGCAATTTTGGCGACAGCTGGTGCCTCAGTATGCATGGAATAAGTTCATTTCCTTGTCTATTGATCACTGGTTCCGATGGAATATTGGTCGTTGGGGTGTGAGCAAGCAAGATGATGAGTGGAGAAACACTTTCATTATTGCGTGTTGGTGGGTGTGGAGGCGTCGGAACATAGCAATCTTTGAAGATAGACGGATTTCGAACTCTTGTTTGCAGGTTAGCGTGATGGCTATGGCACGAAGCGTGCGTGAGGCTCATGACAGATATGTCACAATGAATAATCAAAAGCCTATGAAGGGGTCCACTGGAACTCACTGGCAACCGCCACCACCAGGCTGGGTGAAGTTGAATACGGACGGGGCCTTCACACATTTATCCACTGGTATTGCTAGTGGCGGGCTTCTGAGAGACGCCCATGGGATGTTCCTGGCTGCGTTTAAGTTCAAAGGGGGTGGGGGTGACTCTTTGACAGCTGAATTATGGGGATGCCTCCATGGCCTCAAAATTGCGTGGGACATGGGTTACAGAAATATTATGTTAGAAACTGATGCAACAGATGTAGTAGACCTGCTGCGGAACCCGGTGAACTTGACGCATGAGGATAGTGGATTGGTCGCTGAGATTAAAAGCATGATAAACAGGACCTGGAACGTTGATGTGTACCTGATCAGCCGCTGGGCCAACATTGCAGCGGATTATTTGGCTAAATCAAGCCTCTCTGCCTTGCCTGGTGTTCATGTGTTGTGGCACACTGATGCGGAGCTAGAGAAGCTTATTGCCGATGATAATGGGTAGTTGATGTGTGGTTTCATAAATGTATCAAAAAAAAAAAAAAAAAAACTGGAGACTTCTAAACCTTATAGCACCGACTGTTTCTGAGAAATATTCTGACTTCTAAATCTAAATCTTAATACCCAAAGCGACTTGTTCTTTCTAGTTCTTGTTATATTTAAAAAAAAGGTCAACCAACCATTCTATCAGTTTAATCATTAAATTTGTTTGAAGATGAAAAACATTTATAAATTTACCCGTGATCAATAAGCGAGAAAAAATCATATCAAATTGTAATAAAAATTATCTACCTGAAATTGTCACGATCTCATTTATAATTTAAAAGAGGGCTTATAAATAAAGTAAAATTTTTTGGTTAAAAGAAACTTATAAAACAATACAATCAGAGTAATATTCATTTTAAAAATGTCATGTATCAGTATTAATAAGGACAGATGGCAGTGATATTTAAAAAATGGTAAGCGTACTGAAGGAAGTGGGTCTGGAGATAGAGTAATATTTTTTTTTTGTCAAACTGGAGATAGAGTAATTAAAAAGTGAAGCTTCGTAAAACTGGAAGCTCTAAACCTTGAGATGTTGTTTACTACCTAACTGGGACTCGGCGGTAAGGTAAGTCCACATCGAAAAGACCCAGAGATTATGATTCCATGCATTGACATCTCTTAATTTCTTGCCAAATATTGCATATAAAAGGATCTGACCGTTGATCGTAAAAGCGGGTCCACGAACTCCAAAGTCTTATCATAGTCTCGCCGTTTAAGAGCATTACCCTGAACAAATTTTCTGTCGTCCCTCGCTTCCTTCCCAGCACTTTGGCTTCTAGCTGCTCGATCGGGAACCAGGAATTGACAGTCACAAAGCACCATCACTAGGGGAAACGACGAAATTAGGAAGAGAGAGAGAGATAGCCGCTCACGATTCTACGCAGTCAGCTGATTTTGTCAATTCTCTCCCTTCCTCTTTGTGGAGGAAAATTCCATTTACCGTGGGAATTTGAAAACAATAGTTGATCTACGTGATATATGGTTACACGATATTAAATCCAATTTTATGCCAAATCTGAAACTTGAAGCTCTGTGATGTGGGATTTGGGATTCTAGGGGTGTTAGAGTTCAATTTTTGACGATGTTGTCTAACCATTTTCAAAACGGCATCGAAACGGCGAAGCGTGTTTGGTCGCGGATTCCGAACTCGGAAGATTTGCAGTATATCGATGATGCTGTTGGCCTCTTGAAGAAGAGCGATGGAAGCGGTGTTGAGAGTCTGGACTACGAAGTCATAGAGAATTATGCTTACCGAGAAGAACAGGTTTTCTCTTAGTTATAAATTATGCTTAGATTTATCGGACTCTTTTTTGGCGGCTTAATATAACGATTTCGAGCTTTGCTTTGAGATTTGTAGGCGCAAAGAGGGAAGCTATATGTGAGCTACTTACTGGTGGTGAAATGGTTCTTTGCCTTGCTCATTGGCATCGGTACATTCCTGGTTTTTATTGAACTTACATGCGAATGCGAGTTGAATTTCAACGCACATTTTGTTTCACTTTTATATCCATTAATCTGATCAAGGATAGCCATTTGTGTCTGAAAGTTTTCCCCTCAAACTCCTGTGCTTTTGCTGATAGTAGTGATGCATATAAAGTGTAATTGTTTACACATCCATGGGATCTGTGGATTTGCATCATTTTTGGAAGCAGTTTTGGCTACTGAACTCAAAAAGAACGTGGAAAATGACCTGGAGACTGAATTACTTTCATTATTTAATGATTGATACGCTTATTCGATTCTCTTCCTCAATTGGTGACACACAAATAGGAAGGCTTACATTTGGAACTAGCAATTAATATATGAAAGTTCTACATTGCAGGAAAAAAAAATGGTCTGCATGAAAGCTTAGCTCAAAACTGCACTCATACTTTTTTTATACTAACGCTTACCTCTTTTATAACTGTTCATTTTTCATCATATATTCGTTTTTCTCTGGTTTCTTGCAGGTACTGGACTTGCTGCCGTTTTTATTAATATTTCTGTTGAGAACTTTGCTGGCTGGAAGTACTCATTGACATTTAATATAATCCAAAAATCATATGTGGCTGGTTTCATAGTATATGCCCTTATCAACTTGGTTTTGGTCTATTCCTCTGTATATATTATCACACAATTTGCACCAGCGGCGGCTGGATCTGGTATTCCTGAAATCAAGGGTTACTTGAATGGTAAGTTCAAGTGTTTCTGGGTATGTGATCATTCAGTTTCAACAAGGTTCATATGTACTGAGAACTGATTCTCATTTATGTGTAGGAATTGATGTTCATGGCATCCTTCTTTTCAGAACCTTGATTGGAAAGGTTAGATGGATTCTAATGTCCTTCCTTTTCAGTTAGTATTTTGTGTCTGTCTCTTAATTTCCAGATTCCTCTTTCTTTTACAGATTTTTGGTAGCATTGGTTCAGTGGGAGGCGGCCTTGCTTTGGGTAAAGAAGGTCCTCTTGTTCATACTGGTGCATGTATTGCTTCTTTGCTTGGACAAGTAAGCATATACAACTAACTCTTGCAGGTTATTCTATTTTTTTTCCTTTTCTTTTTTTCATCCTACTGGGGTGAGCAGGTTAAGAAGTCCCGTGATGTTAGTATCCATTAGTATATTATTAAAGGTTGGGTATTCAGATATTGAACTCATGATATGGTGCATGCATTTTACATCGCTGAATGTTTGGAGCATGAATTTTTGTTGTTTTGTGGTTCTGTTGATTGTTAGTAAGTTAATGCACCCTCCAAGAAGAGACAGGAACTATGGGAAGATTGAAAAGAAAACAGATTTATGGAGACATGATTTTTATTCAATTAATTAAACTTCATGAATTCAGACAAGTGCAAGTTATTCATTGTTACTGTCTCAGTCGCATTTTGTCTTAAGTGACATAATTTTCTTAAGAACTAAGTCCAACTCTCTTTAGCTCCTATAATAAAGCAGGGTTTGTCCAGAATTCCTAATAAGCTTGTAAATTTGATTTTAAAATTATAATTTGGCGTTGAATTTTTGGTATCTGACTTATTCAACGTTTTATTATCAAAAGAGAAGTGCAACAAAATTGAATAAATATTTAACTATAATCTATCCATTTAAAATAGAAATTCATGCATGTTGTATTTGGAGTTTTAACGGTAAATGTTAGATTGAGTATATATAAATTTTTTAAAAAAAATCAATCAATCAAAGTTATTTAACTATACCTATAAGTCTATAAAAATGAGCTAATGAGAATAAATATCATAAGGATTTTATGTGCTTAAGGGCAGATTGTGTGGTCTATGCTGCAGCTACTCAATACAATAATTTCAGAGAATCAAATCTTTGAATTTTCTGTGTGTTTTTAGCTTCCTTTCTTTCCTTAAGGTTGCTCATGCGATGTAAATCAACTGTATAGTCTACTTCCACTTTAAGCTACAGCTCCTTATTCCACCGGCATGCAACTACAAGCCTACACTAGTTTCATAATATTGTCTCTTGAGCAGTCAGAGTGCTTGGCTGTATTGACAGCTTTAGTTACATTATCGTCATGTTCCATGGCTGCATTCATAATGTATTATAGTAAAAACACACTAAAAAATTAGGGTACTGAGGCCTGTGCTGTTTGCTTGTGGATATTTCTATAAAGTATCCATGTTCTAATGTGGGTTGTATTGTATTAAAATCCATTATCCATCCCCAAAGGACTTTTAACCTGTGAAGATGAACTTCCAATGATATGCATGTACATGTTTGCCAACCAATTGAAATAATCTTTTGATGTCATCATGTCTTGAGCAGGGTGGATCCACAAAATATCATCTAAGTTCGAGGTGGTTTCAAGTATTCAAAAGTGATAGAGACCGCCGTGATCTTGTAACTTTCTTGTTCCTTTTAATCTACAAATAAGCAACATTAACTGAGTAGAGCACAGAATGCACTTTATTTTGGTTCCATGTTTTACCTCTCTCAAGCAATCTTAATCCCGCCCAATCTCTTTTAAACAAAAGACAAGGTTAAAGAAAATTCTCATTTCCATTTTTATAATTTTTGAAAAGGTAACATGTGGGTGTGCAGCTGGAGTTGCAGCTGCATTTAGGGCTCCAGTTGGTGGTGTATTGTTTGCATTGGAAGAGGTTACATCATGGTAGGAATTTAATATGCTCACATAACTGTATTTTCCATTGGCATGTGCAGTAGAGATAATATATCTGTATTATTACATATTTAACAACTTTGTAGACCTATGCCTACTTCATTGGTTGTTTGTATACATATGTATCTCTTTGGAAGAAGATACTGAGTTATTATATGCATTTGCCTGTGTTAGAATTGTATTTGTTATTTTGAAGATTACTTTGTTTCCTGTGCTTTTGAAGGTGGAGGAGTCAACTGATGTGGCGGGTCTTCTTCACATCTGCTGTTGTGGCTGTTGTGGTGCGTACTGCGATGGGGTGGTGTAAGGATGAGAGATGTGGACATTTTGGCTCAGGTGGATTCATAATATGGGATGTATCGGAGTTAAGATCCAAGCTTTGTCCTTCTTAGCTGTTAATTCAGTATTTAAGTTTTTGCCTTTTCTTTACACCCTTGACTGTTTTATTTTTCTAGTGGTCAAGAGGATTATTCCTTCGTGGAGCTATTACCAATGGCTATTATTGGGGTTATCGGAGGTTTGCTAGGTAATATTATATATCTTCGTTTTGTCCTGAATCTTATATTGAACTTCACTTGGTTGATTTACTTGATGCCAATTATTTGCAGGAGCCTTGTTTAACCAACTTACTCGCTATATTACTTCTTGGCGCCGAAATTATCTGCACAAAAAAGGGATCCGTGTCAAGGTATGCTGTTAAATTCTGATTGATCATAATGTTGCCATCTGCCCCTTCTTCAATATATAAAAATAAAAGGAAGAGCCCGGATAAAGAAGGGAATAAAAGTGGTTATTTTGATATATTATTGTCAATTCTACAAGTACCACAGTTTCTCTCGATTCCTTACGTTTTCCCCTCATTTTCTTTCTTATGTACAGATTGTTGAAGCTTGCCTTATCTCACTGTTAACATCAGTTATTTCATTTTGCTTACCGCTTCTCAGAAAATGTAGTCCTTGCCCTGAATCTGATCCTGATTGTCCTCGTCCTCCTGGGATGTATGGGAATTATGTCAATGTAAGACCATTGAGATCCTGTCCCTTGATTTTGATTGGTTCTATATAATCTTATGACACGCTTGATTTCTTAATTATAAGTTTCCATTTTGAACTTGTGTTTATGATGAGTTTTGATTACATACTTGAAACTAGGATGATGTGATATATAAGAGTTACATGGTATATGTATAGTTCATAGTTGTAAGGAAACTAAAATCTTAAACCTTTGGATAAAGGCTTAGGCTTTATCTCTAGAACACCCTCTTATGTGAAAACCCTTCAGTTTGAAGCATACAAGCGTTTTTCCCTGAAAGCCATCTAGCACAACAACTTTTTGATATCCTGTATTAGATAGCATTCTCTGCTTTCTTTATCTAATGCTTCTCTTTGCAACAACCTTCAACCTCTTCCACCATCAAGAGATGTTTGGTTATATTTTCATTTGGATTTAATTGGTCCTTGTGGATTCAGCTAGATTTTTTTCTTTTCTTCTTGCAGTTCTTTTGTAGCAAAGAAAAGGAGTACAATGATCTTGCTACTATTTTCTTTAATACCCAGGTTTGAAATGAGTATCTAGAAATCTTTGTTACTCATTATTCCTTTATAGTTCCTTCAATACATTGAGTTACTTTTCTATTGTTTCAGGATGATGCCATAAGGAACTTGTTCAGTGCAAAAACAATACATGAGTTCAGCGCCCAAAGTTTATTAACCTTTTTGGTACCACATTCTTTACTTACTGTTTGGAAATTTTCCGCACATTGGATCTTTTACCTGTCATGTTTCTTCACATTATAGTTAAATTAATCTGTTTTGTGCTAGTTACTCCCATTGGGAGTCGTGTCTGACTTTTATCTAATTTATTTAGCTATAATATAGATATCAACTCCCAAGTTTTCTCCTTAGTTTGCAAGTTGCGAGCTTTGAATGCTATAGCATATGTTCCTCTGCTCGCAACCCTTCCCTTGAATTTGCAATATATAAATAAATGCATTAATTAAGTCAAGTCATGTTTTCCATCTTGCCAGAAAAGAAAATAAATGGTTTTTTTTTTTTTTTGGGGGGGGGGGGGGGTTGAAATCAAGCCAAAAGAAGTAAGCTTAGTTGGAGATATATTTTTCTACATTGCATGACTGCGCTTTCTGATGATACTAATAGCACAAATAAATTGTTTCATTTTTCATGGGAGCTTGTTCCCTTGCAAGACATGAATAAATATGGTGGGCCTTGTTGACCAAGTTTCTGATAAGGACTTCCAATGGATGCTTTATCTTCATGTTTTTATACTATATAGGGAGTAAAAAGTTGTGATTTTTACTTCATTTCCCCCTATTTTGATCGTTTTCTCCATTATGTGGCAGGTTATGTTTTACGCTTTAGCTGTGGTGACATTTGGTACTGCTGTTCCAGCTGGTCAGTTTGTTCCTGGAATCATGATAGGATCAACATATGGGCGTCTAGTTGGCATGTTAGTTGTAAGACATTACAAAAAGCTCAATATTGAAGAGGGAACGTGAGTATATTTCTTGTTGGCTATTCTTTGCAAATCATAGTTAACTATATCTTTTTCCTTTATACCATATAGCCATATACAGGCATTTAGGTTCATAGAATCCTTTGTTAATCAACTGATGAATCATGTGTATTATTTTTTGGATAATGCATGTTCCCTCCATTCTCTTTTCCATTTCGTTTCTGGTGTCTCAAAATTAAGATCTGACCATCAATGGGAATAACGATGCCAAGGTTAATTCTGAAATAATAATCCAAGAGTTTGCCGCCTTTTCTTTGAGCCAGCAGTGTATTATTTTATTATCCTATTTGGCTTTTGTATTTTGTTTGTTTCTCTCTTAACCTGCTTAATAAGTTGCAAAAAAAATGAGAGAAGGGGGAAAATTTTCTCAATGTGAAATGAGAAGGATGGCAACTAAAAAATATAGTTTCCATTAGGATTATGTTATTCAGATGGTCACCCCTATAACATGAAACTCTTGCATTGATATTGAACCCTGCCTAGTGAAGGCTGGAGATATAGAGTCAATGTGTAAGCTATAACAACATATGAAGAATTGACAATAATATATCAAAATAACTCCCAACATATTCCTAATTTAATGTATCACAACATTAAATTAATACAATGAGAATATAATTCTTCTCTCATTAATTTAATGCTGTGATACAATACCTACTTATATAATAAGTAGAGAGATAAAACTAAACAAATTAAGGAGAAAATAAAGGAGTAACTGATGGAGAAAATCTAGGAGGGAATAGAGGAGAGGTTACAACAATCTAGGGAGAATAATATAATATAATAATATTACGTAATATTCCCACACTCCCCCTCAAGTTGGACTATGGATGTGAATCATGTCCAACTTATGCAACTTATTGGAGTCTCGATGATGTTGGGAGTTACTGCTGCGACAAGATGAATGGGTAGTAGATACACGAGAACGAAGTAACCAACTGCGACGGGCAGCGGCTGTGACAAGATCAACAGTAAAGGTCCCATAACTGTTTGAGTCTTCAAAATCATTAGGCTTGTACTTCTTGAGTATCAGAGGTCCATTTATTTTATCTGGACTTGTACTTCTTTTTGAGTCTCAGAGGCCCTCAAATTTCTAAAATGACAATTTGGTCCCTCAATTTGATAAAGGACAGATTCGGTCTTTTTTTTTTTTTTTTCCAGATCTCTCTCCTTGTTGGGCTCCACACATTTTTTTAAAAAATAATAATAATGATTTAGTTCAGACGAATCAGCGCCTCGGACTAACAGCTGAGAACGACTGGACACCTTCTTCATCTTCTCTCCTTCTCCTTTGATCTGTGAGAAAGGCGCTGAGATAGAACTCGCGATGGCCGAAGACGAAGGTGGTGAGTGGTTGATTTTCGACACCGGCGAGTTTCTAAACTTTCCGACGTGACTTGAGCAAGATTCTGGACTCCGTACGAGATCAATGAAGTACCTCACGATCTAGAGACGCTAGGCTTGACGAGAACCAGTCGACAATAATTGGTCGAGGACTTGAGATGAGCTCGAGGCTTCAGAGTGGCAATAGGAATCGTGAACTGATTCGAGAAGGACCTTCCATGTCTAGTTCGGAGGCTGTCGATCAGTGGAGAGTAGGTTGCGAGAGGTGGCGAGACTGCACATTTCGGACTGATATGGCGAGACTGAACTGATATGGCGAGACTGCATAGTTTGGACGATGGAGTCGCAGGCTGTGACGTTGAGAGAGCCAGAGGGTGCCGATGCTGACTGAAAGACGGAGTCGAGGGTCTGCAGTGGCTGTTCAAACAGGAAGGTCTGCAAAGACGCTCAACTGTAGACGGACTAATCGAGGGTCTGCAGCAATGATTTTGTGCTTGAAAATACTCGCCTTGATCGAAGGTGTGTGAATGGCAGCGGAGTGGTTGAGAAGAACAAAGCCGTGACTTTGACTGTGTAGTAGACAATGGACGTGGTTGACGAATCTCTGTCTCCCGGCGCTGTGTGTCTCGCTGCCTCTCCTACCCTGTATCTCGATTTTGTGCTCGAAAATACTCGCCTTGATATTCGGCGGTGGAGCACAGAGGAGAGAACTCTGGGAGATAGCTGAGTCACCAACGCCGGAGAAACAATACAGAACTGATTATTTTCACCATAGCTTTGATACCATGTGGAATTTTTGAGAGAAGAATTATATTCTCATTGTATTAATTTAATGCTGTGATACAATATCTACTTATATAATAAGTAGAGAGATAAAACTAAACAAATTAAGGAGAAAATAAAGGAGTAACTGATGGAGAAAATCTAGGAGGGAATAGAGGAGAGGTTACAACAACCTAAGAAGAATAATATAATATAATAATATTACGTAATATTCCCACAAATTATTAGAGATGAGACCGCTGTGCTGCATATTTGATTTAAAGTCCTTTTAGATTATATCATGCTTTCTGACTTTGGTTCAGAAGAGGCTTTATTCTCCTATTCTGAACTCTGTTCTGCACGAAATTTTGGATAAAAATGCTTTGGCCTTTGCTGTCAATTCTCCTACCAAAGCTCGCTATCTCTCTATGATTACATACATGAGATATCTATTACTAAACTGCACCACATGATTGGGTTTTTAAGAAAATGGCCCCATATTTTTATTGAAGAGCACAATTGCAAACATTTAAGAAACTTTATGGTCTCATCCTAAAATTTTCTTCTGATAAAAAAATGTTGCTTAAATTGAGAGGAGAACGGCTATGATGGTTGAAAAATGCATATCATTACACCTACTTCCATTGTGCTTCTGCTATTTATACTTTTATATGAAAAATGCATATAACTTTTTGCTGTTGGTGCCTCTGCTGTTTAGAATGATGTGCTACATTACTGCACCTTTTATCATTCCTGAAATGTACATGTGATGATGTTCCCCAGGTATGCTCTGCTGGGAGCTGCTTCTTTTCTTGGAGGTTCAATGCGGATGACAGTGTCTCTATGTGTCATTATGGTTGAAATCACAAACAACTTAAAGTTTTTGCCTCTTATTATGCTTGTTCTTCTTATATCAAAGGTATGTTCGTAAACATTTTCTTCTTAACTGAAAGTCAGAAATGTCATTTAATACAGTGGATTTGTAACACTACAGGCTGTTGGTGATGCTTTTAATGAGGGTCTCTATGAAGAGCAGGCACAACTGAGGGGTATTCCATTATTGGCACCAAGGCCCAAATATGTGATGCGGAACATGACAGCAAGGGAGGCCTGTGGAAGTGGAATGGTGATTTTGGTTTCTCTTAAGAAATTGCTTATTAATACTAGCAGGTGTCAAATTTCGACTAGTCTATGCTTTTTGGTTGTTAGTATTTCCAACCTTGGAACCATTTAGAACATAGCAAGTAATTTTTGGACTACCTAAATTTGAAATATGGGTCCATTCCTGATCTTTCCAAACATCACCGGCTTGTTAGGCTTGTTAGGTTAAAGGGAGAGGGGGGTATTATCCAGGAAAATTTAGATAAATGTATTGGTCTAGTTATTGGGGGCGTTAGACTGTAAAGAAGGGGAAGAAAGAGAAGGTTTTTTGTTAGGCCTCTTCTGTATGCTTTACTTTCACTCTTTCAGCAGCTTTGTCAATGTGCAGTCACGTCAAGAAAAAGTGCTGGTCAACAAAATGCCACCTTTCTACATGTAGCCATTAAATTATTATATTTGTGAATGCCAGCATTTATGAATGAAGGGCTCCCCCCTAATTGGACTGTGCTCTGCACGCTTCTTGCCTTAACTCTTTTAGCAGCTGATTGTATTATTGCGCGTGTATTGCAGGTTGTCTCCTTCCCCCGTGTTGTTAAGGTTGCAGATGTAGTTTCTATTCTTCGGAGCAACAAACACAATGGTTTTCCTGTATGTTTCTAGGTCTTATATTATCTATTTCTTTTCATTTTATAATATAATGCCTAGAAATTTCTAAATTGTTCAATATTTCCTATGCTCAGGTGGTTGATCACGCAAGAAGTGGAGAACCACTTGTTAGTGGATTAGTACTTCGAAGGTGAGAATGTAAAATTATCCAACATCTGTCTTTATTTATTTGGTTTTGTTGGCAAAAGCTTGTATTGCTGGAAAACTGAAGTTTTCATTATCTGTCTCTTGGTGCAGTCATTTATTGGTAATTCTGCAATCAAAGGTTGATTTTCAGCATAGTCCTTTACCCTCTGATCCCAGAGGTGAAGCCAGGCCAATAAGGTAAGGCTTGATGGAGCTTTTTAAGATTTGTCCTTTTTCTTCTGTATTCTCATGGCTCTTTTGAACTTCCAGTCATGACTTTGGTGAATTTGCGAAGCCTGTTTCTAGCAAGGGAATATCTATAGATGATATACTTTTAAGTTCAGATGAATTGGAAATGTACATGGATCTTGCCCCTTTTTTGAATCCTTCACCATATATTGTGCCTGAAGATATGTCATTGTCAAAGGTGTGATTTTTCACTATTCTCTGAAGATTCTTTCATTTCCATTCTCCTTTTATGTCAAATAATTAGATTTTGCTGATGGTGCAGATTTACAATCTTTTCCGCCAACTGGGGTTGAGACATTTATTTGTTGTTCCACGTCCATCTCGTGTGCTTGGCTTGATAACCAGAAAGGACTTGTTGATTGAGGTCATTTTCTCAGCGGCTCTTGAATTTGAAGTTTGTTGGAACTGCAGAATATTAATGTCTTCTTACTATGTTATTGTTTGACCAGGACACTGAAACTGTGAATACAGTTGAGCTCCAGTCAACTAGAGTAAGGTCTCTGATGCTTTACTTTTGCTACATCTATTTTACTGAAAGCGAATATGAGGGCTTGTTTGATTCTATTCTCTATGTTTATATTCTCAGAACAATTTTGTAGAGTAATATCTTAGAACAAGATTTGGAAAAAAAAAAATTAACATTAATAAATATCTGTTCGAATCATTATTTTGAAATAAATGTCTAAAACAGTGAAGGGTGAAAGAATAGTTTGCTTTATTAGGATGATTGTCATTAATGAAAATACAATGTTCTCAGCCTCTTCTCTAATTTTGTTGAAGAAAAAGTATCAAAACATTAAAAATATGTTCTAAATTTTTTAGTTTTTCAGAACAAAATTTAACTTTTATATTTTTCAGAACAACCAAAAACACATTTTCAAATTATTATTATTATTTTTCAAAATAAAAAACCGTTTCAAAAACAGGAAACCAAATAGGCCTTGAGTAATTATGCTAAGCATCTTTTTCAGATTCTTGTGCAATTTGAGTTTCTGGTCGTTCAGAATTTCCACTGTGCCATGAAATTATGTTTTGGCGCCCCTTTGCAATTGCTGCTCTGATATTTTTGTAGGGTCTTGTTATTGTCTGTTCAAGGTTGGCACTTCAATGGAACTTGTCTTATCTCCAGGATTCAGTTACCGAATGATTTGCTTTTCAAATGTGCATTAGAGCCTAAATAGGAAACGTGCATTAGAAAATATCCACTCGCAATAAATTGACTTTTTGGACATTCTGTCCATGATTTTTTTCCATTACAGAATGGAGAATAGCGATAGAAGATTGATGACCAGGAATGCAGATGCTGAGCGGCCTTTGTTGAATGGCCTACTGGTTCAGGATTAAATTTCTGTCTAGATGCAATTTCCCTGCTGATTACGCCCTTCTACATTCAATTTTATCTCAAGTTCATTCTTTATTATTATTATTATTATTAAAATTTATGTATAAATATGATAAAGTCCCTCATGGTTGATTGAGGTTACTCTTTAGTGGAAGGGGTAGCAAACATTGTCCTAGAATTTTGTACATTATGCACTAGGCAAATGTGAGTTAGGAATTTATTGTAGACTATAGGTAAGATGAAGTTACCAGAATTTAGCATCCGAATGGAAATGTGTGAATATTCTTTTCAATCACGGTGGTGTATTGATTCATGAGTTTACATTTCTTTTCTTTTTTTTTTGTTCAATCAAGTTTTGTTACATCATAGTATATTCTTTTTCATTACATGCCTATCTAGGTGGCTTTGTAAGCGGCGTAGGTATAATTAGGGGTGTTCAACGTTTTCCTATCCCCATTTCGGGCAAATTGGGACGGAAAAGTCCAATACCAAAATTTTCAGGACGGGAAAATTCATGATCGGGTAGGATTGGAATTGGGAATGGAACTTCTCAATCCCATCCCCTATATATATATATATATATATATATGAAATTACCTTAAAATTATCAAATTTAAACATGTCATATGAAGAATAAGCACCAACCAACTAATCTTTTTTTTGCTCAAAAAAAAGATTAGTTGGTTGGTGCAAATGGTGTTGTTTTGTTCAAGAAGTATATTCTAATGTTATCCTAAATGTCTCATCAAATTATAAAATCTGATGTTGATTAAACAAATTTGTTCGAGAAGTATATTAATATTCACCAAGTTGCAAAAGTGTACTAATATGGTGCTATTTAATATTCATCAAATGTTTTGTTCAAGATGTATCTTCTTGATTAAACAAATTTGTTTAAGAAGTATATTAATATTCATCTAATGCTGCAAAAGTTGTGGACACTGGACAATTATATAATTATTAATATCTTTCAAACATTAGTCCTCTCTTTATATTTTGGCCAAAAGACATTAGTCTTCTCAATGTATAGTTGCTTGTGCAATTTTGTTCGTTGTTTTGTTTCAGAATGGTTGGAAAGGAAGGAAAAAACAGCCAAACTTCTCCGAAAATCCGGATCTCATCTTGGGAAATCCTGATCTTGATCGAGATAGGAAACTTTCAGGATCGGGATCATGAATGATTTCCCTTCCCGAGCCCTTCTTCAGAACGGGATTGGGAATGAGGTTTTCTGATTTAGTCTCGTCTTCAAAAACAACTTTATGTATAATGAAAATTGACTTTGACATAGGCAAAATGAATGTTTACATGCTTATATATATATTTTTTTATTTGATTAATGTTGTGTTTCTCAAGATTCTAACTTATGTTCATCTCCATATTGGGGGGTGGAGTTACTTACTATCTCAATAAATAATTTGTTAACACGTTTACATGCTTAATTACTTGGCTTTCATTTCTTTCTTTTTTTTCTTTTTCTTTTTTCTGTTATATTTCAGCGTAGAAAATCTAGTCTTGTTGGTATTAGATTTTATTTACTACGATGTCCCGTCATGGAGTGTCTGACTCTATTAAAAAATTAAAAATAAAATAAACTGGGGCCTTATTTGTTTAGCAAAATCTTAAATGTAACGTTGGGAAACCACAGATATAATTTTAAAGTATCGAAGTTGTTTTTTACAATTTCAATAAATTTCTTAACCACCACTAAACATTTAATTCAAAATAGAAACTCCGTATCCTCTAATGAATCCAACATATCCCTCATGATTGACTCAAGTGGAACGGAAAAGGAAATGAGATCGGGAAACAGAATAACATAAACAAGGGTAAGATTAAATCAACATAACTGGGAAGGATGAAATTATAGCGCAAAGAACTATGTAATGACTTTTCTTTTTTATTTCAGATTGACATCATCCTCTTTCATGTGCATATGCCCATAATAATCTCGTTAAATGATCATTGACACTGACCCTTTTGAGAACCTGACCTGACCATTTCCAACAAATTACAATCAACTCAACGATACATTCTACCATCTAATACACTCATTCTCGATTATGAACTTTTATCAAGTCCCTATACAACTAACTGGTTCGCCATTACCTTGAATTTGATTCTCATCACAAAAGCACATGCTGCTCATTGAGCATTAAAAGATCAGATCAGCAATTAAGTGCAAACAAAGAGGAAAGCAATGGACAAGCTCAGAAATATTGCAAAACGTCCATGGAAAGCAGAGAATATTGAAGGAGCTTGATTAGGAGAAGGTGCAGGCTCGTTGTTTGGGACATGAACTGAGGAAGAGGCCAGACCAGAGGGAGTGGGAGCTTCAGAAGAAGTTGCAGAGACTTTGGGGACGTTGATGTCAACCTTCTGGCCGGCTTGGCAATGACCGGGGACGCCGCAGAAAAAGAAGTGGTGGCCGTGATTTTGTATCACTATGGTATCGTTCCCTGTGCTGAAGGTCGCCAATGGGGATGAAGCATTGCATGACTTGTACATCTCATGTGTCACTCTCATCACATTGTGGAATTGCGAGTTGTATTCAAAAACTGATATCATTGGCCGCAACATGAATTAATTCACTACCACCAATCTCATACATATTTTCAGCTTTCATTAATGACAGATAACTAACCAAATTTGTTAGTAGACTTGAATCCTTTTTGTGTAGAGGGGGAGGGAAGGATATATGAATGTATGTTTACTCATCAAAGTAGTTTAGCATATTTATTTTGCAAAATGAGGCTGAATTAGAATTTTTTAAAGATTATGCATAGTATGATATTATATATGTCTATGAAAAATGGGTAGGACATTGAATCTATTCAAAACACTCCTTTAATCAGTCTCCAGTCCTTGAAGTAGCATTTAGAAAGTTGATCATAGTCTTAAATATAAGACTTTATTTTACCTGTTTATCAGTTTTTTTTTTTTCAAATTACCTTTATTAATATCTCCTCAACAATAATCAAATAAAGAATGGAGGAAGAGGGGTAATTAATGGAGATGATTATAATGTTTCAGAAAAAAATATTATTTTAACTAATTTCTTTAATCTAATCAAAGTAGTTAAATAAGACTTACATTAAGCATGAGAGAGAGGAATATAACATAAATTAAATTAACCATAATTAAGTATGCTCTTTAGTCAAAATTTGTTTATTGGTTGAACCTATTTACCAGAGTGCGATGTATTGAAGACTTCAAGAAATATAATGTTTTGTGAGACCAACGTCCCGACATTCTCATTGCATTTTGATGAGTTTCTTCACAACCAGATAGAGTGGGTGCACTAATAACAGCACTTGGGGAAAAAAATGAATGCCAATGAAAGTGGGGGTAGGTCACGCGAGTGAACACTATCATCATGTTGGTCCTAAAAGAACAAAAGCTTTAAGTGAGAAAGATCCTAAACTCTTATGTAGGGCCCTTGCCATACCATTTTCTAATAATTATGAGGATTATAATTTAAACCAGACTTGCTTGCTTGCTTAACAGAGAAATTTACTCCAGAACATGAAGGGAACTTCATAGAAAGTGCAGCAGCAAGCTCAAATCTTTCCCCGTTAATCAATTTTTCTCCTGAAAACAGGGCATTCTTATTCTGTCTTAGAAACTACTGAGAGAGAGAATTGTAAATTAGCGGTAAGATTGGTATTATTCTTTAACTCTGAAAATGGAAACCCCATTTTCTGGGAAACTTTGGACTCATCTTCTGATAAACTAACAGACAACAAATTTTGTGTGTGTGTGTGTGTATAAATGGAATAAGAGTGAGGCCTTACTGATAGTGTCGCCAACTTGGAAGTTCTTGATAGCAGACCATTTCTTGTAGTTTATATTGCCAATGGTGGTCCAACCAGCTGAGTCCCCAACCTTGTACACTGCTCCATGTGACACCTCTACAGCCGCCATAGCTACCACCATAAATAAAACAACCACACCTTTCTCCGGCATGACCATCTCTATACCTCTATAAGCTCTGCAAAACCTATTTCTGTGTTGTCTTCAGTTTGTTCTGTTCAGGTTTGTGAGCTATAGAGGCTTTTATTTCCCCTTTGGAGTTTTATATAGATTTTGAAGGTTGAAGTTGGAAAAGTAAATGAGTTTGGTTCCTTTTCCCACTAAGAACAAAGAACATGTGGGTCCCTTGTTCTCATTGCATCGCCAGATTGGATGGGTTCGGTGGGTCCAAGATTTTTCTTTATAAAATCACAATCGCATACATGAGATCAATGATCTTGTTCAATTTTTATGTCAAAATTAAGGGAAAGGGGTTGCTTGAAGTTGAACTTTTACAATAAATTTTTTAATTAATAATTAGACTAGATATATTAGTGGGGTTATCAAAGTATGGTATTCTGGTAAATTGTAAGACTTGAAAGGAAAGAATGTTGGGAATGTGGTGTGGTTGTGCGTGCTGCTACTGCACTCTTCATCTTTGTCATATTTATTATTTGGAGGAAACTGTGAGGCATTGGTGCTCTTCATCATTATGGGCAACCACCGTAGGTTGTTCCCATTTGGTGGTTACGTGAGACACAAGGCATTAAGGACAAAAGTTAATAGCTTTATACAACCTCTAAGTCACAGCCACAATTAAATATTCTCTACTGTCCTTAATGTTAAAGACATATTTTCCTAAGTTGATTACTGTATATTAAAGAAATTAGTTAATATGATATATATTTCCTAAAATACCTAGCCATCTTCCTTCATTCTTTTGTTCTCTCTCCTCCTTGATTATGGTTAAGAGAGTATTAATACAAATAGATTAGGAAAAGATTGATAAATATAAAATTATATCTTATATTTAGGACTAAGATCAATTCCCCAAATATATATCTTAAGAACCGGAAGAGTACCATACTTAAGTATATGCATATTAAATCCTCGTTCCAAGCAATCATTCCAATAAAGGTTTTATAATATAAGCAAGTGTCTGTCCTTTTTTAAGGTGTGTGTCAACGATTTTTAAAGAGTCTTGAATTATAATTTTAGAAATTTGGCCTAAATCAAAATAATAGTGGATTTCAATCTTAAGGTATTGCAAGCGTGGTTAAAGCTTAGAATTAGAAAGTCATTGAATTACGCGAGTTCAAAAAGTACAAATTATGACTAAACAGTGATACCAACCAAAGGCGCAGGTAATGTTATATGCTGATATGCCTGATTGCTTTGTGTTTTAACTTTAACAGTGAACACATAATAATCATGCAAATTTGTCTGCAGATAATTTGTAGTCCGAACTCTACATAAAGTTTAATATATTAGAATAACAATATATCACTAAATAGAGAGAAAGTACATGACAAAACAAAATCATCTGAAATACATTATTATAACATATTTAAAGCGTTTGAACTAAAATGCCTAAGGCTTCAATATAATTATAAGCATGAGAAACCCAAATGTTGACGTAAGCCATAGGCCTCTTATTTACAATTGAGAAGCGGGATCAAATCCAATTGCATGCACATCTTTTCCTTTGTCGTCCACAACATGATCATCATCATCTTCCATATACCTCTTCCAGAACCAGTGCTGCTTCCAAACTCTCTCCGTCATCTCTTCAATCGGAACATTCTTTGTCTCAGGGAGCAAGAACAAGACGAAGAGGGTCATGATCAACACCCATGCAGAGAAGAACACGAAGATCCCAAACTTGAAGTGACACAACATGGAGAGGAATGCCTGTGCAATGACGAAGGTGAAGAACAAGTTGACACAAACAGTCACACTCTGCCCCGCCGAGCGAGTCTCCAGAGGGAATGTCTCACTGGGAATGAGCCACCCAAGAGGCCCCCAAGACCAAGCGAAGGAAGATACGAATGTGCACACCATAACCACCACTAAGACGGCTAACCCTTTAGAAAGGTTATCAGAGTGGTCTGTTACTTCCATTCCTAGGATAATGGCAATCACCACTTGGGAAAATAACATTTGAAACCCAGCTTCTAATAAGAGCATGCGCCGTCCAATTTTGTCCACTGAGTAGACAGATACAATGGTGCAGAGGACGTTAACAGCGCCAGTGATCACAGCAGAGTAAAGGGAAGCGTCATTTTTGAATCCCAATGTGTTGAACAGCACTGGGGCGTAGAACATGATAGCGTTTATACCAGTGAATTGTTGGAATACCTGTGTTCAATTTGAGCATCCAAATGTGAAAAACAAATTGGAAATCGGGCTTCAACAAAACATAGCAGCAAGCGAAAAGAATAAAACAGAAGGCACTGGCCTGCAAGGCAATAGCAATGAGTAGTTGGGGTCGGTTGCTCCGCTGAAGAAGATTCCTAAAAGGGTGCTTGACCTCTTGAGCAATACGACTTGCCTCCACAAGTTCTAGGAACTCAGGCTCGACGTTTTCAATGCCCCTTATCTTTTTAAGCACAGCTTTGCCTTCATCGAAGCGACCGCGCTCGATGAGACTGTTAGGAGTGTCCACCACAAAGAGAGCCCCCAAGGTTAGGAGTCCTGCCGGAATGCCAGCCAGCCCGAGAGATAGCCTCCAACCCCATCCACCTTCGATTCTGTTGTTGCATTATTAATACGGATCCAGGTCAACATCAGTATTCAATGTGCAATCTTGCCTGAGAACAGAGGCAAATTCAAGTAAATAAAGTAAAAAGAACTTACTTGTTGGTGCCGTAGTTGACAAGGTTAGCAAAGAGAATCCCAATAGTAACATTCAGCTGAAATAGTATATTCAATCCTCCACGTATTCTCGTGGGGGCAATCTCAGAGAGGAAAACCGGCACAGCCTGTATACAAAATCATGCACCAATATCTGTTAAGCTATATATATCTTACAGTGTATATGTCTGTCACTAAGTCATAGTCTTAAGTCATCACTAATAAACGATGCTACTCCCTCCGGTCCTAATTATAAGGCATAGTTGACTTTTTTGGAAAAATTAAGGAAGCTAATTAAATTACTTTAGAGTATTTTTATTTTTATTTTTTTCTTCAAAGTAATTAGTTTGACTAATAAACTAATATATAATCTAAAGATATACAACATATAAAGTGATTAAGTAACTTATTTAGCTTCCTTAATCTCTCCAAACAAAGTCAACTATGCCTTATAATTAGGATCGGAGGGAGTATTAAATATCCATCTGTTTATATATATTACTATAATGTTAATTTGCAATTCTACCCCGCACACGTAATAAAGTTAGCTCTTGACCATGCTAATATCGATAAGATCATCAGCAATATATATATATATAGGAAGTTAATAGTTTTAATAGAAGTAGAAGTACCTGGTTAGCAAAGCCAACACCACAACCGAGAAGGAGTCTTCCGATAATGAGCATGGCAAGATTTTGAGCGGCGGCACCGAAGACGGTTCCAACGATGAAGAAGATGCCGGCGATCAACATGGTCATCCTCCGTCCCAACTTTCTAGTCGTATAGGAAGCGAAGAAGGTCGCTGTCAAACCCGCCAGGTAGAGAGACGACGTGAATAATTGCAACCCTTGGTTGTCGTATTTGCAGTAATTACTGTCCAGCCCTTTCTCCTCCACCGTCCTCCTGTACACCACCGGAAAGGATTTCTTCAAGAAAGGTGGCATTGACGTCACTCCACCTGAGATTCCACCATAACGAATAATATGTATAATTAGTTACAAGTTATAAACTACCAGGACCCTCACAGAGTCACAGTGCCCGATGGTCTCAACCGTAGAGAATTTCTTAACAGACGTTCTTACTTTCATGAAAGAGTAAAGATGAATGTAAAAGTTTCTTCTGTTGCAAATTACATTCACAGTGAAAGAAGGGTAACATCAATAGTGAAACAAAACAAGATTAAAAGGAAAAGCGTAGTGAAAAAGAAAGGACTGCCAATGGCCCTCTAGCATAGTGGTACAAAAACTTCTCTTTGAATAGAAGGTCGCGAGTTTTATCCTCCTTATAATCTCAGGTCGATAGTGTGTGCCCTCTGATTCAAAAAAAAAGAAAGGAGTGTCAAAGGGAGACCCACCTGAAACGCCCACGTCGTATCCAAACATAAGGCCTCCGGTGGCGGCCATTATGCATGAAATAATAACGAGCGGAGTGATCTTGGCTTCAAAATTGCCGCGGCCGCCATGAACGAAACCTCCGCCAGCCATGATGCTTGAGTCAAGGAGGGGAAGAAAGAGAAAGCAATGGAGAAATGAGAGTGTGAGTGAAATGAAGAGGGAGGATGAGAGGCCGTATTTATAAGGCAACTGAGAGAGCCTCAAATATCCTTGAGGGTATCTCATTCATTAAGGCAATAAAGTAATTACCTATTACATTATCCCGAAATTCGCTCAATCAAAAAATGTATATTATCACGAAAAGATATATACTTCGTAGTTAGTAAGCAATAAATTAAGAAAAATTCGTGAGTTTGAAAGGTTTTGAAATACTCTTCTAGTCCTAATTATAAGACCTAGTTAACTTTTTTATAAGACCTAGTTGACTTTTTTGGAGAGATAAAAGAAGCTAATTAAATTACTTTAGAATATTTTTATTTTTATTTTTTTCCAAACTAATTAATTTAACTAATGAACTAATATATAATCTAAGGATACACAACATATGAAATGATGAAGTAATTTATTTAACTTCCTTAATCTTTTTAAAGAAAGTCAACTATACCTTATAATTAAGATCGGGTAGTAATATAAATTAAGGTTATGTGAGCGCGCGTGTACCAAATCAAATGGTATAGATTATAGATCACTTTATTTTATAGCATTTGAAAATAAAGTGTCAGTTCACTATAAATTTTTGTACAAGATAAAGTAACATATTAGCCGATAAGAATTGATAACATTTAAATGTTATAGACAGAATAAAATAAAATAAGTTAGTTATAATGTTTTCTTTTAACTTATTGTAATTTTTTTCATAATGGTAAAATTTTATTTTTTTTCTATTAAAAAATTTACAATCATAGTAATAACAGAAAAATAATATATCCTAAATTGATATATTTTTTCAATTTATTTATAAATGATATTTTCAACACTCTCTCCCATCTTTCTCTCTAATTTTTTTATTTTATTTTTACAAATTATACTTCTTATAACAATAATCAGAGTTTATCATCAAATCAAGCGTAATTCACCAACGTGGTGGGCACAATTGTCAACCCATAAATCGATATATTTAAATATATTTTAAATCTAAATAATTCATTTATAAAATCACTAATTGTGAACAAATTGAAAAATTTGTGAGCTAAAAGGTAAAAACGATCAACTTGGTATATAAACTTGTGAGTTTAACCAAGTTTACAATGAGTACGAGTTTAAAAACGACACAATCTTATAAATTAAAAACATAAAAATGGTAAATTCAAATAATCAACTCGGGAGTGGGGAAATAATAATTCTAACCATTCATGAATTAAGAAATCCATGCACGAAGAGAATAGAACCACATATATGGCGTGTAATTTTTTTTCCCTGTATATCTATTTCATGTATAGAATTATATACATGTGGTGAGGTTCAAACATTCTAATTTTCCCAAAAAAAAAAAAAATCAGCCTCATGGAATAGAAATTGAACAATTTCAATTAATCAGCCGAATTTTGGTTTATCTGCATAATGATGATAATATATACTACCCTGGTCCTATTTATAAGTCCCTTTTGACCAAATCACACATACCAAGGAGAGATAGGTAGCACAATAATTATGAGGTAAATTTTCAACTTTACCCTCATTTATGATTGGGTACCTTTTAACCTTTTCTTCTCTCTCTATTTTTATTGGTATAAATATGGGCAAAATTGTCACAAGTTCATTTATTTGGTCAAAAGGGACTTATAAATAGGACCAAATTTTTTGGTCAAAAGGGACTTATAAATAAGACCAGAGTAGTACATGCACTATGGCAATTAATACTGCTCTGTTAACAGTTTGACCATGCATGATTCAGATTGCCACGAACCATAGAATTCATTGTATTCACTCTCTAGTTATATACTTGATTGTTCTTTGAACTTTCCCCAATAAAATTCAATACTAGTATTTCTTGTTTAGTTAGTTGAAAGGTTTAAAGAATCGGATACTATCAGAACAAAGAACGTTTTAAAAAATATTAATGCTAATTAGAGACCAAAAAATTATTATATTACAGAAAATATTTAGGTCAAATTTCTTATATTCATTGTTTCAAATTCTGTAATCACATCTAAATTATAAACTCACATAATAAAAGTAGAACGCATGATCATGACTAACTAGAGAAACTAGATGTAAGTATTGACCTTAATTTAATAGCCGTAGCAAAAGGTACTACAATAAATAGTGAAGGGGCATTGAATTTGGCTTTAGAACACCGATGGGCATTGCATGGCTTTAACAATGGGGACTTATATATAGGGGCTTAATAATAAGATCTCAAGTTCATCTTCGTGTGAATACCAACAACAACAACAACAAAAAATCCATGGTAGAATTCAGTTGAACCCCACAATGCTTAATTAGGTATGATACAGTGAAATACTCAAAGCGAAAAAAATTAATTGAGTTTAAAATTGTAATTCTTTTTTTTTTTTTGAAAGTTTAAAATTGTAATTCAGTGTAAGATAAAAAGGAGATGTTACAAAAAGAGAGAATCAAAATGACGTGGTATTATCCTTGATTATTGTTCAGTTATCGCTAAGACACATTTAATTTATAGAAATGGAGTATTATATATAAATATATATATGGCTATGAAATTTATATCTCAATTATGTAATACTTCTATAATATGATCAGAATCAGGTTGGACCTAGCTTGGCATCGGATAGGACAAACGCTTTTCCCTAATCCAGTTCATGACACTATTGGTAATTAATTAAGCGATTAATGGACTGCCTTTTTAAGATTAAAATGACCTGGAATATATTTAGAGATCCGGTTCATCGAATCATCATATTTTATGTTTGAATGGATCAGATTTCTTGTATAGTATTCCTTCTAATCCTTATTATAAGGCACCAACTAACTTTTTTCACAAACCAATAAAAACAGTTAAAGTCCATAAAATTGTCTTAGAATGTAAGTAATTTCCAATACTACTCCTACTAATTGCACTAAACTTTAATATCATATTAATTATTATTCTCACCCATTACCCTTATCAATTATGGCAGACATGGAAAAAAATAATTAATACTCGTTGTGAATAAGTAAGTGCCTTATAAAAAAGACCAAATAAACTTGTTAGTTGGTATCTTATAATAAGGACTAGAAGGAGTAAAAAACACTAATAGTACTGTTACGGATCGGCCCAAGGCCCATATTCGAGGTATGGCCCAATGTGGAATGTATCCTGTATCGGATCCCACCTATATTATAGCGGATCCTACCTATCGACATCATAAAAGTATCCAAACTATATCTACGTGACCTATCCACATCATATCGGCATCCAAAGATACTTGCCCCGGATATCAACGATTGACAGCAACATAAGCAAAGGCAGCAGCAAAATGAAACCCGGATGATTGATCAAGAAGAGATCTCGACGATTGGGAAAAGAAACAGACGAAGTTTTAAACTTCAATGAACCCGGACTACATGTCTGGGGGCAATTCAATCAAGAGATAAGTAAATCCGGGATTCGTTGAAACTCAGGTAGAAACTTCATCAAAATAAGGTGCAGCAACTCGGATACGATATCCGGGTCCCGTACAGATCCACCCCTGCAGCCCAGAGCCCTTGACTGCCAGGCTGGGAGGCAACTACTACACAGTTGTCAACGGTGTGAGAAGAACTAACGGAAGCCCTCACGGGGTTATTTGAATTTCCAAGTGCAGGTGTCAAACCGAGGCTGAGGCAAGTGACAACAAACAACGAGAGAAAGGTAAATAGATCCCACCTCAGGAAAAAAACCTATCGCCCGAACAAACAAATCAGTAGCGGAATACGAATCCGAATGTATCAAAGACTCGGACAAAAGCATATCAAGATGGAACAATTCGGATACAAAATCCGGGTTAAACAATAAACGCACCTCGGCAGGGTCAAACAATAAAGGCACTTCGGCAACCTAGAGACCTCCAAGCCCAAAAGGAAGGGCTGATGTACGTGACACGACGGATGCATCAAATGCGCACAGAAGTCGCAAACCGCCAGGTGTCAGTTGACGATAATGGCGAATGCATACCTCGGATCCTTGAGACATTACCTGGATCTTGGAGCAAAGGACATCGGTAACCGGGGTCAATATGACACAACCCGGCACTGCGCAGCGGATAGGCAAGAAGGTAAGATTCACAGCGATCTAGCCCAGGTAACCTGAAGAAAGATTTTAACCTCAAAGACAGGCAAACCGCCTCGGCATTATCCCAGATCCTGAAGACATTACCTCGGATCTGTGGAGTAGATAACTTCGATAGCCGAGACCAACACTTGGATTCAATTGCAGACAAACCATCTCGGCACTACTCAGAATCTTTGAGACAAGACCTCGGATCTTCGAAGTAAGCCGCCGTAACAGCCAGGATCAACATAGCTCAACTCGGCAAGGTAAGGTCCACGACAGCAAAGCTCGGCTAGTAAAACCGACTAGGGGCAAAATACATCCCGGCAGCTCAGACACCTGAACTACTGGGCTAGGGGGCATCTGTTACGGATCGGCCCAAGGCCCATATTCGAGGTATGGCCCAATGTGGATTGTATCCTGTATCGGATCCCACCTATATTATAGGGATCCTACCTATCGACATCATAGGAGTATCCGAACTATATCTACGTAATCTATCCACATCATATCGGAATCCAGAGATACTCGCCCCGGATATCGCGCTAGGCCGGAATATCCGCCTCAAACACCTCTATAAATACAGAGGTCGACTAACCAGGTGCACGGGTTCTAACTCTCCACTCTTTACTTTCAATCACACAGAGCACACACCCCACCCTCTTAGCTACACACCTGTGTGTGTCTCGAACTACGTGGACTTTGATCTCTTTACAGGGTACGTAGGCCTTAGACTTGGCTCCTAATCAAGTCCAATCCAGTCCTGTTCCTAGAATGGAACAAGTACATTAGTCACGTAGGATGTAGCTTAGAATATACGTGATCGATTACATTAATGCTCAGGTGTTCAAAGAATAGGACCACGAAAAGAACCGCTCTATTGATTGTTGTCTCGATTATATTACTTCTCTGCTACGATGAAACGACATCGTTTTGATTAAATAGAATCTCAGTCAAGTTCGATATTGTATCTTGGTCATTAATTAATTATATTGTTAAACCTATACAGCTTGACGGAACACAATTAAGAACTTCATTAATTCTCTCCCTCCTCCGCTTTGGTCGATGGGATCTTTAATTTTCTAACAAAACCACTCGCTTCCCAGAAATTTTAAATGATGATAGTCCCCATTGAACCTTTTCTTTTTATTTCTAGAGCAGTGGAAGGAATCTTCATCTCAAAGAGACACTACTCTTGCAAAATTTGTAGACTACTTCTTCATCAGCTGATAATAATTAAAAAAAAGGGGGCATAATCAAGAAGAGCCTTAATTAGTCATATAGCAGAAGCTTTTGAGGAGTTGGCTTTTGAGGACGCTGGAAGAGGAATTGGGAGAAGGTTTTGATTGAGGTTCGTCAGGCTTCTGAGGTTTAACAATCATCGGCCAAGATACAAATATTGAACCAGTACAGTGGCTGAGATTCTATTTAATCAAAATTACGTCATTTCATCATAATGGAGACAACACTTAATGGAAAGTTCTTTGCCGCACATACATACGGCGTATATGTTGCCCTATATATCTATCTCATGTCTAGAGTTATTGGGTGAGATTGAGACATAGCTAGTATAACTCAATCGAAGCTAATTAATTCTGTTAATGCTATTGCCTATTCATTTAACCTTGTTTAGAAGAAATAAGAAATTGAATCACTTCCAATCAACTCAATTATATATGGTTTGTCGCGTGTGATAGATAGACAATTAATACTATGTAGTGGGTGGGTACAACATACATGCTGATGGGATGCTAGTACATATATGATCTATCTAATAGTGCATTCATATATAGTTTAACCAATAACCATGTATGGTTTAAATTCTCTCAAATTCACTAGATTCACTGTATATGCTCGTTTGATCGTTGTTGTGAGGACCAATATGATTATAAAAACTTTTACATGAATCAAGGAATTTAGTGAAAATTAATGAATCGTTTTAAAATCGTATACATTGGAATGTTCATTTTTTAGTTAGTCAAGGGGGTTACGTCAGTGTGTTCGTTAAATGTTTTGAACAAAGGAATCATGTATTAATAACCATAGAAAATGATGAAAGGTCTTTACAATAAACACGGAAGGAAGTAGTATTAAATTAAATTTGGCTCAAACTGAAATCGTGAAAAAGAGAATCATAATGACGTAGTATTGATATGCGTTTGGAACAAAATGACCTGCTGGAATGTCTCTGAAACGTCATCGCAGCCATCAAAAGGTTTATAGATTATTCTTCTTCTTTTTTGCCGCAACTACTTTTTTTCTCTTATCTGGCATAGATATCATCTTATTAGAGATCGATGCTATCCGATACTTTGTTTTTTTATTATTATTAAAAAATTTTAGGAAAGGTGTTGGGTTCACCCACGATCTAAAGGCAGGGCGAAATCTCCCCTTCCTCAAGTGATACTGATGTTGGGTAGGGCAGACCGTCTATTACCCTCAAGCGTAAGCCTAGATACCTAGGGGTTAGGATGCCTCCCCCAGTACCTTAACCAATTCTAGGATCGAACCCCCTCCTATATTATCAGATACTAAATATAAAAACATTTGTATGTGGGGATTGAGCTTTGAGGAACTTGTTCATGTTTTCATAAGCCCATCAAAATCTTCGGACCCATTCCATCACAGTCAAGACAATGCTACAACATAGGCCAGCCCATTCATTTGCGTTCTTCTCCGTGTTACTATTTAATTTTGCTTCCGACGATTATTATTCTTCCAACACTCGATCTTCAATATTTTCTCAGTCTTAAATCCAAGACGATGTTAATATTTTTGGATTGATTAATGAAGTTAAATAAGTTATTGAATCATATTATAAGGTTTATATTATTAGATTATATATCCATTTATATGTAGGGAAAATAATTTAGAAACCAAATAATAAATATAAATATTTTAAAATAATTTAATTAGTTTTTTAATATTAAAAAAATTAACTCTATTTTATATTTAGAAGGGGAGGGAGTAATTACAAATTCACAAGTCACCTTTTGCTATCTCTAAGAGAGATTGTATTATTTTGATGTGAAAATAAACGAAAGATAAAGGAAAAATTCCGACCTCTACTTTATAAGCCAAATCACAACTCTTGTTTCAGCCACAAGAAAATTAGAAATATCTATTCGAATAACATTGCCTCTCTCAATACAAAGAAGAAAAGACAAAGTCGAGCCCAAGACACGAGGGAAAAAAAATTACGAGTATATAGCTTTTGGAGACAGTGTCGATTCACGTGGGGATGATACTATGTTCAAGCATTTATTACTATAGCACCTACATTGCTGGGATGCCAAACCCAAATGTGGCGATAATATAATATCCTTGTCTACAACTGGGAAGAGGGATTGAACCCACTTGCACCATTATTGGCTACTTTGCCATCCACAACATGATCATCATCTTCCATAAACCTCTTCCATAACCAGTGCTGCTTCCACACCCTCTCTGTCATCTCTTCAATAGGCACATTCTTGGTTTCAGGGAGCAAGAACAGGACGAAGCAGGACATGATCAACACCCATCCAGAGAAGAACAGGAAGATCCCGAACTTGAAGTGACACAGCATGGAGAGGAAAGCCTGCGCTATGACGAAGGTGAAGAGCAGGTTGACACAAACAGTCACACTCTGTCCCGCCGAGCGAGTCTCCAAAGGGAATGTCTCACTGGGGATGAGCCACCCAAGAGGCCCCCAAGACCAAGCAAATGCAGACACAAAAGTACACACCATAACAACAACAAGGATCGCGAACCCTTTGGAAAGATCATCAGAGTGGTCCGTCACTTTGATTCCCAGGATTATAGAAATTACAACCTGAGATAAAAACATCTGGACACCAGCCTCTAGGAGGAGCATGCGACGTCCAACTTTGTCCACTGAGTAGATGGAAACAACAGTGGATAAGACATTGACAGCCCCGGTGATCACAGCAGAGTAAAGAGAAGCATCATTCTTGAACCCCAATGTGTTGAACAGCACTGGAGCGTAGAACATGATGGCGTTTATACCGGTGAATTGCTGGAAGATCTGTGTTTGATTTGAGCAACAAAATGTGTGAAAATGGGTGAAGAAAAAAACAGAGCACCCGGGAGGGGGAATTTAAAGAAGGCACTGACCTGCAAAGCAATGGCTATGACAAGTTGGGGTCGATTTCTGCGCTTAAGGAGATTCCTGAAAGGGTGTTTCACCTCTTGAGCGATACGGCTTGCCTCAACCAGTTCTAAGAACTCAGGTTCCACATTGTCGGTGCCTCTGATCTTTTTAAGTACGGCTTTGCCTTGGTCCAAGTGACCACGCTCGATGAGACTGTTAGGAGTGTCCACTACCAAGAGGGCCCCTATGGTCAGGAGTCCCGCCGGAATGCCGGCCAACCCCAAGGATAGCCTCCAACCCCATCCACCTTTGATTCTGTGGTTGCATTATTGCCGAATATAGATTGAGGTCAACAATGAATGTGCAGTCTTGCGTAAGAAAACAGGGAAATTCAAACTAATAAAGCAGGGGGGAGGTCTTACTTATTAGTGCCATAGTTGACAAGGTTAGCGAAGAGAATGCCAATAGTGACATTGAGCTGGAACAGAATATTCAACCCTCCACGTATTCTCGTCGGGGCAATCTCAGAGAGGAAAACCGGAACGGCCTGTATTCAAATTAAAGCAAGAAAAATTAGAGAATTAACTTACAAACCACAACAGTAGGTAGTTTAATTAATACAATATTCCACTGATGATGTGAAGTTGATATTTTAATCTGATTCAAACTGCCAATTTCAAATTCCTACCTCCACAAGTCATTAATTAATTGTTAAATCATCCAAAAAAACGACTTAAACCTGAAGCAACGTTCTTATTATGTTTGCCATTGCAAGCTTCAAGAATTCTGACGGTCCAATGGATGACGAGAGGATAACAGAGATTATTTGATTAATCAATCAGGGGTGACCTAACACGTGGTTAGGCAGAACTTAGGTCCCACCGGGGTCACCCCGGCAACTGGATCTACACTCTACCGGTATCCGTGTCTGCCCTTCCAGCCTTTCCTGTGATTCTAACCAATTTTAGTATTTTTTTTAATTGTTAAACCATTTGGCTTTTAGTTCCGGTGGTTGAGAGACGTCGGCCATGTTCTGCACACTCCCGAGTTATATCCACCAACCAAAAACTGCGATCTTGATTACGTGTTCCGATCCATCAAAATGACGCCGGAATATTTTAAACCATTTTGGACGCGCACAACGACTTCAAATCATATCAGTTCACGCACAAGGATTGTTTATTTGTTTTGCACATTGAACATCTTTTAGAGCCAAAAATATTTCTTTTAAAATAAAAAGGTCTTTTGTGCAAATTTTTTCCCCTATGCCGTAGACCACATGCACATGCTGACCAAATAAAAAAGGGAATTGTAATTAACAAAATGGACCTGCGGTCAAACAATGCAACTTTCCACCGGCTAGTTCTTGAATCGAGGAGGGCAATATGGTAATTGTAGAAGAAGGAAAATACTGAATATATGTTTAATAGATGTACGGACCTGGTTGGCAAAACCAACGCCGCAACCGAGGAGAAGTCTGCCGACGATAAGCATGGCAAGGTTTTGAGCGGCAGCATTGAAGGCGGTTCCGGCGATGAAGAAAACGCCGGCGATCAACATGGTGAGCCTCCTCCCCAACTTTCTTGTGGTGTAGGAAGCGAAGAAGGTTGCTGTTAAACCCGCCAGGTAGAGAGACGACGTGAACAGCTGTAGGCCTTGGTTGTCGTACTTGCAGTAATTACTATCCAGCCCTTTCTCCTCCACCGTCTTTCGGTATACTACCGGAAAGAACTTCCTCAAGAATGGCGGCATCGACGTCACTCCACCTGGTCCATTTCAGCATAACAAATCACAACATACATTGGTTTAAACATATAAAGGATTGGGCTATAGGTGTGACTGTAATTTTATTCAGTTCTTTCAGTTCACGACGGTCTTCAAAGAATTGGGTTTCTCAGTATTTTACCCTTCACCGGATTGAACTCCTTTATAACCGAAATCATCACATAATGGAAAATATTAAAGATAAAGATAAATTTCATCTTCTTTTCTCTATCAAAACAAAAGGGAAAATTCAGACAAAAATATTTGCATTTTTTAAAAAAAGAAAAGGTATGAATATTCAAACAAATCTATAAGTTAGCTTGCCAGGAAGGAATAAAGGGTTTGAGAAACAAAAACAAAACTTATAGGCTACTGAGAAGGAAGAGATACCTGAAACGCCGACGTCGTATCCAAACATAAGGCCTCCGGTGGCGGCCATTATGCAAGAGATAATGACGATGGGAGTGATCTTGGCTTCGAAATCGCTGCCACCACCCCCACTGACCATAACTCCGCCAGCCATGGCTGCTTCAGATCCACACTCAGCTCAGAGAATTTCAACTCTATCAGAGAAATGTTAAGAAGAAGAAGAAAGAGAAGTTCAGTAAATCAATTGTGACAACACAGGAAGAAGAATGGAGAGGGGGTAGGGGGAAGGGCATATTTATAAGCCAGGACGCGCAGAAACAAATTGAGCGACGTCAAGTGGGAGCCACCTCGAGATCGATCATCCCACGTGGCAAAGTCCGTTTTCCGGTTGATCTCAGTTTTCTTTTCCATACTTGCTCAATATGAATCCGGAAGGGGAAATTAAACAACTAAACGTAACTCTATGGTATGTTTGGTACAGGAAATGGAGAGGAGGGGGTTGAGAAATTTTAGTGAGTTCAATTTACAGAAATTAGAGAAGTAAGGTTATAAGTTTTAAATTTTTTTTTTCCTCCTTACGTTTTATCTTATATATTTACAGAAATTTTAGTCAATAGTCCAGCATATGGCGTGGAATATGAGTCTGCATACGTGTTCGTAGTGCGCATTATCATGGGTTAATATTGCATTTTATATTATCTAAGAGTTTGACCGCATATACAGTATGTTTGGGATAGATCAAAAAAGTGGCTAAAAGCTCCGTGCATATTGAAAAAAGGCTAGTCATAGTAAAAACAAGAAAAAAGTAAAGTTTGCTCGGCAAAGCATCAAATGGTAATGGACTTTTTTAGAAAAAATGGTTTATAGGTGAAGTACTTTTTGGAGCTTTTAATCCATCATCATCATAATAGCTTCTTACTTTTTTGAGCCAAATGACTGTGCATGACACAGCACACATACAATCGATTATTTAGACAGTTGCAGCACACAGATCATTTTTAGGATTATTGAAATTTTATTGGAATTTTTCCTAAAACCATCTGATTTTTGAAAGAATATCCTAAACTTTTTATTTTTATATTTCTAACATCTTTTTACCTTTCATTCTCTGTTTTATTTCTATTTTTAATACGAAAAATTAAATATAAAAAATATTTTCCATGAGTTTTTAGAAAAATTTAGAAGAAGAAAAAATCAATAATAATTCATCTATACAATTTACAGTTATTTTCATCTCAACAAACTTTTCAAACGCTATACCAAACTCATCTAGTAAAAAAGTCATTTCTATTATCAGTAACTTAATTACAAATCACATCAACAATTTGCCTTTTAGAAAAAAGTTCCCAAAAAAAAAAATCCCTTCTACCATCATCCTAAACATCCATATTTTGGCCTCTTGAGCGTTTAAATTTCTCCTAGAGTTGTTGAATAGCGGCGTCTTCGTTCGGGAGATGGTGATGGCCGCTGGGAGTTCACATTTGGTGCACATAATTATGTGCCCAATTATGTGCTCATACCTCTATTAGAGGTATGAGCATATTTTTTTTTATTTTTTTTAAATTTTTTATATATTGTATTTATTTAGATTTAAATTATATGCTGCTTTCTGAAATTTTTTTTGCATCCAGTATCTCAAATTAATTAGTTTTCATGATACTGGTGTTACAGATGAATGCAGGATTGAAAACTAATTAATTTGAGATACTGGATGCAAAAAAAATTCCGGAAAGCAGCATATAATTTAAATCTAAATAAATACAATATATAAAAAATTTAAAAAAAATTTAAAAAAATATGCTCATACCTCTAATAGAGGTATGAGCACATAATTGGGCACCTAATTATGTGCACCAAATGAGAACCCTGGCTGCTGGTGCGTGTTGCTGACTTTTACATGAGTATCCATCTGATGTGGGACGGATGTTCGGTGAAGGTGAGAAATGGAATTGACCGGGGCTAGCTTTCCAGTGGTCTGGAACAAAGGATTTTGGAAGGGGAAAAGGGATTATCGGTTTTAGTGGCTGCGATTCAAAAGGACGGCGAGTTTTTTAACACTACTCAACTCGGCAATATAAAGAATTCAAAGCTTGTTACGGTGAAGCAATGGACTAATTTGAGCTCAGCTTCGAAGGAAGTTGTTCCTGTGTTGGCCTCTTTTCTGATGGTCGGTGGCTGGCCAGCAGCCACCCAGGCACCATGAGGGCTTTTTCTTGTCACCACCATAGTTGGGGGACAAATCTGGTAGTGTGTTAGGATTTTATTTTGTGTCTTATTCTTGTGTTTTCTTTTGCAGATGTCTTGTTGTTTTGGTGTTGCCTTCGTCTCTGGGTTAGTTTTGCTTGTGTGGGATGTTGAATTTCTTCTGCTATGATCACTATTTTTATGGCTTTTGTTCTCAAATTCCAGAGGTATCTTCACTTCTCTGTCATAAAGAGTGGACTTGAAGCCGCTTTCGATTGTGCATCATTACTGGCTTCAAGGGGGAGAGCATGTCTTTGTACAATCACCCTCTATTGCTCTCTTTTTTAAATTTGACCTCCACACCTTCAACCTGCAGAGTCTTGGCTTGGCCTATTCTTTTAGTTTTGGCTTGTGCTTGTCTCGTTAGAGTCTTTGTTGGTTCTGTTTAAACTTTTATTTCTAGGCTTGTTTAGTCTCGGTAGTTGGGTTTTCTGGTACAATGAAGTTCTTCCTTCCGGTAAACATCACGTGAAAAAATGAGTATATATATCAAATCCGTTAAATTGTCGAAACGTAAAAGACAAAGAAAAACAGAATCTTGATGATATATTATATTTTCTGGCGAAAAAAATAATGACATTTTATATCAAAGATTCCCTTTCCCATTGAAAGACGCGTCTTTGAATATCATTACAATAAGAAACTGTCCTGACTTTAAGTATTAAGAACGACTGGTAATTTCTTTTTTCAAAAAAAAAAAATGTATACAGAACTATCTGTGTTGACTTTAAGCCCCATGAGGCTTAAAAATCAATTTAGGAGTTCATGGAGGACGAGGATTGTGGTTTTTCTATATTTTGAAGAACCAGCCTAATTTCATCATGTAGATAGTTATGGTTATCTAAAATGGGACTGTTGATGAAATGTTTTACCTGCTCATCTAATTCTATTTATAATTAACTTCTAACATATTAAGGTAGAAATAATAAGAGTTAAGGTGCAAAAATATACATATGTTTTTTTCTGAGGTGCGCTCAGTAGCAAATGTTTTTTTAGGTGTAAAAGTACATATGTGGTTACAAATTAGGTGCAAAAATACCGTTTAACCGTTAAGTTTGACTTTGATCAATGACATGGCATTTCAAAGGTGCAAAAATACACATGTGACTTGTCAAGAAGAGCGCCTAACAACAATTTTTTTTAATTTAATAATTTTATTTCAAGATCCTAATATAATTTTTCAAGATTATGAAGTATTCTTTCAATATCAGTCAGTATCCTTTTAGTACCGGTCAATACTTGAAATATTTTTTCAAGATCCTAAAATAATTTTTCAAGATTATGAAGTATTTTTTCTGTACCAGTCAGTATCCTGAAAGTACTTTTTAGTACCAGTCAGTACCCTGAAATATTTTTTTCAATATCAGTCAGTATCCTTTTAGTACCAATTAATACTTGAAATATTTTTTCAAGATCCTAAAATAATTTTTCAAGATTATGAAGTATTTTTTCTATACCAGTCAGTGTCCTGAAAGTACTTTTTAGTACTAGTCAGTACCCTGAAATATTTTTTTCAGATACTGACTGGTACAGAAAAAATACTTCATAATCTTGAAAAATTATTTTAGGATCTTGAAAAAATATTTCAAGTATTGACCGGTACTAAAAGGATACTGACTGATACTGAAAAAAATAGTTCATAATCTTGAAATAATACTTCAAAGTATCTTTTTAGTACCAGTTAGTATCCTGAAATATTTTTTTCATATCTAAAAATAATTTTTCAAAATTATGAAGTATTTTTTCAGTATAGGTCAGTATTCTAAATATCTTTTTAGCACCCAGTAGTAATTAAAATTAAATTATTAAATTAAAAAAATTGTTGTTGGGCGCTCTTCTTGACAAATCACATGTGTATTTTTACACTTTTGAAATGTCACGTCATCGGTCAAAGTCAAACTTAACGATCAAAGTCAAATTTAACGGTCAAACGGTATTTTTGCATCTAATTTGTAACCACGTGTGCACTTTTACACCCAAAAAAAGTATTTGCTATTGGGCACTCCTCAAAGAAAAACACATGTGTATTTTTGCATCTTAACCCAACTAATAAATGCAGTCTAAGATTCTTTACTTATATAAAAAAATTAATGATATGATTTACGAGTGGAATAAAAAAAATTCTCTATCTTATAAAATCAATTAAGTACTTCCGTATGCGTTAACCATGAGGGCATAGAAGTCAAAACAAACTTGAGAGGAGGACTTTTTGGAACTGAGATTGAGAGGAGCAAAAAGTGAGAAAAGGGAAGAAAAAACAAAGAAGACAACAAGGTGCTGAGTTAAGGTAATGCAAGTGGCAGATGCAAAAAGCAATACAAAAAGGCGCGTGCGAAAATTAAACGCGTAGGCAGAAGAGTAAAAATTGGGGAGGACTTGTGTGAGGGCAAGAACACGTGAAATTTATCCGTATCTTCGTGGCCCCGCCCCAACTCCCCAAGTGGCCTGGCATTCTGTGAGTCGGAAAGCCCATTGGGTCACATTCTCTTTACCAATCTTACCATCAAACCAAACTAGAACGTCACTCCACCCACCTTTGCCACCTCACTTTTATTTAGGACTAATAGTTTGGTCTTATACCTGCTTCCACCTTGATTTTGGTTTATAATTTTTAATCCCTCAAATTTTTTCATCTAAGATGTGCTCCCTGTCCTTCTTGTTCTATTTATAAAAGCTTAATAATCAAATTACATAATTCAAAAAATTAGTTAAAAATAATAAATTGTTTGAAATAGGAGTAAACCTTTTTTTCCCTAAGTATGCTCTTATTTATAAAGGACAAGTAAGAGAGAGAAATATAGTAAACATTAGTATAGAAATCATCAACATTTTAATTAATATAATATATATAATTCATGAAAAAAAAACTTATTAAATGTCAGAAAAATCTAATTAAGTTCTTATTAAAAAGACCAAAACAATTCAAATTTTAGATTCTTATAAAAAACCTAATTAAAGCATGGACTATTTTATTCCTTAAGCAACCGAAACTTATAGCTTGAAATACAGAAACTAAAAACTAAAAGATCTGAAAATTGTATTGACCCATTTTTAAAACTAAATAATGATGTCATTTTGTTTTGGGAACATGTTGCTGACGCAAGGATTTTTCTTTTGCGTAGAAGTGACGTGGAGGATTTGCTCCACCTGATAACTCTTCCCAAGCGAATCTCCCCCGAAAACGTGTGATCATGTTCTGCGAAGATTCCACATCTACTTTTGACCCCCCCCCCCCCCCCAAAAAAAAAAAAAAAAAAAGATTCCACGTTTGAAACATGCTTACAAGAATACTTAACTGCGATATAAGTTTTATGTCGTCAGCGTGAAAAGCATCTAGTAAACCACAATAATAGACCCTCTGAGCAAAAAAAAAAAACCACAATAATAGACCCATGAAATTTGCATATTTCTCTTCTCGTGCATACTATAGTTGATGGTATGATTTTGAGAAGTGCAAATTGATCTTTAACTTCGATCGGCTATTGTTTTTTGAAAATTCTAAAAACGATAATGGTCGAAAGTCAGCATTTTCAGCCTGGCACAGTGTCTCCCCTATCAACTGATTAGCTGGACCACAAATATTACCACACCACAAATAAGTTTAATTCCTATTTTATACTTAATTAATCTTTTTTTGTATTATATATATATATATATATATATATATATTCATTTTTGGTCATAACCCATGCATTTACAGTACTGTTTATAAAGAGTTATATATACCTCATAACTTCACGCTTAAAAAATAGAGATTTAAGGAAGGTGGTTAGATTATAAGGCCCGACAATTTCTTACAAAATAGACTGGATTGTTAGTCATTTGTGAAAAGTACAATTAAGTTGTTGTACGTAGTTGTAGAATAATACATATAGACACATTATAAGGGAGAGGATTTTCTCATTTTCCTCTCCCTCATTTTCTTCTCACAGTTCGATCTGGACCGTTGAAATCTTGATCCAACGGTCCAGATCTTAAAAAAAAAATTTAACTTTGTCTTTTTCGAAAAGATAAAACGGTAAAAAAAAAAATAATAGATCTAGACCATTAGATCAAGATTTCAACAATCCAGATCGGACTATGAGAAAAAAATGAGAGAGAGAGAAAAGGAGAGGAACAGTACCCCACATTATAATGACATTGGACAATGATAGAAGGTGGCGGGAGAAAAGTACAGGCGCGACAGCCCTCCAAGAAATATGCAGCATGCATGTGCAACCACTAATTCAAAAGCAAGTGGCTAAATATCAGTTCACTTGTTTATATTGTGTTTTTTTTAAAAAAAATTATTATTTGCCTATTTAATTGACATTATCCATGTTTATTTGTGAATTAACATTGTCAATATATGCATGTTTGTAAATAAAGAATATATATTTAATTTGCGAGCAAGGGAACCACATACAGGATCGAATCAAGGTGAATGGATAAATATAGAGCGTGGGGGCAGATATGGAAAGAAGGAGAAAGTTGACAATAATAGCAATTAGCAAATATAACATGAAAGAGGATATGGATGAGGAAGAGTCTGAGATGGAGGGCAATATATGCATGGGAATTGAAAGAAAGCCAATTTTGAAAAAAAAAAAATGGTGGTCAAAAACGGCCATAAGAAAAAGTCAAAGATTCAATTTGGTTTTCAGGAGGCAGCCATATGAATGGGAACGGGAGAAATTAAGTTAAGGCAAGAAAAGAGATAACAAGTCTTAATTAAAAACCTAAGTCAGTGTCGCGTGGTTTTTGACATTTTTGGATAAGGCCTACGACTAGAAAGCCTCTTTATATGACTCTTCTTGAGCTAGCTTGCCTTCTCATTTTGACCAAAAAAAAGCTTGCCTTCTCATCACTTCTCATTCCACTGTTGATACCTTGAAAATTGAATTCCCCTTTCATTTGTATCTTATTGACTTCCAAGACAATATATATTTTTAATTTATGACTACAAGTTAAAAATCGCGCCTTCTCCTTGGTGCTGCTACCAAATTTACAATATTTATGCTAAATAAAAACAATATACACTTGTATCTACCAAAAGGAGAACTAGAACCGCAAATAAAGTAATGCTGAATGCTTGACCCAAAAAAAGGTATGAAGACTTTTAAAAAGTGTGAAGACTACAACTTTTTATTTTATTTTACAATACTTGCTGGGTTTGGAAGGGGAGAACTCGAATTGGAATAAAAAAATTGATAGTTAACTTATTAAATTTGTCATAAATTCTAAAAAAAATTAATTTTATATTGGATCCCAAATTAACAGGTTAGTGTGAGCTTATCCATGCTATTATTTTAGAGATATATTTATATACTCTAAGAGTGTCACCTTATCTTTATTTTGACTAATAAAAATACAACAACTCACCTTATTATAATCATATATGACACATGAATCATTTAGAGAAATTCCAATTTTATCATGTTAACATAAACTTTTTAATTTTAAAAAACAAAAAATATTCCCTTCCAAATTAAGAAGTTTTGGTTTTAAAAATTATAAAATTTGAATTTTTAAAAATGACCCATCTACGATTTATGATTAAAATAAGATGAATTATTATATTTTTGTTAATCAAAGTCCAGATGGTGACTAGAGTACCTGGTAGTGGTATGTAAGTATTTCTCAATATTTTAATCCTTTTTCATTGAAATATGCCATTCTTTCATCTATCATTAAAAATAAAATAAAAAAATCTATCCTACTTTTTCTGTTTCTCACATGCTACACTTTACCCAATACTTTTCTTCTCTCTCTTGTTTTTTTTTTTGGTCAAATACTTTTCTTCTCTCTCACCTGCAGCCACTCCTTCTTTCTATAACATGACTTTTCATTTCCATTTGATTCCATTCTTTTTCTCTATTCTCTTTTTCCTAACTCCAACTCTTCAGCAATGGCGTCTTGGCCAGCATCGAGCCCTGGATGTTGCGACTATGAAGCTTTCACTACTAAAGCCCTCCACGTACGGTTTCTCTGTATCAACGATTAAAATAATAGGGAGAGGGGAAGTGACATAGGTAGGCTGACACGTAGGATTACGAATAAATGGGCTGTCATTATTTTATTGGTCATTCCCCAAATGAGTTGGCACTCTAGCTTCATACAAAAATTTCTCCAAAAATACCCCCACATACACTTAAAATTACTACTCTCTCTGATTCCTAATATTTGTTTAATTGATTAAATCAAGAAAATCAGTAAAGTTGATTAATATATTTTCTTAAACACTGTAGTTATCTTTCTTAATTGTCTCTTCTCCTTGATTATTGTTTAAAAAAAATTAACAAAGGTAACGTAAGAAAAAAAATTGACAAATATAAACATTATGTCTTACATTCAAGATTAAGATTATTTCCTCAAATATAAATTATAATAAGAATTAGAGAGAGTATCAAACATACTGCCTTTATGCTAAATAAAAAGTATAAATTTTTTCTCCGAATAGATTTTTTTTTAGGGGGTGGGGGGAATTGGAATCTATAGATGTGAGGATTAATTTGTTTTCCTCCACAATAATTTTGACTTTGAAGAAACTGTTTCAAAATTTAAGGGCTGTATAAGATTCACTTCTTTACTGCTAATAAGCTATTATGAGATGAGAGATATCATTCACATAAAAAAGAAAGTATAAATTCAAATATTGAGAAACACACTTATTAAAAAAGATGAATATAATACTCTTTATTCTCTTTGGCTTGAGAGAAGAAACTCTCATTCAAATAAAAATAATAATAATCACTTTTCTAAGTACTCCTTGTTTTAATTTGCAAATTAAAACTACGTTAAAAAGGAAAACTTTCACGAAAGTTTAGACAACGTATAATTTGTATAGATCGTGTATGTAAAACCTAATTCTCAATACTTTGAGGTGTGCTGGTTTTTAATGTTGATGAGAGGTACTCTTTGTCCAAAACCTTTTTTCTTTTTCTTCTTTGGAAAAAATTAAAGCAACATATATGAACAATTTGTCGGGATCGGAAACAATTCAAATGATCACAATATGGTCGAATTAATGTGGAATAGATTAAAGCTGCAGCAATGTTGGAAGTGAATGCAATACGTGGAGCGCGAAAATGGAGCAATTAGTGTTAATGGATCATGAAGTGATGTGTTTTGTAGCTGAGGTCAAGACATATATAATCTTTCAAATTACTACCAAAAAATTAAAAGGCGGATAAGTGTGGGTAATCCTACTAATGAGTAATGATACGTACATGCGCACTAACTAACTTGTCTTATCGGCCTGTCATTGTATCTTATCTCCTTTCCACAACCATGCAGTAGGCAGAAATTAAACTTGAATTCCTCAGAATCCACTGTTCATATATAATGCTGGACCTGGACTTCTGTCACTGAGACCCTACAACCTAACAATGTCTAAGTTCTCAGAAAGTGAAGAGTGAGTCATCACCAAGATCCTTGTAGACTTCATCTATTTCCCAATGCATTAGAAATCACAAGAAGGTGGATATGCTCACTCGTCAGCAGCGACGGACCCACACTGGTGCCAGTGTGGGCAGATGCAGACACAAAGTTTTTAATAAGATATATATTTTTTGAAGGAAGTGTATGTCAACTCCTCTAAGTAGCCTAGGGGGTAATGAAACGCACGCTGTACAAAAGTTGCATCCAATAGGTTTCGAACCTACGACTTAAGGGTAAGGGCGCGCTGCACTCTACCAGTTGAGCTAAACCTTTCATTGAGTAGTGAAGACACAAAAAAGTATAAAAAGACACTTTTCATTTAATTTACTTATCCATAATTTATTGATTACAAATACTGTCTTTTCATCCTTTGAATGTTAATTTATCTTCTTTTGGATTACTTGTTGATTACTTACTAAATTAATATAGAGTGCGAATTGTTTAGTTGCTCTGGAATTGGAAATCATAGTTTCAGTTGCTTAGTGTCCCTGTATTAAAAAAAGATACAATTTTATATGTTTCGATAGAGGAAGCATTGAGATAAGTTAGCTTATAGGTTGCAACATGTTCCCTAATCTTATTAAACTTTATTTTATGTTAAGTTGAATTTTTCTTTTCTTGTCTATATTCATTTGATTTTTAATGTATTTAAAATTTCCTTTTAAAAAAATTTCGGGGGCACCAAACCTCCAATCTCCTCACTAATTATGCACCCACAAACATTAATTCCTGGGTCCGTCACTGCTCGTCAGTACGTAATAAAAGTTACTTTATAGAAGAAATTTGTAGTCATTATGCAATAATTTGTGCAACATTATATTATTAAGTGCTTTATTCTAAATATATCATTCTCGATTTTTGATGAGGGGACAAAGAGTCTATGATTATTAAAATTACAATATTAAGAGCAGAGATGGAAATTAGAACAATTTAAAGACGCTTTATTGTTGCAACTAACATTTCTTAATTTCAATCAATCAATTATAAGTGCCTTATATTATCAACGTATTATTAATAAGAGAATATATGTATATATATATATGAAGGCAAAGGTGATTTGGCTTAGTGTCATCAAGCAGAATATGAAGTCTTTTAAGTTTATCAAAATTTCAATATGATTTTTTTTTAATCCGCAAATCTCAGTATGACTCATTCTTTCAGAATTACATGTTTGAAAATCAGAATTATGTGCATTTGGGGGGTGTATGTGTTGTAGGCAGTGCTTAGGTGTAGGCCATTTTCACAGCACAACAGATTAATTAAGGTATACTTAAAGAATAATCTTTATATTTCTTTCGTATGTAACTTTCAACTTTTCGTTCATCATGTCGTGTTTTCCATGTCTGATGTGTTTCCTGGTTCTACGAAAATAATGATTTCATGAGAATGTTAATAATAACAACTCATTTAAATAAGGTTCATTTTTTCAAGAAAAAATTATTTTTTATGCCTATTACATCGATTTATTTTTCTACATAAGAAGCCGAACAATTTTCAAAATATAAAATTATTCTTATCAAATAGCAAAAAATAAAAAAATTTAATATGACGATAAAGTGCAGAGAAAAATGTTGTATTAAGTTTGAAGTTTTAACCCTTTAGTGAACATTATGATATCGATAATCTTTTAATTTATTTTCTATATTAAATCAACATATAATATAATTTAAAACATATCTGACGATGGATAGCTAATTAACGTGGTCCAACGAATATGAGATGTGCCAACATCCATTTTCAAACATCAAGCACCGCAAAAACAAAGATGACAACACTTCAAATCATAAATCACGTCCCAATTAAGCATCTTTATTTAAACACATATGATTGCGTTTGCGTGCATGTACATTCTACTTTAATCAATTTGGGACAACATCATCAATAATACTACTAGCGGAATCACGTAATTATATTTGACATAGAAAATCAACGTTGTATTATTTTTCAAATTATTTATTACGTTTTCTATACAAAAATGTTCGTGACACCTTTGTATAGTCAACAACACCTATGCGTTCTATATTAATTAAAATACTAATCAATCTTAGCTTGTATTTAAAAACTACTAATCGATCTGGGACTCACACACAGTTGCGTGTGTGGGGCTTCAAAATACATATAAAAAAAGTTTTATTTTATGTCAGGAAACATAAGGTGTCGGCAAAATCGACTTTTAAAAATCAAAAGCATAAATGGCAAAAACCAAACAATTCCCATATTCATGTTTTTCACATGTATATATGGCAAAAAATTACACATCAACGATTTTAAAATGTTCATTTAAAGAAATTGAAGAAGGAATAATAATTAGTTAAAACTCACCTGTATTGTTTAATTCAATAATTATATTTTAAAGTCAATAATTTTATAAAACTAATATGAGCTAGGGAACTTGTTTGGCTTTTTATATATATATTTCATATTTTTAAATTTGTTGTATCCATAATTAAAGAAGTTATCATGTTTACCTATTAAAATATTATTTAAGTTATATATGATAGGTACCTGAATAGTGGCTGCGAATCTGATAATTATAGATTACTAATAGGGTCGGCAAAGAAGATTGCCAATTATGTCCCTCTACTGCTACAAATAACGCTTTTAAAGTTTGTTTTTTTGACTTTTTAACGTCTGAAAATAAGGGGAAGCCTATGTCAAGGACATAGTAAAATCAGGATAAAGCGTCCTTAAAAGAAGGGACATCGTGAGAGATCAATAATAGAATTACAACATCCTTTTTTTTAAGAGAAGCCATAAGTTTCTTTTTTTTAAAAAAAAAAAAAAAGTTACTTCGCGCATTAGATAGAAAAGTGGTGGAGAGAGACTTTTAGATCTTAACCACCGTCGAAGTCATCAAGGAGACTTTCAGATCTACGAAAATTGGTTTCATCACTGCAGCCGCTAAGTTGGTGCTCCTCATTGCGTCCATTGCCGTGGGGTTAGTGCTCGGTGACACCATCAGGAAGACTTCCAAATCTGTGAACACTACCCTAAAATATGGATACTACTACCCTAAAAGATGTCCTTATTTTGTTTTCGATGTGTAAACTCTTTCTGATGTTTTTATAATGGGTAAAGGATTTCTCTTGTCACTGGAGATAGAGTTATCTCCAGTAACCCTAAAACTACGTCGTTTTGAATTAATGAAGGGTGTATTTGTAATTTCAGTTGAATTAATGAATGGTGTATTTGTAATTTCAGGTGAATTAATGAAGAGTGCAAATACAAAAACACCCTTCATTAATTCACTTGAAATTACAAACGCACCCTTCATTAATTCAAAACGACGTAGTTTTAGGATCACTGGAGATAACTGTATCTCCAGTGACAGGAGAAATATTTTTCCCTTTTATAATATAAGGGTTTATTATCATATTTCTAAATGTTTTTAATTAATTTTTCAAAAAATAATTAAAATCAACATTTGCGATAGGATTAAATAATTTTAAAAAAATTCAATTTTTTTTAAAACTCAAATTTTATAAAAATAAAAATTAAAAAAATATTTAAAAAAAGAAAAAAATATTTAAATTTTGTGACGGAATACGATCCATTGCTAATCCAAGGGAATTAGTGACGGAATATTATCCGTCGCTATAGTGACGGACATAAATTCGTCGCTATAGTGACGGATAAAAATCCGTCACTAAACCCAACATTAGCGATGGATTAAAATCCGTCGCTAAACCCAAGATTAGCGACGGATTAATCCGTCGCTAAACCCAGGATTAGCGACGGATTTGGATTCTGTCGCTATTTTGCGACGGAAAATTAATTTCGTCGCAAAATTCGAAATTTGCGACGGATTTTTAATTTCTGTTGCAATTGTGACGAGCTTTTTTGCGACGGACGAAATCCGTCGCAAACTCATTTTTGCGACGGAAAAATCAGTTTTAGCGACGGATTTTTTCCGTCGCTAAAATTGATTTTTTTTTTTTTAGTGAATTTTTAACTACCCCCTCCAAGACGTCTCTCTGAAAAGGGACCTTTTTTAGGTTTTATTTAGAACGTTTTTTGGGTTTTTTGTATTAGTGGAAAATTGGTGTTCAACCCTCTCAAATATAAAATTTCGACAAGAGAAGGATCGTAGTTTACATATAAATGCAGAAAAGATGAAATCAATAAATGATTACAAATTCCCTATAGGAAGTCCTTACAAGTCAGAGATTTCCTCCACCACTAAGCTCTATGTCGTCAAAGATCTTGCAATTCTATAGTCAGGCATCTCTTACAGTCTTGAGGATACACAGAAGCCGATACTCCTTGTCAATACTCTAGAAGTCATCAGAAGGCGAGGGAGGAACGTTCCGTTGATGGTACGTTCTGACGATGGAAGTCATCGGAAGGAGGGAGGAGCAAACGTGAAGGGATGAGGCTGGAGAATTTGTTGTGCTAACAAAAGTGGGAGTGGAAGGAGAGGTATCCAAAGTCGCTCCAGGACACTAAGGGAGATGTTTCCGAAGTCATTCCATAAATGTGAAACTGAGATTGAATTGGTGAAGGTACAAGATTATATTGGGGGAGGAGCTTCCAGATTTTTAGACGTCCCAACTTTAAATTTAGAATGTCAAAAAATCATTTTAAGCGTCTCAACTCTAAAAGGAACTCTAAAAATAGTGCTCTAAGTGTCATTTTTTATTAGTTGGGATGCCAAAAACTCTACTTTAAGAGTTGCTTTTGTAAACTAGGACGCGAAGGGTCAAAATTTTCACACATAACAAATGCTTTTTAAGGAAGTAAAATACATTTTTCATAGTAGTACTTCTATAGTAAAAATAGATAGATTAGGCCATACATATAAGCCGAGATCTGCAAGTTTTTGTTATCCTGGAAAATTAGGATGTTGTTTTCCTTATATGAAAGATCATCGTTCATTTTGAATTAAATCTCCGGTATAATATAATTATTCGACATTCTAATTTTCTAATTTAAATATGTTCATGTGCCGCAATTATAATAACTGAACCGTCATCAACATGATTAGTTTCGTTAGATAGCTGTCAACTCTTCTAAATGTTCAGAACTATCTCTCTGTTCCCTAACTAATCTAAGATAATCAAATCGAATGATAAATTAAGAAGCTGTAAAACCCTTACATCATCACCTATACCTTTTCCATTGTTTTAAATAGTATATCCTGACTTAGCACGAATAAATGAAAATAAACATGCAGCAAATGAAAACAAACAAAAGAAATGCATCAAACCTTTCTGGTTTGCATCAACTGGTAGCTCTAGGGAAACACGTAGGCAAGACACAAAGGGGAGTCTAAAACGAAGGGGAATGAAACTATTATTATTATTATTTCATTTTTCAAACATGTTGAGGAAACTCACAAATAAAACTAGTCCGCACTACGAACACCTACTAGCTAGTTAGCGTCTTAAAGAAGAAACAAAGGAAACATAACATAATTAATATTTGGTGCATATATATAGGATCATCAGTCATCTTCGACTTCCACATAGGACTTCCAGTACCAGTGCTGGCCCCACACCTTTTCAGTCATCTCTTCGATGGGAACGTTCTTAGTCTCCGGCAAGAAAAATATGGTGAACAAGGCCATAATCACAATCCAGCCGGAGAAGAACAAGAATATGCCAAACTTCATGTTGCAGAGCATGGACAAAAAGGACTGAGCAATTAAGAAGGTGAAGAGCATGTTGGCAAAGACGGTGATGCTCTGGCCGGCCGACCTCGTCTCCAGAGGGAAAGTCTCGCTGGGAATGAGCCACCCGAGTGGACCCCAGGACCAGGCGAAGCCTGCCACGTAGATACACACCAGAATCACCACCACAATGGCCAAGCCGGTGGACATGAGGTTGGAGTGATCCGTCAGCTTCATTCCCAGCACTATGGCCACCGACACCTGGCACAGCAGCATTTGCGCACAAGCCTGCAGAAGCAACATCCTACGACCCACTTTGTCCACGGAATACACCGACACCAGTGTGGACAACACATTCACCAATCCCGTGATCACAGCCGAGTACAAGGAAGCGTTACTCTTGAACCCGATCGTGCTGAACAACACTGGCGCGTAGAACATGATGGCGTTGATTCCCGTGAACTGTTGGAACACCTGATCCACGAAATATATATATAGTGTTAGTATTAGGGTTAGGGCTAGCGTGTAAATAAAGACTAAGTAGTTAGTGCGCGCGCGTTCAAAAAGTTGGCAAGCCTGAGACAAATACTGCTAATCCAAAGCATGCACTTATATGGTGCAAAGAGTTACCTGCAGTGAGATGGCAATGATCAACATGGGGCGATTATTGCGCTTGAAGAGTTTGCTCCAGGGGTTATTGATCTGTTTAGCGACATTGCTGGCCTGGACGAGCTCGTTATACTCTGCGTCAACGTTGTCGACGCCGCGAATCTTTTTCAAGACGGCCTTTCCTTCTTCAAGCTTACCCCTCTCTATCAGAGAGTTTGGTGTGTCATCCACTAAAATAGCTCCCACACACAGCAACAATGCAGGTACTGCGGCCAGCCCCAGCGATATCCTCCATCCATATCCCCCTTCAATCCTGCATTCATGAGACCAGTTCATATGAGTATCAGAGTATGATGCATTGAGAAAAACAGAGAAGCTAATTACTTACTTGGCGGTGCCCGAATTGACAAGATTTGCGATGAGAATGCCAATAGTGACGTCAAGCTGGAAGAGGATGTTAAGAGCTCCCCGAATTCTGGTTGGTGCGATTTCAGATAGGAAGACGGGGACGGCTTGATTGCCGAAACCGACGCCGACGCCGAGAAGGATCCTGCCGATGATGAGCATTGCGATGTTGACGGCGGCGGCGTTGATGATGGCTCCCACGATGAAGATAACACCGCCCATCAACATAACTGGCCTGCGGCCGAGCTTGCGGTTGATGCTGCCGGCGAACATGGTGGACACCAGGGCGGCGAGGTAGAGAGAAGATGTGAAGAGCTGAAGGTATTGGTTATCGTATTTGCAGTAGTTGCTGTTAGCTCCCGCATTTTCTTCGATAGTTCTCTCGTAAACTATGGGGAAAAAGTGTTTTAGAAAAGAAGGCATAGCTGTCACACCGCCTGATATGCCAATGTCATAACCGAACATGAGACCGCCGGTAGCTGCCATCACGCATGATATGATCACCGTCGAGGTGATCTTTGCCTCAAACTCACCGGTCGGCGCGCCTGAAAATCCCCCTGCCACCATTTTGCTTTACTCTGGTTTCTATTCACTGACAAATAAGTAATTGAAAATCAATTTCAGCCAAGGCAATAAATAATGGACGCTTGTGCTGTTATAACAAATGCGAAGAAACGAGAGTGCGGCGAGGGTTTTGTAGAATGGTAACCACTAACCACCGCCAACGAGGGAGAAACAGAGCAATGAGAAAGAAACTGAGGTTATGAGTATAAACAGAGGTTATCGCCAACGATGGCAATAAATAATGGAGATTGCTTCGCAACTAATTAACTTTCAGACCTACATTCTTGGATCAAATCTGTTACGGATATAAACCACCTGATTCTCTATCTCATCCATCAACTCATCTTTTATTTTATTTCAAAAAGAGTTCATGTACTTTTTTTTTTTTGCCCCCTCGGCCCTTGATAAATGATAAGCATACTTTAATGGGTGAGATTAATTATAATAGGTTCCGATAAAAAACAATTATAGCAGATCAAGATTTTTTTATTTTTTCCTTTTTTCTCACGATGGGCATACGATGTTTCTCCTCGGAGCATCATGCACGGATTTGGCCAGTTGGAAGATATTAACAAGCAGGTAAAGTATCTAAACTTCCGTGATTGATGGTTGAAGTTAGGGAAAATTCTAATTAAATACCATTTAAATTTGTAAAATCTCCCGAAGTCTACCGAATTTATAAAAAGACTGAGAAGTACCAAGAACATCATTCAGGTGAAATTACCTATTTATCATTAATTTTAAATAAATAAAAAAATTTAATATCCTCACTACGGCCGGCCACCACTAGTAATTCATGAGAATTGCTTAACAATTCTTATTGTAAATTGCGTGACAATTCTCAATTCTCAATTAGCTCAAGAATTGCCAGGCAAATGGCAATCTCAAGAATTGGTTGGCAATTCTCGAGAATTGCCAACCTTGGGATGATGAGGGCCGCTGCCCGGTTGTTGGAGGGCCGTCGCCAACGGTGAGGGTATTTTATCTTTTCTTTTTAATTTATTTAAAACTAAGGATAAAAGAGTAATTTCACCCAAATTTGCATATTTCCCATGGGTTCTTGGTACCTCTCAATCATTTTACAAATTCAGGAGACTTCTGGGGATTTTACAAATTCAAATGGTATTTTAATGGAATATTCCCTTAAAGTTAAGTGATATTTCCTTAATTTAAATTATTCTAATCCGGATTTTATGCGATTTCAAAATAATTTCCTTAATTTAAATTATTCTAATCCGGATTTTATGAGATTTCAAAATAATTTGACGGTTTTAAGGGATATATTTATTAAATAACACAAGGCAAAATAGAAATTATTTGACACGTCAGAAAATTTTAATAAAAATATAGAGCTAAGTATCCTCTGTTTTATGATTTTCTGGCTGGAACTTCAATTTACTTTCACAATTTTAACATGTGGAATTATTGTAATTAGTAGAGAGTAAATAAAGCTGAAGTTTTTCTAATAGCTTCATTGTATCCAGCAAGTTTGAAAATATCTTTGTGCAAATAATTATTTCCCGGTCTGCAGCTGAGAGTATCTGAAGGTGTGAGGTGAGTCCCAAGATGGGAAAAAACGTGCGATTATGTCAATAACTATGTAAAAAACAATAAAATGTTGATGAAATGATAATTCTTACAAAGACTTTATGTTAAAATTATTATTATTTATATTAAAAATTTAAACATACTTTGTCAGTGATATAATCATCATTTGAATTTTCGTCAGTATTTTTTGTTGGTGATATTAGCTATATTAAAATTATAATACTAAAATATAGTATAAGGGGTTAAAATTTTAAACATAATGCAGATTTAAAGGATAAGAGTACACTATTATAATATTATCAGATAATTATCATCACATTTAAAACATTAAACTAGTAAAATATAAGATCTCTATCTTTATAACTGCAAAAAAAATATGAAAAGAAGAAATTGTGCAAACTGACTTTATATTGTTTATACTTTTTAGCTTATTCACGGGATATAAAGATAGAGATTAGGATATTTTATACCCAAAAAAAAAATAGAAAAACACTGTTTAAATTTCAAAATCTTGTTGACAAAAATAATAATAAAATTAATAAGAACGGTAAAACAATTGATATCTCAGTTTTTTCAGGAAATCACCTATTTATGTTTTTGAAGTTTAAATCGATATAATATAATTTTATGAGCAACAAATTTTTTTTTTATATATAAAGCAACATTTTTTTTTTATAAGAACTTTTTTTTTTTTTTTGATACAACAATAAGCAACATTTAGTTCTAAGAAAACAACATTCAGAGAAGGGCCGTGTTGGGCTAAAGGGAAAAAAGCCCATCGGTCCCAATCTTGCCAACATTTGAACAAGGCCCATACACAGTCTGCCTAAGAATCCCGCTCACCCAAAACCTTGAAATTGGATTATTACTATTATTTTTTTTCGCGAGGAACAGATGAAATGAAGAAGAAATTTAGAATTAAAATGACAAAATGTCCATCAAATTAACGCAATGCGAATGCGAATAAACTGTGTTTTAAAAATACAATGAAAACTATAATATGTTTCAACTCTACGCATATTTCTATCTTTTGATATAATGTTGCTTTATATCAAAAAAAAAAATTGTTGCTCATAAAATTATATTATATCGATTTAAACTTCAAAATCATAAATAGGTGATTTCCTGAAAAAACTGAGATATCAATTGTTTTACCGTTCTTATTAATTTTATTATTATTTTTTTCAAGAAGATTTTAAAGTTAAAGTGGTACTGTGATTGATTGGATGGATATAATTTAGAAATAATGAGGGATAATGAGAAAGAGATTATGAAAGAAACTCAACCTTGAGTTTTGATATTGCGCTTATGGAAAGTTTAGATGGCCTTACACAATGTTCAAGTACAACCTATTAAAAAACTAAATACATCATGAGACTAAAAAATGTATGTCCTTGTGATCCTTTATTTCTACATGTCAGTAGTTTTGTAATTTTTTTCGCCTTTCATATGTTGTGTTTTATCATGTGCGTTCATTTTTTAGTTTACATGAACTTAGAAATCTGTTCTCAAACACTGTTTCCACTGGAGAATAAAAGAAGAGGTCAAACGCGATTTTGGGATTTGTTTATCACATCGTGCCATATATTTTGACTTGGCTCAATGTCACTTTTAAGTAGTCTTAAAAATATTTATTTATGTAAATCGCGATTAAAAAATTATTTTTAAACACTTTAATCACTATTTCAAATAAATATTAATTATATAAAAGTTGGGGTTCTATTTTCTTAGGACTTAAACATGACCTTCTAGTCCCATGACAATCTTATTGTTGCTCTAGGTCACATGGTTTAAAAAATATATACTACGTCAATTTGATTCTAAATATTAAAGATAAAATATATTAGGACCTTATATCTAAAATCATGACAACCTCTTAACCAGCTTCTATGCATAAAATGGAAGGAGTAGTATTTACCTTCTGAGGAAAAAAAAAAAAAAGAGTAGTATTTACCATTATGGTAAAAATGCCTTCCCAACAACATATAACGCTTTCCATCATTATTTATGAATGCCTTAAAATAATATGCTTTCAAATTAACAAGCCCATATATCTAGTACTTCCTTACTAATTTATCAAAAAAAAAAAAAACTAATGTCGACAATGACATGATATGAGACTTAACGAATTAAAAGTAGACGAACATGTATGATTGCATAGTAAAATAAGAAATATAATGAATAAATATTTAAATCCAACTTAAAATCGCGACTCTCTAGCAGTCCGTACGACCATGAAAATAATTAAGTATTTTTACGTGTAGAAAAGAACAACATACAATACAAAAATATCATTTTATGAATAAGAAATTGGAAGGAGCTAGAATGAAATATTGTAAATGAAAATGTCATATCTAATTCAACAGAGTAGGAAAAATAATATAAGTGACGGGGTCAGCAGACTAAATGGCATATCCACATGTTGACTGTGATACAACAGCAAATAGAATAGTGTGTGTGTAGTTTAAATTTAAATTATGAATTAAATATATTTTTTTTTAAAAAAAAAAGGTAAAAACGCATTCTACTTTTAGGTACTATGATTACAACATGAGAAAGAGACAGGGTAATTAATTAGTTTGGGCAATGTTGGGCCGGGAATAGGAAAAAAGGGCTGACCCATATCCCAATTGGGAACAGGAATATGTGGAAGTCATGTTTGGAAAATTGTTGAATCTGAAATTACTGCTTTTACATTTTCAGTAAAAACTCACATTCACTTTCGAGTACCCATACTGATTGGGTCCTGTTTGCTTTGCTTTTCACTTTCATTTCAGACAGGTCCTTGAATTTATAGCATATTTTTAATTTACAGATATTCTTCTTTTTTTTGGGGGGAATCTTTTTAGTTGAGATTCTGGGGACTTGGGTCCATCTTCGATGTTCTATGCGATACTGATAGATTCATTGCCACCTGTCAAGCTCTGATTTGATGCACTTCCTTTCATTTTTAGTTTTTTTTTTTTTTTGCTTACTGTGAACTTTGAAGGCTCACTGAACAAAAAGGGGGGCTTCACTGTTCTATTTATAGATTCAGTTAAAGAAAATTTTTAATCCTTATTATAAATTTGCTTTCAAATATTAAGTGTTACTCTTTTAGATACATTTAGTTGTTTCTTTTTGTTATAATTTTCCAATGAAAATACAAAAAATATATATACTCTCCCACTCTTATTTATAAGTGACTCTCATGTTTCATATTACAGATTAAGAAAAACTCCGAATGTCATTAGCTTTGGTTTTTTAACTTATTTAATACTCTTTCATCTATTTTTTTAATAGAGTTTTATAATCCAATTACATGACTTAGAAATAAGTTAAAAGTAATAAAAACATAGAAATGATTTTGTTTTAAAAAAAGCATGCATTTATTTATAAAGGACAAGTAGGAGAGAAATGATAGGATACTAATGAGAGAAAGTATAAAAGTGGATGTAGTATGAGAAAACGATGAGTAAAGAGAGTATAATTAATTAAGGGCAAAATAGTAACATCACATTATTTTGACAAAGAAAATTAAAATACATTAAATGCTCAGATTCAAGTAGGATTACATAGAAATGACTAAGGCAATTTAAGTTTTAGACTGTTAAAAATAGGTGCAAGGGCATTTTTGGTTTGGAGATATAAAAAATATAGCAATTTTGTCCTTGTGATTATTAAAGTAATTTTAACTGTTAGTTAACCAAATATATTAATCTGATAATCCACATGTCATCCACCTCATTTTTGTTAGTATGCAAGTTTGCGAGAAAGTTTTTAATCTAACTTTTAAAAAAATGAAGTAAATCATACATAGACTTATAACGCAATTTTACATCTTAGCTAAAATGATGTGAATCATGTTTGCATTGTCAGCTTACTATATTTGGTTTATCAATAATCAAAATTAAATGAAATGACAGTCGAGGTAAAATTGCTTTCTTGTGAAATAAAATTGCCTCTAAACTCTTTTAAAAATGATGGAAGAGTATATATTATGTCTCTTACAGACAAATTCAATAAAATTAAAAATTAATATTAAAATCATACATTCATATAAAAACAATTTGATGACATGACTTATAAATAAATAGAACAGACAAGTTATTGGTGGGATGATAAGCAATCTCGTCCCCATGAGAATAGCAACAAAAGATCTAATGAATAATGAGAAATACAATTGTTTAAAATATAGATAAGCCAAAAATCAATGCACACTCGCTCCTTGACCCTAAATTAATAGGTCGATTGGATACTAGGCCCAATTGAAAAAATCAGGGTCTAGAAAGGGCACAGCAGCCTATTGTCTCCCCATATTTTTTTTAAATAAAAAAAAAACATAAAATTTCTACTCCGCGCCAATGAATAAGACTGTATTGTATTGTCGAAATGGAAAGTTGAGACCTAACACTATAATAGGATCATATTAAAATAAAATGATATATTTCTCCTTGTGTTTGTTATGAGAAATTATGTAAATGTTTTTTAAAAGTTGTACCTACTCTTTTTGTGTTTAACTTGTACCTAAAAATGCCTATAGAACACTCAACAACAAAAGAAGCGGATCCTGTTAACGAAATGATCCTTTTAAGGGAAGAATAAACTGCCCCGCATCCAATCAAATTTATGAATAAAACAATTTTTGTTACCACATTGAATGAACATGGAAAGAATTGTAATATCATATACAAGAGATCGAAATAAATAAACGTTGGAGATTTTGGGGGAAAAAGAAGCCTCTTACTGATAATATCAATAATATTGGGCATTACTTGTACATAACATGGCCTCTTACTGATTTTATTTTATATATATAATAGGCATTGATATTATATGATATTGATTGAGTGAGTTCAGAGCAGAGCTGGCAATCAGGGCTGGCCCGTGAAAGGCCAGGGCCTAACAGGACCGGCCCATAGGACCCGGAAGTTACTATTCCAGATTTTAATTATTTTTACTTCTTTTTTTATAAGAAATATAATTAGTAAATTACAACAATTAAAATTATAATTTATCAAATAAATGTTGTTAACATTAATATCAAAACAACACGAACCATCAAACAAATAACCATAATCACTAATTCATAATCAAGTAGGTTCTGGTTGATGAGTAAGAATATTATGAATTTCTTCTCCCGCATCATAAACACATCTATAATATTTATCTGTAATAAATAATAAACCAAATCATAAAATTAAAGTATAGTTATTATGTATTTGTGTATTTGTTCTTAAATGAATTAATAACTCTATAACAAATACAAAATACATATAAATTAATAAATTACCACCATATATAAATTTATGCATAGAAAAAAATAATAAATTAAAAGGTCCTGCAGGGTCAGCCCGATGGGCTCGGCCCGATTTGCTGGCCCTAGTTTAGAGTTATGAAAAAGTTATAATTTCAAACAGTGTAACTGAAATGTAGAGTAATTTTTAGATTTTGTCAGAAGAATCCCATTTGTTACAGTAACGATTTGCTATTTATTTATAGTACAGGACTTCGTCTTGTGCATTTAAGATTTATAAACATTCAAGAGAAATTACAATTAGTATTTTAACCGAACCATTCGCTGGGAAAAAAGAGAAAAGGAAAAATAACTTCTCTTTTTTTTTGTTGACCTTGAAGATAAAAGTAAAACTTCACATGTGGAGCGTAGAGGCGGATTATAGTTGACAAGTAAGTATGTGGTATAAGATAAAAGGTGACAAGACTGAATATACTATAAAGTCTAAAGTAAAAGCTGTAATGTTTTGAAAATTACTCCACGAGTAAAACAATTTCTCGTAGCAAGCTGACAGTTTGCCGTTTGCAAAGCGTCGCACGTGGCTAGTCCACGTGTCATGTCATAAAGCGAATCACAGACAGATAGATAGATAAATAAATAAATGAGTGCGTGAGGGAGTGAGTGAGTCCTAAAATAAAATAAATAAATGTCCGGGAACAAAATATAAATATTACTAGTACCACAATCTGTCCTCGGAATGGAGTTCGTTCATTTTTTAATTAATAATTGAGGGGAGCAAGGTCAAAACAATCCAAGTTCCGAGAACGAACATGAACCTAACATGAATTTGAATAGTCAAATAATTTAGCGTATGATATTAATATCAGGGGATTACTTTGGATGAAAGTAAGTCGGATCCAGTATTTTATTTTATTTTAAATTTTTAAAAAAGGCGGAAACTCAAGAATATATATATAGGACGCGTGGGGCCCACAGGCCTGTGTGTAATAGTTAAGTGAAGAGGAATGGGGAAGAGTCTGGGATAGGAAAGCGATGATAAGAGTGAACTTTAACGAAGGGAAAAAAAAGGCAAAGAGATCCCTTCGAAAAAGAGTATAGGGTGTAGTATATGATTAAAAGAGTATATTGGAATTATTAAATCAAGAAAGTGGGATGATCCTTCACGCTTTCTCCGCTTTTGTGGACTTGTTTCGTTCGTTTGTGATCACTTTTATATATATATATATATATATATATAATTTTTTTTATACTTTTTTATATATAAAAATAATTATAAATAAAAGAGTGATGATGTTGGACCCACGAAAATCCTAAAAATTACTTAAATCAGCACAATATTTCCATTAAATTCTGAATCTGCAACGTCTCTTTCACAATCTTTATTTTTTCTTTTATGTCCCCCAAACTTGATCCTTTTTCTCAAACATTGTCTTCTTTTGGGATTTTTTCACAATTTTTTTTTGGACTATACCGCCCCCTTAGTCAGTGAATTCTTAAGCTCCCGTTTGGTACGGGAAAAATTTAAGGAGGGAAAGGAATTTAGAGGAAGGAAGGATAGGGAAGGGAAGATTTTGAAAAATGAGGGAAGATGGTTTGAGGGAAGATGAGTTGTTTGGTACAAAGAAAATGAAGGGGTGTAGTTGGTAAAGAATCAATAAATTTCTATTTTACCTTCAAAAGTAATAATTTAAAATAAAAAAGATTATATTAACTATAAGGGATAATATTTTAAATAAAATAAAATTTGAGCGACTAAAATCTATAATTTAAAATTTAAAGGTCCTAAACTAAAATGAAGACAAATTAAAACCATCAAAGATTATATTAACTCTAAAAGAAAGATATATAATGAAATCTCGGGTTCCATTAGGGCTTTTTCTTTTTTTTTTTTGCTGATCACAATTGGACGAAGTACTTATTTACATAAATTTATTTGGAACAAAAAGGTAACATTTGGTCTATGATGATATGTGGGGGAACTTGGATGTAAGTGTTGTGTATCACTCACACAAGTACAGGTCAAGTGAAGAGTTTTTTTTTTGGGGGGGGGGGGGGGGGATGACTAAAATAAGGAAAAATAAATAAAAAAAAGCACCGGATTGGAGCACTTTTAAAACCATTTATCAGAGTAATGTTGTAATACCCCAGATTTTTAATAATAATAATAATAGACATAGTAATGAAATGATAGATTAAAATAATACTAACAGAATAATAATGATTAATAATAGAAAATAATAATAATAATTATAATAACAGTAGATTAAAATAATAATATAGAAAAAAAATTAGATTAATAGTATTATATTGTTTCTGTGGAAATCATATTATTTTGTAAATAGTATTATTAGATTAGATCTAAGATTCTAGGAGTTAGTTATATTATTATAATTTTAATCTTTTTTTTAATTCATCATTGGATTCAAAATATATCTAATAATAATAAAACTCTACAATTTGTTTTAATTCATTTATTAGGAAAATTTTTTTTAAAAAAAAACCAGTTCTAAACCTTAAATTTTAATTATAAACTTAGGTTTAGCCGTCTAAACCTAGCAACGCTCGATAGTTTTCTTCTCCACTGCCTTCTCTTCTCAAATCCTCCTTCCGGACTCTCATTAATTTATTTTTCTAGGAGGCTAGCAAATAGAGACCAGGTAATCCTAATCTCATGAGCCTTAGAGTAGTCTTATATCTTGATAGGTAATCTGACCCTTAGGTGATAGAGATTGATGATTGTTGATCCATTACCTAATACATATAGGTGTGTTTTTGTTCCCTCTTTGAATGATTTATCAACATGTATGATAATTCACTTATTTCCTGAATCCAATTGGTACGTTTTTTTTCTTCTTTCTGAATGATCTTTCTTCTAATCTCGCCTCGATCTCCGTGCATGAATGATAAATAGATATAGGTGTTATCCCTTGTCTTTTGTGCGTGTGATGTATATTGAATAGCAATACCCTGTACGTCCTGTTCTTCTTTTCTTCAAGTATGTAATCAGAGTAGTTAAAAACTCGTTTTATCACTGCGATTTTACGTTTTTACGATTTTTGTTCATTAAAACGATTTTACTAATTTTCTAAACGCTTTTAAGTTTTTACGATTTTACTACGTTACGATTTTACGTTTTATGATTTTTCATTCTCCTCCAGGTAAAATCTACGTTTTCACTACCTTGTATGTAATACCTTCCAATGATTATTATTATTTTTTGGTCGAAATCATATTATTTTGTAAATAGTATTATTAGATTAGTTAAGATTAGATCTACGATTATAGGAGTTAGTTATATTATTATAATTTTAATCTTTTTTTTTTAAATTCATCATTGGATTCAAAATATATCTAATAATAATAAAACTCTACAATTTGTTTTAATTCATTTATTAGGAAAAATTTAAAAAAAAAGCCCAGTTCTAAACCCTAAATTTTAATTATAAACTTAGGTTTAGCCGTCTAAACCTAGCAACGCTCGATAGTTTTCTTCTCCGCTGCTTCTCTTCTCAAATCCTCCTTCCGGACTCTCATTAATTTATTTTTCTAGGAGGCTAGCAAATAGAGACCAGGTAATCCTAATCCCATGAGCCTTAGGGTAGTCATATATCTTGATAGGTAATCTGACACTTAGGTGATAGAGATTGATGATTGTTGATCCATTACCTAATACATATAGGTGTGTTTTTGTTCCCTCTTTGAATGATTTATCAACATGTATGATAATTCACTTATTTCCTGAATCCAATTGGTACGTTTTTTTTCTTCTTTCTGAATGATCTTTCTTCTAATCTCGCCTCGATCTCCGTGCATGAATGATAAATAGATATAGGTGTTATCCCTTGTCTTTTGTACGTGTGATGTATATTGAATAGCAATACCCTGTACGTCCTGTTCTTCTTTTCTTCAAGTATGTAATCAGGGTAGTTAAAAACTCGTTTTATCACTGCGATTTTACGTTTTTACGATTTTTGTTCATTAAAACGATTTTACTAATTTTCTAAACGCTTTTAAGTTTTTACGATTTTACTACGTTACGATTTTACGTTTTATGATTTTTCATTCTTTTTCCGTTTTCAGGTAAAATCTACGTTTTTACTACCTTGTATTTAATACCTTCCAATGACTATTATTTTTTTTGGTCGAATCCCTTTTAGCAGACACCCTATACGTTTTTTTTATTTGATTGAAAAGAAAGAATTTTGGTTTCCCTTGTGCGTTTTCTACCATGTTTTTTTTCATTTAATATCTCATATGCAATAAGACAAGATACCAACCGGTTTTAATTTAAAAATATCCTTATATCTATATTTTATTAAAGAAATATACAAATATATAAAAGATAAGTAAATAATAAAAATATTTTAGGAGTTTATTGTGTGTGTTTTAAAACATCTTAATAGTGGAAGGATAGCTTTGGGATGGTACCCCCAAAGTGATGAACACAACCTTAGGCTTTATGCCTCGAAATATTATGTGATGAGAAAATTGAGAATCCGTTCTTCCCAAAGTGGTGTCTGGCAGGTTTCCGGGACACTAGTAGCAACTTTGGGAAGAGGTGTGCACACTAGGAAGATATGATTATTATGTTTATGGCCAATTGATTGTGACTGGCAGGTTTCCGGGTCACAGGGTAGACTGGCAGGTTTCCGGGTCCAAATAAAAATTTAATTAAAAAAAATTAATTAAAAACTAATTAATGAATGATATGTGATAGCGAAACTAATATTTTAGATTAGACAAATATATATATATATATATATATATATGCATATATTTTTCTGAATATTTTATTATTACTATTATTATGGTTATTATTTTTTTTAATCTTTGTTTATTAGGATTACCAGCGTTTGCTGATGTTTGTGTTCATGGGCTGCGATGATCCTTCGGGGGAGCAGAATTTTAGTGAAACAAGTGCCGAGGGTTGGGGCTAGCAGTGAGAAGTGAGGAGCACAGTCAGCTGTTTATTTTACTTTATTTTGTTCTAATTAAAAACACATATATTTTGTTTAAGTTTGAATTTACCTTATTTGTAATAAGTAGCCTTGTACTTGTCCCAGTACAAGTGCGGCGGTAACACTCCCAAAGTTGTTTATTTCTAATTTTATTAATTTATTTATGAAAATCATTTAAATTTTTGTTATTATAACGGTTAAAAATTGGGGGTGTTACAAATGTAGTCAAACCTATAGTTTGATTGACGCCACTTGTCACGTCAGGACTACTGACGCCACTGGGCAGTAGCGTCAAACTCACTGCACAATGAGATCAGTGAGCTAATGCGACAATAGTGGCGTCACAGTAAGTGATGCCACTCCATTCAATTCAATTCAATTGAATGGAGGCATCAAGTGGCACACATTTTTTTTAAAAAATTAATTATATTTAAAATTATAAATAATAATTTTAAGTAATTATAAATAATAAAAAGAATAAATATTAATTTTAATTAATAATTAAGGGAATTAAAATATTTAAAAATTTGTTATAAACTTATGATACAAGACTAATTAGTGAATTTATTATAAACCTTGAGATGGATGACTAATATATTTTGTGAAATATGTTGTATATTATTTTTTATAGAGTATCCTAAAATAGATAAGATAAGCTTAACTAGAGAATAATAATTAGTCAAATAATTAATTCACTAATTAATTAGTCAAAGAATAATTAATTAGTGACTTAATAATGTATTGTGTCATTGTAAATTTTTATTAGTTAAATAGATGATCCACGCGCTCGCAATCACTTGATTATTTATTATTGTATTGTGTTAAATAGATGATCCACGCACACATAATCACTTGATTGCTTAACACTACAGGCCTGACCACTTGGTTGCTTAACAGGCCTGACCTGTTAAAGGTGAAGCCCGACTTGACCTGGCCAGTTTCTACCTCTAATCTCCACACCACTGACCCTTTCATATTAACTTTAGTTGTAAACCACCGAGGACAGCAGTGCAGTGGCACAGCTGGTGGTATTGAGATGCTTTATATCTTCCCTTAGGTCCCGTGTTCGAATCCCCCCCTCCTCCCCTCATCTTGTACCAAAAAAAAAAAAAAAACTTTAGTTGTATAATTTTTCTATATTTTTAATATAACTGATCATTAGAAAAAAATGTTAACAGCTAACACCTAGCTATGATATTAAGATCGAATCACACTATATTTAATCCGGTTAGAAGTATGATCTAATATTTACACAAATATTTTTATTTATTATTTTCTATGGTTTTCTTGCAAACGTTGACATCGTTTCCTTTTTATTGATATATCCCTGATGGTTCAATGGAAGGCAGGTGAGGGTGAATGGATTATAATAAATAATAATCCTGTTTTTGGATTGATTGAATATTTTCGATTTTTAAATTTTTACTTTTATATGTTTTTATGGCATTTTTGTTCCCTTTACGTATTCCCTTACTGAAAATAATCAATATTCGAGATTCCAACCTTAGCCAATGTTTTTATGATCTTGTTTTTAAATGCAATAGAAAAAGGTATGAGATCCTTGATTTTTTTATATAATATAATTATCATTGTAAACAAGTACTGTAGTTATTTTTCTGTTAGGGTGAAGGATCAAAAATACATATGACCTTTTCTCCTAGGATCGTCCAAAACCACGACCTTTCAACTGAATCAAAAATACACACGACGTTACGTTTTTTGGGTCGCCCAGCACCACGGTCAACTAACGGTAATTAATGGTTGACTAACGGCCGTGGTGCTGAGCGACCCAAAAACGTAACGTCGTGTGTATTTTTGATCCAGTTGAAAGGTCGTGGTGCTGGGCGATCTTGAAGATAAAGGTCATGTGTATTTTTTACCCTTCACCCCTTTCTGTTATACTATATGTGTTTTCTAATATTAATATATATTGAAAATACTTTTCATCCACTTTTTGGCTTTTTTGCCATCCATTTCTCGCTCATCTCCATGCTCTATGTCTGGACATGAATACCCTCTAGGTCGTTTTAGATTAATAAAAGTTGTTTTCATAATTTCACACCTTTCATTAATTAATCTAAAATTACAAATACATTTTCATTAATTCAAAATAACGTAGTTTTCAGGGTCACCAGAGATAACTAAACTCTAATGACTAGAGAAATACTTTTCTCTAAATAAAATAACTTCTTATAGTAAAAAATATATAAAATAATTTCTCTGTTGATTTTTAGGGAACAATGATCAATGTATATATAACCCTGAGCCTACGCCCTACAGTATAATAAGTCAAAATGTGGCGAGGACTTAAAAGAATTTGAAAACGCGTCATATAAATAAACCACAAATATATAATAGAGTGTGTTTTGAATAATTGCCCCATCAGTCTGTCAATTTCCAGCTGTTTTTTTTTTAAAAAATATATATTTGAATTTGAAACGGGGTAAAAGCATTGAATTTGGAATTGGAGAGGGATTTTTTTTTTTTGGTGGAAACGAGGCCATCAGCCTTACTATATATTCATATCAAAATGCATCGTGAATGAGAGACACCCACAGCGTCCCCAGCCAGTACATCAGTAAGACATGAAGGAGGAGAATCAAAACAAATAAACAGATCCTCCTGTGTAAAACTAAAATTTGCTAAAATATCAGCACATATATTGCCTTCCCTATATGTATGGACAAAATTAATCTGGTCAAACCTGCTTGCCACCACTTTGATTCTTGACAGCAACCGCATGTTAACCTCTTTATCAGTCATCAGATCACGCAGCAGAGACACCACAGCAGAGTTATCACTCTCCACAACAATATTACCATACTGCCTCCCCAATACTAGCTCCAAACCTGCCAATACTGCACACAACTCAGCATGTAGCGCAGAGCAGGCTCCCAACTTCTTTGTGAATCCACAAATCCAACTTCCATCTGATCCTCGCAATAACCCCCCACACCCAGCTAGCTGTTGCCCACCCCTGGAGGCCCCATCAACATTGAGTTTAACCCACCCCTCACTAGGTGCCACCCATTTGATATCAGCCACTACCCTCCTTCCATTTATTCTTCCAAACTCTACATGAGCTCTTCTTATCTCCTGTACATACCAAGCCACAACAGCCCCACAGTTTTCAGGCAATTTAAAACCAACCTCAAACCTGGATTTGTTCCTCCATGTCCACAATAACCAGCACGTCACGCCAAAAACAACACACCAATCCCCTCTTTTACGTGCTAAATTCCAGAATATCCAATCTGACCCCTGCAGCCTCACAAAGCTAGGCTCAACACTACCATTGCTCAATTCAACCCACAATTTCCTGGCCACACCACAATCCCTCAACACATGCATTAGGGTCTCACACTGGGATGGGCATTTATAACAACTAGACCCACCCCCCATAAGCCGTTCTCTCCTTTCTCCTGTTAGCAATCTGTCATGTAATGCTAACCAGAGAAAAGTTTGCACCCTCTTAGGTCCTTTCCACGTCCACAAATTGTTCCACCTATGGTCCCCCGAATCTTGCTCATTACGGAGAATATGATACATTTCAGACACCTTGTACTCAGCCCGTAAACTCCGCCCCCACTTAATACAATCCTCCCCATACTGCATATTAGGAGGAACAGCGGCTAGTAGTTGGGTTACACCTTCAGCACTTAATCTTCCTCTGACCCTATCCAGATCCCACTGTCCATCTGCACCAACCATTTCAGCCACTTTAACTTGTTTTTCAACATCAGTTAAATGCCCAATGCAGTGCTCAACTAGCATCTTCCCATTCTCAAGCCAATAATCATTCCAGAAATTAACTCGCTGCCCATTTCCAACCTCCCAACATGTATTGTCAGCTAAGACTGGGCCAATCCGAGCCACACACTTCCATAGTTCAGAATCAGTTTTAGATACCCTCCAATCCTTTACTTCCTCAGCTCGTCTTCCATACTTGCCCATGAGAACTCTTGAGCAAAGGCCGCTGGGTTTGGACATTATATTCCAAGCTATCCTTCCCACTAGAGCTACATTCATGACGTCCAGCTTCCTAAATCCCAAACCACCATTCCTCTTTTCCTTACATACAGTCCCCCAACTTACAGCGTGAATCCTTCTTCTGCCTTCCTCACTACCCCACACAAAATCTCTCTGCATTTTCTCCATTTGTTGCACTACACCACTTGGCAAGCAAGAATGTTGCATGGAGAATACAGCCATTTGATTTGTAACAGACTGAACAAGTGTTAGCCTTCCAGCAAGAGATAAAGTTTGTTTTTTCCAGCCACTAAGCTTTGACTGCATTTTATCTAATAGGTGCTGATATTTGTGTCTGCTACTCATTCCTTTCGTCATGTATGCCCCTAAATACCTCCCAAGGTCCTCCATTCTTTTGAACCCTGAATAGGCACATATGTCATTCTGTACACCTCTCCCAACATTCCTTGAAAAATATATACAAGTTTTCTGTGAATTCACCCTCTGGCCCGAGGCTTCACCAAAACAATCAAGGACCCCCATGACTGTACAGATGTGATCTAAATCAGCTTCACAGATAAGCAACAAATCGTCCGCAAACAGCAAATGGGAAACCTCAGCCCCATTCCTCCCCAACCTTATTGGTTTCCAATCATTGCTATGAACACAGTCAGCAATCATATGTGATAACTTGTCCATCCCTAACACAAATAAGTAGGGAGACAATGGGTCCCCCTGTCTGAGCCCTCTAGAAGGTAGAAACCCCTCCCTTTTACCTCCATTCCAAAGCAGAGACATGCTGGATGACATCATACACCCCCTTATAACAGTGCATAGGTGCTCATCAAAACCAATTTCAGTCAAAACATTACCAAGAAAATCCCAAGACATTCTATCGTAAGCCTTTTCTAGGTCAATCTTCACAACCATGTAACCCTTCCTACCTTGCATTCTATTCATGGAATGCACTATTTCCTTAGCAATAACTATATTATCATGTATACTCCGTTTTGGCACAAAACTTGTTTGAAAAGGAGATACCAGTTTATCCATCAAAGGCTTTAATCTATTAACTATTAATTTTGATAAACCTTTATACAACACATTGCATAAAGCGATGGGTCTAAAGTGGCTTACCAATTCTGGTTCCTCTACTTTCGGTATGAGCACAACCAGTGTATCGTTTATCTCTCCAATCCTTGTTGGATTACGCCACAAATCTTTCAAGAAAGCCGTTACAGCCGGCCCTACTTCATTCCAATTTTGCTGATAAAAGAATGCCGGAAAGCCATCACCACCTGGCGCCTTGAATCCCCCCATCTGGAAAAAAGCACACTTCACTTCCTCGTTATCAATATCCTTTCCTACTCTCAATAGCGTCCCTGCCTCAACACTTCCCCACCTCTGCCCTGTTGAAACCCACTCCCTCATGCCTTTTTCCTCACTAAACAGCTTCCTATAAAAGCTTTGAAACAGGTTAGCTATTGCATCCTCGTCCTCTATCCACTCTCCACTATCATTTTTCAGCATTTTTATCCTGTTTCTCCTCCTTCGAACCAGCGTCTTCGTGTGGTAATATTTCGTATTCCTATCACCTTCCTCCAACCATCTACCTCTGGATTTTTGAAACCACATAACCTCTTCTTCGTGTGGTAATTGGAGAGGGATTTATCCACAAACAAAAGCATATAGGTGGAGAAATAAAGTAAGGGGCTGTTTTTTCATTAACTTCCCTTAACATATGGGCCCACAATTTGTTTTTTCAACCTCCATGCTCCATTGGCCTCTACATCCATTAGAAGAAAAGAATTTTTTTTTTTGGGTCAAATTTGAAGAAAAGAAAATTCAAGGCTTCAGTGAGTAAAATAGAGGAAGATGATACTCCTAACTATCTTAGGAACCGTGTAGTCAATGATTGTATCGGACTTGATCTCTTTTTAAACTCTATTTAATATATTGGGCCGAGGCCTCTCTTTTACCAAAATAAAAATTCAAGGCTTCAAATATTATATCTATCACTTAATTCAGTTTAAATAAAAATTTCACGTACACATTACAAATCTGAGTATTCGTGAAGTTAGTAGTGAATAAATATAGTTTATAATAAAATTGGATTATTATAAACTTATTTGAAATAGTGATTGAAGCATTTAAAAATAATTTTTTAATCGTGATTTACGATATACGAGGTAAGTGAGACAAATTTTATCTTTATTTAAGTAAATATATAATTTTAAAGGGTCCCAAACATGATTAAAAAAAAAAACAATAGATATGATTAGCGCTGTAATTCTTTATTGTACGGATGCATAATGCATGTAAGTTTCCCCCCTTCTACTTTTAGATCTTGTCTTGAATTGTTGAGTGTTAAAAACCACACAGGTGTGAATGTGATCGATCGTAAAGTGCAAAAAAAACTAAACCCACTAATTATTGTAACTTAAAAATAGACCAAGAAAAGAAAACTAATATAGAGTATTAATTAATTGCCCAATTGATAAACCATAACATTTATTATGGTAGCCACGTTGCCTTTTTCAAAACACTGAGGATTAAATTTGAATTTGTTTACCAACTATGGAGTTATATATATTCTTGATGGTTAAGTTTTAATTTAATGATTGTATTTTGTAGGTGTCGTTTAAACAAAGTGCTTGGTTGGGCCTCTAGAAATTGGTTTCGTAGGATAATAATAATAATAAGACGGGAAAGCGGAGTATTATATTATATGAGAATTAATAATAAATAATTCGGCCATAATTGGAAATAAAAAAACATTGGCTAATTAAAAAAATGGAGGAAAATGGATTAATGAATGCTGAGTTAAGGCATAGATCAGAATAAGATTTGGTTAGATATGATATTGTTGAATACGGTAGTGGTGTAGTGGACTTAATATAAAATTGTTTGTTTGTGTTGAGAGCATTATCTGATTCCCATTATTTTAATGCGCTCAAAGAAAACCATGGCGTTTAAAGCCAAAGAACCACACATTTATGTTTATTCAAACTTTATACTATGCACACGGCAAATCCATATCTCTAAACCCATCTCGGCTTATTAAATTCACTAGAGACAACAAATAATGAGGTCCTTTTTATTTAATACCAGACTCCCAACCTTGTTTATTTTTCTAAGGAAACTCCATAATGTAATTATTGTGAATTTTTTTTAATGATATCTTGTTCATTTTTTATTCCAATAATTAATACTATACTGTCACTAATTGAATTTAAAATTCTAATTGAGTTGGATTTTTATTTTTTTTTAACTATCAGTTAAATAAGATTATAAAATGCCAATTGTGGTGTGAAAAAAAAAAAAACAACAAAAGAAACGCCAATAACAATAAATCATTAATAAATGTTTGATTTTACCAATTAATTGTGAGGTGATATTATGTGATATGCTACACGGCAAGGAAAACTTAGATGATTATGGCAAGGCGATGTTTGCCACCATGTGTAAGTGGGTTCTGCCACCAGGGGAAGCGATTAAGATCAACACTGATGGATCTTATAAGGCTAGTACTAATGAAGCTGCTATTGGATTAGTATGCAGCGATCGGTTGGAACGATTTGTAGGAGGAATGGGGAGCGTAGTGAAGGCAAAATCGCCACTCATGGCTGAGTGTATGGCAGTGCTCCGAGCAAAAAAAAGTATGGCAGTGCGTGAGGCTTTACTGTATAGGAATAAATTCATAGATAAACCAATTATCATTGAGACCGATTGTGAGTCTCTGTATAGACATTCTGGATGTGAGTGGGAAAGCTGGGATATGCTAATGCAAGTTCTGGGTTTGTTGAAGTCGATGAAGGAGTTATCATTTTGCTTGATTTGTGGACAAAGTAATAAAACTGCTGATTGTTTAGCAGCTGTGGCAACAGGAAGGATGTATCAGAATTTATGGCTGGACTGTTCCCCATCCTTTTTAGGCAACATCATGCTTCATGACTTTGAGTAATCTGAAATAGCTGTTTCTGATCATTGTGCAGCAATGGATGGAGAAGGCGTTGGCCAATGGATATCTCTGGATCTAATATAGCTTTTTTTGCTGTTTCTTTTGTTTGGTCAGTGGGATGGTAGGTTGTATTTTAGGTTTTTTTTTTTTTTTAGGGTTTTATTTGACTTGGGCTATTAGTGTGTAACTTGTTTTTGGCAGTAATAAAGTTGACTTTTCCAAGAAAAAAAACCGATACAATATTCTCCATCCGGTCCTAATTATAAGACTTAGTTGACTTTTTTGGAGAGATTAGGGAAACTAATTAAATTACTTTAAATTATTTGTAATTTTAATTTTTCTTGAAACTAATTAGTTTGACTAATAAACTAATATATAATCTAAGAATACACAATATATGAAAGAATTAAGTAACCTATTTAGCTTTCTTAATCTCTCCAGAAAAAAGTCAACTAGGTCTTATAATTAGGATTGGAGTAGTAATATTTTTACAATAATGATATAATATTAATAAAATATTTAAACGAGGGAAGCAAGAGACTAAGGGTCCGTTTGGTTTGAGGGGATCAGAGGAGAGGGGGAGATGATGGAAGGATTTTATCTCATTCCCCTCGTTTGGCTGATAATATTTTTTAGGAGGGGAAGAGAAATTTTTTAAAAATTTTTCCCCTTTTCCCCTAAAATATCACCCCCCAAATCGGACGGATTTGGAGGGATTATAAAAAGTGGTGCGTCAGTGGACCAAGATGTCCCTAGAGTTTTTTTGTTATTCCAAAAATACCCTTATAGCCCTTTGAACCTGATGCATTGGTGTAGAGCTAGGAACCCTATTCCTATTAGTGCACCCGACTCCACTTCTCTCCTTCTCACACAGTAAGATTTTACCTTTCCTTCATTTCCCCTTTAACTTTTGCTCTTGCTGGTGTTTACAAATTCTCATTTAAACTTCATCAGTCTCCTAATTAAACACGCCAATCTGCCGAGAGACCTCAAAGGGTCACCATTAATGATCCCCACTTCTTCTTGATAGCTTTTGTGTTTAGAATTTGGTTCAATGGAACCACCGTGCCGATTGACCATTATATTTATGGTGGTAGCTTTCTATTGGATTGTAAGCTGGTAATAATCAAGATAGATTTAGTTCATTTGCCTCATTTAATAGGATCGATGTTTAAATTGAAAAAAATAAAAAATAAAAAATCCTAAAGTCTTGGTTGAAACCTTAAAACCTTGAAGGTTGTCTCCTGATAGGTTTTGTCTAGTTGGATGATAATTAAACTGCTATCGTAAGTGACTCTATAATTCTTATGGTAAAGATCAACGTCTTCTATGATTTCAGTTTTATTAGGGTTGTGGCCGTGGGAAAACCTGAGAAATTGAGCTTCTGGGATCTTCCAAGTGTCCTGAAATGGAGTTATCTGTGTTCTCATTTCTATCTACTCCAATAGACAAGAGTTTTGTACTCAGTTTCACCTGTTAAGAGTTTATTCCCATGACAAAATGAATGACGTCAACTTAAACTTGTTTCACAGAGAAATATAATCTTTGTAAAATGCAAACTTACTTTGTAATATTTTTTACCCATTTGAAACTACTCACGTGTATCTTATTTTACACTTTATTTGTTAAAATTATGGTGTTATATGCATGTCAATGCTTAGCTATAAAATATTGTCTTGATTTTTAATGTATAACAAGGCAATATTAAAACCTCTCTTATAACATAAGGGTAAAGTTGTCAATATGAAAAAAATTTTCCTTTCCTCCCTCCTAAACCAAACAAGGTAACATTAAAATATATCCCTTCCACTTAGTTCTGATCAATCCAAACAAGATAATATTAAAATTTTCCCCTCCCCCCCTCCCCTCCGTCCAACAAAACAGACGAAAGCTGTTACCTGAAATGACGGCTAGGGTTTGTTTCCGTGCCGGCTCATGAAGCCCACCCAGGCCCGAAGAGAAGGCCACCTGAGCTGACATGGCAGGGCATGGAACACGTGGCCTCACGATAGCGAGAGAATGAAGGGGTCCCCTAAACGACAAGATGAGAGACTCGTCCCTCAGGAACCAGGGAAAAAAGGATCCAGGGGTAGGCCCACTCTGACGTGGCACACCCTTCACCCCAAAGATTCTAATTTATCGACCGATGATAATATCATTTACCTGTACTAAATTGACTTGTGCTTCCAGCATTTCTAACAGTAATCTAACATCCTTTTCCAAATCCCTTTTTCACTTTTCCTTTTTAAAATTAGGCCACATTTCAAGCTGCTATTTATTTCCTTTCTCTAAATAATTAATATATTATACTAAATTGTGAGAAAGTGGGCAAGCCAGGAAAATAGCCTTCCCTTTCCCCACAAAAGCACACCAAGCCCGGTGACCTTATCATCCCCCTCATTCCGCAAAAGATATTTACTGCCCAGATGACAAAGATCCAAGGCCACCAATGAGCATCAACCTATCACCACATGTTTCAACCTCCTCTAACCACGTCACCACCACAATGCTGCCACGCTTTCAAAAATAATTAATTCGGTCAAGCGTCCTAGTAATTTTCGATTAATATTTTATTAATTAATTTAGTCGAATATTATAAGTGTATGCTCCCGCGTTCGATGCATTAAATAAAATTTAACTGGTTTGTCGTTTCTCCCCGCAGATACTTAAAAAAAAAAAAAAATCTTTGCAATAAAATATTGTGGGGCCAGCATACACATCAGCACAAGCTTCCCCATCTATCGAACGTGACAATAGGCATAAGGCACAAAGCCACCAACACAGAAAATAAAAATAATTTATTAGATCGGTTGCTAATAAGGGACCCACACTTCTCGGAAGTTCCGTGACCGCGACTTGGGGTTTCTCCCTGCTTCGGCTATAAATTTCATTCGTTGCGTAAACCGGTTTCGACGGTGAAGATAACGTTGCTCCTTTAGCGACGCGCACGCGCCTGGGGGAAAATCAGCATTGTTAGGGGATCCACTGCCACGTCGGATATCTATCCAACGGCACCACATGCATAGGATGGCGATAATGCGCTGATCGTGTCCGTAGAATAATCTTTAGGGTTAATTGCTCACGTGGGGCTCACTAGTTTAGTTTATATATCTGAAAATAGAAACCAAATTATGAATTTGACCGGATGGAGCGATATATTCCGTGGTCACCCTAGATTCCTTGTGATCGTCATGTCTGCTTTTACCGAGGCTAGGGCAACCGCTTATAGCCGGTCATGAACTTCTTTGGGAAATACAATTTCGTTTTTTCAATCGATGGTATTTAATTTTAATTAATTAATTCTTAGATCTTAGAACTCATTTGATAACCATTATTATTCTTATTAATTGAAATTGAAAAAGGCTGAGACAAATGGGAACAGAGAAGTTTGTGGAAAAAGAAATGAGGGCGACACGTGGAGGTGGTGAGCAGAAAAGGTTAAGAAAAAAAGAGTTTTGTCCAAGTGGGGCTTTCAACGGTGGCGATGCTGCCAAGTTGGCATCAACGATTGAAGGAAACTGTCGGGATGAGAACTTGTAAAGAGAGGGAGAATCGTGACCGTCCACGAGTGGGTTTGGCGGAGAGTGAAATACCAGAAAGATGACATTGGAGCACAAAAAGAGGGCTGTGAGAGAGAGAGAGAGAGAAGGGAAGAGAAGGAAGAGAGCGAGGACTGGAGCAGCAGCGACTCGCAAAAGAGAAGATAAGAAGAAAGAGTAGAAGGCGTGAGATCTCTCAGGATTCTTGATAATATTTCTCTCAAAGAAAGATCTTTCTGCAACCCAATAAATTCACCTGTGAGTTTCGGTGGCCGTGAATCTCTTCTACCGGTGATTATGGTGTTTTTTTCTTCCTCATGAAAGATGAGGTGAAACTTCTGGTTGTGGTTGATTCGGTGGTGGTTGAGAATCGAGGCTTCGAATGGATAGAAGCAGAGAAGCAAGGAGAACGACTATGGCTGCAAATGGTTTGTCCAGAAGAAGACATAGAAATAACAATCTCAGAGATACTCCAGGTTCTCAATTCTACCAGATCTAAACTCCCTCAATATCTATCCATACCCTTAATTTCAAAGGGAACCCGTTTTGTTATTCGATGATTTTCTGATGGCTTTTGTTTTTTGCTGCCTTCTTTTATTTTGGGGTTGCAGAGGAAGATGGACCGATGGAGCTTCAGGAGCCGTCCAGGCTAAGAGATCGAGGGAGTGGGAAAAAGGATCGAGATCGTGAAAGGGACCGAGACAGAGATAGGGAACGCGACAGGGATCGATTGAGTCGCAGCAAGAGGAGGAGAGGGGATAGGTTGGTGCACAGCAACAATAGAGAAGATGGTGGAGATGATAGCTCAGAGGAGAGTGTTAACGATGATGAAGAAGACGAGGACGATGATGTTGGCGGTGGTTCAGTAAGAATGCTTCCGCTCAACCCGTCGACGTCCTTATCCAACCATCGGAAGAGCTTTCCTTCGGCGAAAGATTTTAGAACACCGCCGACGTGGAAGGCCGCTGACGAGATGATTGGGGTGTCGGTTCCGAGGAAGGCACGGTCAGGTAGAGTGCTTCGGATTTGCAGTAATCAAATTATCTCTATTGAAATTGACTATCAAAATTTGGGATTTCAACATGTTCCTTCTCCGTTTGTTGCTTTTCTCAGCGTCTACGAAGAGATTGCATGAATGCTGGGCTTTGAATGGAGAGCAATTTCACCGGCAAGCTTCAACTTCCCCGGTGAGAACAAGCGCAGTAGCTATGGTGATGGGGCCTTCTCCTTCTCCGGCTTTGCCATCTTCATCTAATGCTTCAGGATTCTTGCCTTTCTTCACTTTCTCCCGTTGCTCTGCAATTTCTCGGTCTTGCGATTGCTCTACTAACTAATTCTTATGCTGCTGCAGAAGCCCAGTGGACCTAAGCTTCGACCCCCTAAGTCGTCATCTAAATCTTCTTCAGCTCAAGATGCCATCGAAATAGAGATAGCCGAGGTGTTGTACGGCATGATGACACAGCCTCAAGGGATTTCCAAGCTAGAAACGACGGCGAACGATTTATTGAAGTCCGATTCCAAAGAGATGAAAAAATCTCACGGCGATGTCAAGTCCTGGGTATCTTCACCGACCCCAAACTCACAATCCGCACCATCTCTGTCGTCATCGGTTCCTCCCCAAAATTCTCGCACTTCTATCACTATCTTATCCACTGTTGGTGGGTATTCTGATCTTTGGAAGCTCAAATAGTCTCTAGTATTCTCCTACATTTTATGCTTTCATTTGGTCAGCAAGAAACTTGGGGGAAGGAAGAAAATCCGTTATACTTGTTTCTTCTTCCTGATGAAACTCATATGCACTTTTTGATTGCCCTTTGCAGCAGCACCAAAGAGGAAAAGACCGCGTGATTTCAAGTATGAGGACGAGAATCCGCAGAATTTTACCGCCCGTAATAGCCCCATGCCATCAACGACGAAGGCGGAAACTGACCAGCCTGTAAAAGTCGAAACTTGTTCGCCGAATTTCGATAAAAACGCTGGATCTGCACCTGATAGCGGTGGTGTATCATCATTCGATTTGGCCAATTCTGAAGTGGTTCCGGCTTCGTCGGAGCCTCAACCGGAGTCAATTAAGTTTGAAAGCAACATTCCCTCAGATTCTAAGCCGGTGACAGAAGAATCAGAGAGGCAAGATGCGGGATTGAGTAAGGAGGAGCCTGAGTCTCCCAAGAATGAATTTACTGTGCCAAAATTAGATGATGACCGTGAGGATATGAAAGCGACTAAAGCGTGAGCAGAATAAGCTTTGGATGTTTTTCGCTCCACTATTAAATTTTTGTTGAATCTTGATTTTGCTTGGTTCTTCAGGAATTCAATCATATCCGGAAGTGGGAACCTCCAAGAAGAGAAGTTGAAGATAGATTTGATGGTGGGTTTGTTTCCCTTGCTGCAAGATCTCTCTCTTTCCTCATCCCAACTTGCGCTCTGCTTTCTTCTATATTTTTTTAATTTTTTATTCTGGTGGGTTTTTCAGGCGCCACCTCCTTCATTGAGACCCTCTCCAGAAAGAGACGTGGACATTAATAATGCTGGAAATCCTAAGCCTTTGGCTGTAGACGCTGAACTGGTATGTGGGTCAGGCCTATATTAGAACTCTTTCGTCCACGCGCCCATTGCGTGGCTGAAGGAGGAATATATTTATATTTTCTTTCGGTGCGTGCAGGATGCCAAGGCAGTGGTAAAGGAGGACGATAAATCACTGAAAAAGAACAAGGATGAGGTCGTGGCTGAGGAAAGTGAGAGGCTTAGAGCAGTGGCAGAAGAAGCTGATACCCAGAAACCTGCTAACATTCAAAAGGATATGAGTATGAGCCTGCCACTTGATTTAGAGAAGGTTGATAAAGATATTGGTAATGGCAATATGGTTGGGAAGAGGCATCAACAACATTCACAGAGGCAGCAGCAGCAGCCGAGCGTAGAGATAGCTGGTATGTCTAAGTTATGCCCATCGTAATCTCTCCGGTTTTTTCTCATCCGGGTCATCTCATGCAATATTTTTCTCCTCTTGTAGTTCAATCCAGCTCTGTGCCTATACCACTGTCTGTTCCTAGCTGGCCGGGTGGACTTTCTCCCATGGGGTATGATCTGACTATCATCTGTTTCTTGTTTGAACACTTTTTAGCCGTGTTTGTGGCATGTTTTTATGTATTCTACTTTTATTTCTATCGGAGTATGATTTTCTTCTCATCAGCAGATACATGACGCCTCTACAAGGAGTTGTGTCCAAGGACGGGACTGCTGTATCTTCTGCAGCTATACCGGTGAGTGCACTTTCTGTAGATGCTATATAATACTACTTAATTAATAATTTGATAGGTTTCTAAAATTTTTGAAACCATTCCCTCTAAATGTAGTTTTTTGACATTTTCAGCCAACCCATCTGCTTTTTAATCAGCCTCGACCTAAAAGATGTGCAACCCATTGCTACATTGCTCGTACTATATCATATCATCAGCAAATTGCAAGGATGAATCCATTTTGGCCAGCAGCAGCAGGTTCTGCATCAGTATATGGGGCTAAGCCCTGCAATCTCAATGTTGTGTCATCTACTGAGTTACAAGGCAATGTTGTCAGCAGGGTTTCAAACACTGTACCGGACAAGGGGCATGGTCTTGCAATGTTTCCAGGTCCTATTGGGAAGGAAAAAGCTGGTCAGGCTGTTAGCATGGAGAGTGTACAGAGAAAGCAAATGTTGCTTCAGCAAGCTGTGCCGCCAGGAGCAGCTAGTAATATCCTGGTATGAATTCTTTTCTTTTCCAGTGGTAGTCATCTAAGTTATTTCTAATTTTAATGGATGCCTTACTCTTCTTTTCTGATTAAAATTTTGCCAATTGATGTTTTTTCCTTACTTCCAGCATGGACCTGCTTTCATCTTCCCACTGAACCAGCAGCAGGCTGCTGCTGCTGCTGCTGCTGCATCTGTTCGACCTGGATCTGCGAAGTCTTTGACTCCTACAGGCAATGTAGTATCATCAACAGGCACGTCTAATGCAATCCCAGCCAGTGTCTCTGCCACTGGGCCCGCCACTGCACCGACAATGAGTTTCAGCTACCCAAATATGCCTGGCAATGAAACTCAGTACTTGGCTATTTTGCAGAATAATGCATACCCATTTACAATACCGGCACATGTTGGGGGTTCACCTGCATATCGAGGAACGCATGCCCAGGCTTTGCCATTCTTCAATGGTTCTTTCTACTCTTCTCAAATGATCCATCCTTCACAGCTGCAGCAACAGCAGCTTCCTGCTCAATCACAGAAGAATCAACAGGGGCATCAAAATGCTAGCATGTCTAGTGGATCATCTTCTTCCCAAAAGCACTTACAGAATCAGCAACAAAAGCCCAATGCTAGTGGCTCAAATGGTGGTGTCGACTTGCAAGGTTTTCCTGCCTCATCTAATAACCAGTCATCACAGTCACTGCAGTTGCAACAGCAGCAGCAACAGCAGAGGCAGCATTTATCTAACCACCATGTTTCTCATCCATCACGACTTGAAACTGAGATGTGTGGTGAAGATAGCCCTTCTACTACAGATAGTCGTCTGCCTCGTGCTACTATGAGCATATATGGCCACAATTTCACAATGCCGATGCAGCCTCCTAACTTTGCTATGATGACACCTGCCGCAATGGGGGGTGTTGGTGCTGCTACCGTTGCTAATGGTAGTCACAGTGAAAAGAAGCAACAACAGTATACTGGTGCAAAGGCTGGAATTGAAGCTTCTCAGGCATTTGCCATGTCATTTGCATCTGTTAATGGTGCTACTGCTGCCACTGGTCATGACTTCTCATCAATAGCCCAGAATCATCCAATTTTACAGAGTCATAACTTTCAGATAATGGGAGCTCAAGCTGCTCAGCAGAAGAAAAATTATCGTGGATCTGAAGAAGGGAAAACAGGTGATTCTTCAAACCTAGATGATGACAGAAAAGCGGTAGTAGGAAAAGTTCCTGCAACTGTGGGGCAATCCATTGCATTCTCAAGGCAGGATGCATCTGATCCCTCTATGTCTGCAATAACTGGTAACAATGTTCTTGATAGCTCTGCACGAAGTCTGAACCTTGGTTCTGCTCCATCCCGGACTTCAGCGTCCGTCATGCCTGCTGTCATCAACACCAGTGCGGCTGCTTCTCAGCAGCAGATGCAACGAAGCCAGCAACAGCAGCCGCAAGTAATCCAGATTCAAAAGCACCATCAATTTGCAGCAGCACCTGCTCCAGCAGGTCGTAGTAAGACGCCGTCTCCTAGCAATGGCAGCGTCTACTCTGATCACCTTCCTGCAGCAACTTCAGTATCCAACAAGTTTACTAACTCTGTATCTGCATATCCTCAAAACCTCTCACAAAGCAGCTGCATTGCTGCTCAGTCTCCTCAGTGGAAGAATTCTGTGAGGACTATGGCTTCCCAGTCTCTTCCATCTATGGCACCAACTCCATCTGTCAAAACTGTTCCTCAGCAGCAGGCTCGTTCTCAGCAGGCGCACACACACATCTCTTTTGCAGTGAATGCAAAATCCTCCACTGCAACCCAGGGGCAACCTTCAGGTTCTACCCATTCTTCGTCTCCTCCAGTTATGGTCGCTTCACCCACAACTTCCTCAATGTCCAAAAGTGCCGGTAGCCCAAGGACGACTTCAACATCAACTGGCAATAAGGTTGGTCAGGTATCAACTCCGCAAACCAAGAATTCACAGGCTGTGCCCAGTCGGAAGTCCTCACCTGTTGGTGGGAGGAATGTACCATCAATGGTCAGTGGCCCTCAGCTGACTACATCTTCTAGTTCTGGGATGAAACCTCAATTGCCACAACAGCAACAGCCTCAGCAAATATCCAAACAAACATCACAGCAGGCACAGCTGTTCTTCCCAAATTCTTATATACATCCTCAAGGATCTCAATCAAATAGTTCTACGTCTACAACTTCAGCTGCAAGTGGCTATTATCTTCAAAGGCGTGGCCTTGATCCTCATATGCAGCGACATAGCTCTTCAGGCTCTACCTCAAGTGGCATGCTGTCCTTGTGTCCTGCCGTTACAATTATTAATACCAGCTCTACTGATTCTTCCAAGGTTGCTGCTGCTACTGCAAACAATATGAAAGGTGGTGGCCTACCAAGCCATGGTTTCTTCAATCCCGCACACTTTGCTGCAGCACAGTCGGCTGGCAACCACCATCAGTTTGCTCATACCAGCTTCTCTTATGCTGTACCTGCTGCAGTTCAAGTGAAGCCAGCAGAGCAGAAACAACCTGCAGGCGAGTAAAATGGCAACTCTTTGTTGTTCACCGAGCAAACATTGTGCATACAGCAAACAAGGAGGGAAGCCCATCTGAATAAAGAAGTTATGGATTGGAAGAAAGTTCTTGCCGAGAAAGATGGATCCTTCCAGTGGAGGCAAAAATTTTCTTGCTATTTTGCCTTTAGGCGTCGGGCAAACTCAGCAAAACCACGGCCAAAAGATTCAAATGGCGTTGGGGAAGGGATTTCTCGAAGTTTTGGACGGAAGAAAGAAACTTATGGGATGTGTCTGAAGTGTGTAGTAATCTTTGTATACTCGTGTTCATACATAATCTGACGAAGTTGATCTTGAAGTCCGATCAAAATTCAATTTGTTCTTTTTAGAGGTGGTTGGTGTTGGGGGAAGTTGCTTTGGACACATTCTTTTGGCAAGGATACGAGAGGATGAAGAATGAAGGCGGGGAGGAAGGGCAAGAACCGCCCTTCCTTCCTTTTGGGGATTTGATGGAAGTCTTCCTACATTTTCTTTCTTCTCTTGGTTGTCCTCTTTTTATTTTGTCGTCATCATCATCATTAATTATTATTTGTCATGTAGACTGGAAAGAGGATCAGTGAATATATTTCGACATACCTGTAAGGAGGAGCAGGAAAATATGTATGAGATTAGCAGAATACAATGGAATTCCACAAAATTCTTGGTTCTTGTGACTATGCAGGCATTCCAATTTCTTTACAAGCAAGCAATAGGGAAATCCGGTATACGTGGACTCAATTCCTGGGTAGTTTAATAGCAACAGCAACTTGGAAGTGGTTGTCCGGAGAGTGAGCTTCGCTTTCATCGCCAGTATCCTACACGTGGCATAAGTATATTACGTGAATATCATACCTTTATCTTTTCTATGATTATTATCTTAGGCTCTTATATCTATCATGTTCTAAATCTATTTTGTTTAAAAAATTTGGTTTTATTTATAAAACCTAAATTCATGTAATAAATGAGAGTGTGACAATTTTACTTATATTAATTAGAGATAGAATATTGTCATTGCCAATTTTAGTTATTACTTTTTTTTTTAATTGTTAGATCAAAATCTCATCTACCTTTATCATTTTTCTCTCTTATTGAGATTTTGATCTAATAGTGAAAAAGATGGTAATGATATGATAATGATTAAAATTGGTAGTTATAATATTTTATCCCTATTTATTATACTTATGAAAATAGAGAGGGAAGAAACAGTTGAACAATACCCAATCATAGATGAGGGCAAAGATAAAAATTTACCCTATAATCATTGAGTTAACTACGTATCCTTGATTTATGAGATTTCGTCAAAATAGATTCACAAATAAGACCAAATGGTACTCACTGTTCATGGATGGGCTGACTGTCCCTGGTTTCATCCAGCTGATAAGGCGCAATGGAAAGTCCGTTCTTGCCCTTGATAGGGAGAATAAAACACGTGGGTGGGCCCCACGGTGAACCTGGGTCTCTCAGAGCCAAATCAAAAGAAAAGTAGCAGTATTAGCATCCAAGCATGGTGGTGGGTCCTGAAATCCCAAGTGAGGTTGCGAGACATTTTAGGAAAAATCATCGCAAATTAACCAATAGTGCATGGTTTTAAAAATTAGTCAAATTTAATAATTTTTATTTATAACTCTAAATTTAAAAAAATGAATTTTTGAGAGCCGTTGATATTTAAGTTGTCTTATCTGAGATAATATGCGTAATTTCCCCAACATTTCAACCCTACCCCTCTCATTTGAGATTAATTTTTTTTTAAAAAAAAATCTGTGAGGAATGGAAAGTGACATATATGTGATGCAAGCATGCTTTTTGAAGTGGTATAACCATAAAGTGAAAATTATTTTTTTTTTTAAAAAAAGGGGGGAATATAAAAATAGAAGTGATTGAATTATTCACTTTTGATGGGTTTCTTTTTTTGAGGGGCCAAAATAAAGGAAGCAACATAGATTAGATCTTATTCACTCTTCATGAGCTGAAAAGGATATTATTATTTTTGTGTTCTTGTTCTGCCCCTCACCGAGGGAGGGACCCATCTATTTATGGACCACCCAAGCCTCCCTTGTCTCCGTTACCTCTACACTCTACTCAACCCTTTGCCTTCCTCTCCACGGTACTATATGTTTATTCTGCAATATTATAAGATATAATAAATTTGATAAAAATTAATAATAAATGCTTTATTAAAAAAAAAAAAGTTTCATGGGGGTCCTCACAGCCACCTCCGTTGAGAGAGTTTTGCTTGCCCACCACCTTCTGTTATCTCCTCTCCTATTATGTAATTAATAATTACTCACTATTTTTTATTTTTTCTTTCCATTGTCTTTTTGACTCTTTTACAGCATATTCAATTTAAAAGAACTTGTCTGAGAATCTTCCAAGAAAATATCACACACACTCTACATCTTAAAAATACTAGTCACTTTGTCATTTCATAAAGGAGCTGATCACGCTCGAAGATCGAGGGACTGGGAAAAAGGATCGAGATTGTGAGAGAAAGAGCGAGAGGCGCACCAAGAGGAGGAGAGGATGAGACAAGTTGGAGGAAAGGAAGGCAAGAATTGAACCACCTTTTCCTCCGGGTTTGTAATGGAGCATGCACGAGACATCTTTTGACATATCTAAATGGAAGAGCTAGCACGAAATATGTAATCATTGTAGCAGGAATATAATAGAGTTAGCCACAAAATTTGCTACTTGCCAGTCCCCCTTCTGTGCTGTTGTGATCCATTCCTCTGCAATATAATACAATACAACAATGATGATTAGAGTGTTCCATAAGAATTAAATAAAGAGCAAGTTGATAACGAACTTTAGTTGTAATTAATAATTAGAATTGAGTATTCCATGAGAGTTACCAATTTACCAGAATCTTGTTTTCGTTGAAAGATTATGGCCAAAATTAAATGAAATGCTCATTGCTTTGAATTTGGAGTGTAGTAATGATAGAATGTTGATGCTTTATTATTCTGTTCAGCAGATGACCGATGGCTGAATCTGTTCTAAAATAATTGATGGTCCCCACCAGTGTCCTACACGTGGCTCCTATCTGTTTCCTTAAATATCGTCTCCTGTATCTTATCTATGATTGTTGTTATGTTGAATATCTTCCTAAGCCGCCCATTATATCATCCCAAATCGGATATTACATCATCCCCAGTTGGATAATTCGGGAATACTATCGACCTAAAATAAAATAGGAAGGAAATTGCAAATATTTTTAATTAATTAAAGTTTATATAATTTAGCATGAGACTATAAGAGAGATATATAATTATTTTCTGTTAAAATTACGAAAAAATAAACTTTGAGAAATGAGAAGTGAGGAACTACTACAGTGAATGTGAGAATGGTAATTTCACTAATTTGGGAAAAGAGAAAAAGATTCGCCTTTTTGGTGTTTCTGTGTGTCCGTTAGCAAAAGCCTGAATATATAGCGAATACACAGAGGAACTGAAAAAGACAACATTTGCGTCTCCTCCTTCTTCTGTGTGCTCTTTCTTTTACAGGAAGCTCCCACGAATGGAACTCGCATTTCCCCTTTCTGCCCTTCACCAAATTCCTAAACCATAGTTTGGTTGCCATTCAAAAATAAAATACAACTAAAAAATACTGTACCGTTTAGTGTTTGCATGCAATAATAATAGTTATTATTAATTTATTATCTTAGTTTTTAAACAATGAAAGATGTTTCGAGCAAAAACAATGAAAGATGCGGGAACATTTAAATACCTCGTCAACTTCCAAACTCCGAAAAATTTAGGTTTTTTATGTTTCGGCTTTAAGACTAAAATGCTCATTTACACATTTTTTTAGTATCTAATAATTTTTGTCAAAATAATTATAATTTTTGTAGGTTGTGACTAATTGAACAATGGGATTGACTAAAATGATGTTTTCTGAATTTTGAAAGTTGAATATTTAAATGTATTTTTCCTGGATTTTGTGTATCTTAGGTTTTTTATAATACAATTTTCATAAAATAACCATACGGCGCATATCAACTTTTGACTTATCCCCCTTGTTGGGCCCACTATCGGCCTCGTCAGCACCGTCGATTCATTGATGTTCTCAATTAAGAGGTCAGCTCAAACAAAAGCAATGAAGTGAAAATGAAGTAAAAAGTCTTGACATCTCAACAACAGTGATAGAAAAAGGACTGGCTTCCAAAATACAATAAATTTATCAAATTGAATCCCCAAGTTGAATAGTACTGGTAGGCGTATCAAATGGAACCAAACAAGTAATTACTAATTACTCGTTTGGGTTGGAATTGTCGAAATGTGATGTTGACTGTATCAAAAATTTCCTCCAGGGCAGACAAACACACACAACTAAGGTCAGTGGGGGAATTGAGAAGACAAGGGAATAGGGAGTGTGGGTTCATTGGGAAAACAGGGCATTATATTGCAACAAATGTGCCGTGCAGGTCATCTATAATTTGTAGTGCCCCCATGAATGGGGTTGGTACCAATAAGTCTCTTACCCCACAATAATTGGCACTACTCACTCATGCTGACATGAACAACTAGCTTTCTCTCTTCCTTTTGTTTAAGGGAAAAAGGGAAAATAACTGTTGGCTGTCCCTATCTGTAACCTATAGTGGAGGAAGTAGGGCCAACGCGGTACAATAATGGGGTCCTTCATTGCTCCTTCCTTGATTTGAACCAACCATTGATTTCCAGTGAGGAGAGGATGGGGCATCAACTAATGAAGTGAAAATGAGCTCAAGTTCACGATTCCTTGAATCTCAGCGGGTAAAAGAAAGTGTGAATGACTTTGCAGAGGCAGAGAAATGTCAACAAGTGAATGATTGAGAATGGATGAGTGGAAAGTAAAATGGGGCTGCAATGGGAAAAGACGACTTAGGCCAATTTTATGCATAGGATTGGTTGGGAGTAGAAGGAGAGAGACAGAGAGTCATGAGGGTGAGAGGTAGGTGAATGCAGAATGAAGCACAGGATTGAGAGAAATACCTGAAGAACAGGGGTGTGAGAAAGAAACAGATTCAAGACAAGCAGAAGCAGCAAGGAGGCAAGTAATGCCTTGTCAAGTCTCTTTTTCAGTGTGGCATTGATATCAGTATTTATAAAGGAGGACAATCATGAGAGAGGGGGGAGAAACAACATCCTCACAGAATGGGCGTGTCTGTGTGTCAAGTGTGTATACTACACACACACATTTATATGTTATGTTAGTTGGTTCTCTTTTTTAAGTGTTTAAAATTCCACGCAACCTCCTCACATGAATCCTATCCAACACGTCTCACAGCAACGTCGTTATCGCCCCCACAACTAGAGCACATAATTTCAAAAGCAAAGCAAAGGTGCTATGAGGGTTGGGGCCCACCAGCTTCACCCCTCACCCGTGGGCACTTTAGTCATTTTATTGTTCCCTTCCTCGCATTCAATAACAGGGGCCACCCAATTCATATATATATTTATATATAGAGGGGTCCCTGATCCGCTGAGTTCATACTTCTTTGTCCTATATATGCTTGGACAAACTTGGATTAGATCATATAGTATGTAAGTGGAAAATGGAATATGGAAGCCATTGAAAATTAGCACAAGAGGTCCAAGGATTTCCTATTTATTCTTTGCCGATGATCCAATCTTATTCGGTGAAGCTTCCTCACAACAGATGATGGAAATGAAGAATATAATGCAATTTTTTTGTTAGGTCGCTAAACATAAAATAAGCCTCAATAAATCAAAGGTTTTTGTTTTCTAGAATGTCCACATCAACAGGACATATGAACTCAGCAAAATCCAAGGAATTGGCCTTACACTTGATCTATGGAAGTATCTTGGTGTTCCCAGCTTGCACAAGAGAGCAATTAAATTGACCTTTGTGCCCTTAATTCAGAAAGTTGGCCTAAAGCTTGCAAACTGGAAAGGGAGTTCCTTGAACATGGCAGGTAAAACTGTTCTCATTAAATCTGATTTATATGCAATTCTATATTATCATATGCAATCCATACTCATAGCTAAAGGGGTTATTCTCACTTTAGAAAAAGATGAGTAGAGACTTCTTTTGGAGTCATAATAGTGATTTGAAAAAAATGCATCTTATATCTTGGGATTTGATGAAGAGGAATAAATTTGAAAGTGGCTTAGAAATTAAAGATCTGCAATGCTAAAATATGGCTTTTTATTATGAAGCTTTGTTGGGGAATTATTACCAAACTAGATGCACTATAGATGAAGTGTTTGCATAGCAAGTATTGATGTGGTGATAGTCAGAAACCACAGGTGAATAAGAAACGATGTTAATCTGCAGTCTGGAATGGCAAAATAGAGGTATGGGAAGAATTCTATGAGGGGATTGGAAAAGAAACTGAGAAGTGGGTTATCTAGAATGGCGTGGGAGGATCATTGGACGCTATTAGACAAGCCCTTGAAATATTATGTGGACAAGAATCTCCACTTGATAGATCTAGAGGAGGTGGTAAAGGATTTTGTGAAGCCAAATGAACAATGAGATAGGGATAAATGGAAAACATTTCTCTCAAATAAGATAGTAGTAGAAATTATGCAGGTTGTTCCACCTAATGGCTTGGGTGAGGATGTTTTCTATTGGCGTAAGGCTTCGGATGGGAACTTCATTGTTAAATCAACATACACTATTATATTTCACCAACTGGAGCATCCACCTGAACCCGCCTGGAAGCGTTCATGGTGCTGGGAGATTCCTAAAAGAGCAAAGTTCTTTATTTGATAAGTGTTTCATAAGAGACTTCCTATTAATACACTCGGAGCAAAATACAATTCCCATGTGCAAAATACTTGTCCTTTTAAGTGTGATAGGGAGGAAATCATTATCCATATACTGAGACACTGTGAGACCGCCAAGAGAGAGTGGTTTAATTTAGCTAATCTATTATATTATTCTATATTTTTCTCTTGCTTTTTGTAAGATTGGCTGAAATGGAACTTAAAAAACAAACCATCTGGCATGCTTACGGCAAGATGGCCTTGACATAAAACATTTGGTGTTATGTGCTAGCTTCATTAGAAGAATATGTGTAAGAAAGTATTTGAAGGCATAAGAGATCAACCTAGAGCGATTACCCAAAGATGCATATTCCACTTAATGAAAAGATTGACACATGACCGTTTCCAGCATCAAATTATGTAAACACCAAACAGAGCAGAAGCGAGATGGCGTCCCCTAGATCTAAGTTATTTTTGGGTGGATGTGGATGGATAATACAAGAATAGTGGACATGCAACTTGTGAAGGAATGATCAAAGATCAGTAAGGCAACTGGATGTGTGGATTTCAACAGAAGTTAGGGAATACTATCTTTACTGCTTCGAAAATCCGTATTATCGACATGGGCCTTATATATGCTTGATATTGATTCTTTGGATACTATTCATTTGTTGTTACTTGATTATGAGCAGGTTCATCCTATGAAAGATGACATACAAGAAGTAAGATCCCTTATCCTTTCACACAAAGATCTACATATTGTTCATACTTACAGGAAAGCATTGAGATGCCTTGATTATTTACTCTGATCGGCTCAAGAGATAAATCAGGATTTTGTAGTTATTTCATTACAACCTATTAAATGTGTTGACTTAGATAATTTTGAGTGTGGTGGAATGTCACTAGAGCCGGGATATTGAGTTGAGCTCCTCAGGTCGAGCCCGTTTAAGCCCTGGCCCTTTAAGGACCAGGTTTAAAAATTAGATGAGTTGAATGAAATTGACCCTGCAAGGCAGCCCTGTAGGGCCTCGAGTTTAAAAGAGTTGACCCATTAGTCCCTTTTAATTAATTAATTTATTTTTTAAAAAAACACTACCTTGGCTGCCTAGACTTGAGAGTTGAAAAGTGAGAACCTAAAAAATTTCAATGTCGATCTCTCCTTTCTTTTTTCTTTGAAAATCTCACTCATACTCACACTCACAGACTTCAAGCACAATCAAATGTCTTTGAAATTGATGATAACGGCGAAGAAGATAACAATGATAGTTATTGTACTAATGTTGCTTAGTGGTATGCTTCTTATGTTTTATATGAGTTATTTGTGGACAATGGTTTGCTTTTGAGTATGAATTAGTGAATGTGTTTATTTGTTGAATGATTCGTGTTGTTTGGATATTAATGTTGACAACATTTATTTTATAAATTAGAGCTTTAATTGTTGTAATTTACTAATTATATTTCTTTAAAAATGGAGGAAAAATAGTTAAATTTTGGAATAGTAACTTCTGGGCCTTGTAGGGACGCCCTAACCATGGTAGTCAAAATTGCGTTTAAAATGCTAAAAATGCCGATTTTGCGTTTTTTTTTTTGGGCAAAATGTGTTTCGTGTGGGAAAAAACGCTTCAGAGGTAAAAACGCCACGTTTCAACGTAAAAACGCAGCATTTTTGAAAAAAACGCAAAGTTCACTAAGGGACTTAAGTGAAAGTTTTAAAATTTCTGGAGAGGGACTACAGTGAGAATTTTCAAACTATTTGTGGGGCAAAACTGCAATTTCAAAAACATCTGGGTCCTTTTCTGTAATTGTTTTCTGGCTCCTTTTCTTCATTGATTTCCAATTTCCAGAAATTGTTGGGGCCTTTCTCATAATTTTATTCAGTCCTCAAAACATTAATTCTGACCCTTAAAAATCTCCGTTTTCTTTTTAAACACCTACAATGCAAGATTAAACACAATGTAACATCAAATGTCTAGGAAATCATTTGCATGAATAATTAATAAATAAAGATCATTTTGCCCCTAATTACATTTAATTCAATACAAATGTCCCTAACTCAACTTAGTACTTAGTCATGCAATAATGTCCTAGAAAATGCATTAAAAATCCCAATTTAATCATGTAAAATCATATAAAAAATATGGTTTGATCAATGATAATGTTGGATATTTTGATTAATATTGCATTGATCAGTATATGTGTGGATAATGACAGGTGCCTTATTTTTCTTGAATTTATATATATGCAGATAAAAACTACGTTTTGTATTACGATTTTTACGTTTTACAATTTTTCATTCTCCTTCTGTTTTCAGGTAAAAACTACGTTTTCACTACCATGACCCAACCATATACTCTCAGGCCAGGCTTTAAAAAACATATGTTTTTCTTAACTTGGACTCTGTAGGGCCGGCCCTAATTCTCAACTCTAAATGTCACCGAGATTAGCGAATGTAGTCTAATCTTAAACTTTGTAAATCTCAAGCCAATGTAATACCAAAAAAAGTAAAGAAATGGGAGTGGAGGAGCAGACAAGTGCGTGTCAGCTTGTGATTGGCTCTTGGTGGGCCGGCAACATGTGATGAGAGACCAAGAAGAGAATATACCCCACACCCAATTACTTCTCCACCATCTTTTTAAGGACGGCCATTTTAATTAATCCCACCTCATCATGTTCCTACAATTGTCAGTGCCTTAGTAGCGCAGTGATTTTGGAGTTTGGCTCCCCTCTTCTATGTTCAAGGTTCGAACCCTACCCCCTTCCCCTACCATGTGTATTAAAAAAAAAAAAAAAGTTACTACAACTAACCCTCACCATCATTTCCAAAATTACCCCTTTTCTTTTTGGTTCTCACACCTCTCTTACTCATTAAATTTCTGAAACATTTTCCTCAAATATTACAACATAATTATTCATTTAACAACTTTATTATTAATATTAGTAGTAGATTTGCCAATAAAATCATGTCATTCTTATGTAAGATATTTACTTGAATGGTTTCTTAAAAAGAAAACGTAATACTATACTATTAAATCATTCCTTGATCTCTCCACCATCTTCTTTCCTATTATTTTTGCGATGCATAACAATTCAGAAATCCTATTTGGCGCACACTTAGAATATTACTACCTCCGGTCTTAATTATAGGAACACTTTTATATGGTAATTTGTACTACAAAAGTGTTCCTATAATTAGGACATGAGAGAGTATATTATTACAAAAGATCTGGTTCCAAGAAGAAAAGTATAGAATAGCAGAAGCAGGGGCTCAGATTTTAGGCACAAAGTAATGAGATGCGTGTTTGGGGCCACAGACCACACAACAAGAACATAAAAATAGGAAGGAGTGTGTGGGGCAATTCTCGAGCTTTGGATCTTATGGCACTAAGATATGCCAAACTTAATTTACAGGTGGGAACTGAACAATGAACCCTGCTCTGTCCCCGTTATTATATTTCTTCTTCCTTTATTATTATTATTTTTTGGGTAATAACATATGTCTTCTTTATTATATTAATCAAAAGCATCTTTCTTGTAGCAGTTATGATTAGTTAATGGAAGACCCCGAATGTCTTTAATTTTGACAAGTGCACTGCATTTCAAAATCGTTTCAAATATATGGGCTGTATTAATCGCATATATGATCAAAAACCTCGTTGCTGGTGTCTTTTTCCTGTCGCTGGTTTCTGATTTGTTGTCTTTCAATGAAATCATGATCTGAACCAGATGGGACCCAACTTTGATAGTTTTTTCTCATTAGGCTGCCTCTAGTTATTAGTTAAAATCAATTATTAAACTGTCCGTTGGATTGCCATGGTTCTCAAAATGAACATCAATTTGTTAATGTAACGTGCAATATTATATTATAGCCCATGTGCAGCTGCTCGGAGTTCAATATAATATGAATTTCCCATCCTCACTTTAGTATTCTTGTTTTGGGCAAACCTAAAGCCAGTTATTTCCAGAGACACACTAGTTTTATATGACAATGTTTGGCCTGAACAAAACTGAATGAAGTGAATTTTGTAACTTTCTTCCCTCCTGCACTCCACACGTTTCACGAAACAGCTTACACCCTACTCTATCTAGGCACAGGCAATTTATGTGTTTTCAGATATAATATCACAAAACGTTAATGGGAAAGGGTGGTAGGGGAGAGAGATAGAATCAGCCTCAGAGGTAAATGAACAAATAAACTGTCTTGAATTGCCAAAGAATGATAGGAGTGTCATATATCTGCTACCCTAGGAAGTAGCTTAAAATAGTGTTAAAATCTATAAGTCGTTCCAAATAATAATACTGCCTGGAGTTAAAATAGCAGAATGAAGCCGCAACTTCAGTTGCACATCATGTTTTGTATTAGTCTAATGAAAGCTCCTAATAGAGAAGAAGTAACTAGAGCAGAATATCCAGGATTCTATTGCGTATCTGATTCTGCGGACGGAGATTTCTTTGTAATTGCAGCTACCTCCATCTCCTGTTGTCCCTTGAGATAGTTCTGGGCAGTTGCATTCACTATCTTGACAAAGAAGTTCATGATCATCAGCCACACAATAGTGTTCCAGAGTGAAGCCAATGACAAACCCCACTTTTTTCCCTAGAGATGAAATGACAAGATTTCAGGAAACAAGAAGGCAAAATAGATTTGGACATATCTACCAAGGCAACAAGAATTTGAAACTTCCCTTAAATATGTAGGCAATTTGACATTTTCAATCCATGTAGAGATACCTGGTTATTTGGGGAAACTACATGGCGTGATTTCAAATACGTATCTTTAACTGCATGGAGTTTAGCAATCACAGTGGGCAAGACAGAAGCAAAACCAGGTATATGGCTGAAAACCCAGACGAATTCATTCTCTATCCAGTCAAGAAGTTGATTGTTGCAAACTGAGATGATGAATAATGTCTGCATAAAAGAAGAAAAGGGTCAAACAGAAGACAGGGGAGGGGTAAATGGGACCTTTCTTATAGTTCTCTATCACATCCTACCTCATATCTTTGCTTATATTTACCTGTATATGAGTTTTAATAAGTGCCTTTCCAGTCAAGGTTGCAAGAAAGAATTTCCAAAATGGAATCCCATATTGTCCACACATGATGCCAGCAAGGTCAAATAGAGGATTTGGCACCTGAATTATAATTCAGGTTAATGGCATTTTCATGTTGATCAAATATAAATAATGATATTAGAAAGAAGGGATGACATAACGAACTAAAAGGATGACATAACGAACTAAGCTATCTAAGCTATCTGTCAGACTAGTCATATATGCCCAAGTGTATTTAGTGAAAAAGGTCATCCTCTATCTTCAGTATCAAGTCTATACTAACCGAAGCAAGCAATAAGATGGTGAAGAAGTTCAAATGTTGAGTGTGAGCAAGAAACCAACGCTTGATTTGAGTCAGATGTGTGGCAATGATTCCTCCGCCTTCAGTATCTAACTCATCCATGGCATCTGATTTGCTACCAGACAAGCGGGCTAGTAACAAAAAATAATTATATCATACAAGTTAGAGGTAGAAAGATGGTTTCCGTGGCATGCATATATGTTCTAAAGCATGTTTGTAAGTATTACTATATCAACTTCACAATCATTCGGTAAAGCAAAGGGAAGAATTTGAGATGACAAAAAGCTTAATATACCTGCTCTTGAGATAAAATAAGGGGGAAGCTCCCCGATAGCTGTTCCCACACCCCATAAAACAACTTCTACCTGAACTTGAGTCAAAATGCTACTTAGTGATACCTGTGAACCATCTGCCGATTGGAATAATGGGGGTCCAAACTCAGAGCATTCTTTATCAAGCCAAGAAGGACCTCTTTTTAGTTGTATTGTATCATATGGAGCGCTTTTCAAATCAACTCGACCACATTGCATTGCTTTTATTGTGAACAAAGCTATGTGAGGACCCAAATATATGAGAAAAGTATGCAAACCAAACCCTGCAACAAAGAGGAACACAAGAGGGCAATAATTTAAATTCATGGACCCCACAACTTATAACCAAGATGATAGCAAAAGGACTGGTACATCCTCACAGGTATTAAGCCTAGAAACTGTGAGCATGTTTTGCCAAGTGCAGATACCCAAATTGTCTAGGGATCAAATGTATTTTTAACCATGAAACTCAAAATCAGGCATGCTTGTCAGAAGAGGGAAATCAATTAATTTTGTTTTGAAGTTATTTTTCATACCAAGACCAATTGAAGATGCAACCCCAAGGGCCAACCACCACAACCCAAACCGAAAGTATTCCATAATCTCCTCAAAATGCTGCAACAATAACAAGCATTTAAAGCATCAGTTTATATAACATGAAAAGAGGAACAGATAGAAAGAAAACAAAAGTAGTAAATAAAGTAGCAAAAGGGATATATGAATTTCATTATTGTCAAGACTAAATTATACAATAATTCATCACCCATAGAGTCTATAAAGAGCCAAGTGAAAGTATTTTAGTCACTACGCAAGCTACTGATAGAATATGTGCAAATACCTTCTCATGAACAGCATCAATTGCCATCAGCATTATGCCAAGAGCTCCTACCACGATACTGAAAAGCATAAGCCACCTGCCTTTTGCCGACAAATATAATACTATCTGCTTCATATATTGTATTATAGCTAATGTCAAAAATTTTATTGTTTTGAAGGGTTGCGTAGCTAGTGTAATATTTTCTAGGTCCAGCTGATGCATTTCCCGGAGCCCTGCAAAACAAAGAAACTATGATAATTTTTTATATTTATTTCAGGAAAAAAATATATAATCACTACTTTGAAAGAACAAGTAAAGAATCACAAGGAAAACTAATCACATTCACATATAATATAAAAATGAAAATTTACAAAAGAATCCAACACAAAAATGTTTGTCAATTATGAAAATGATGTTCTGCATTCCAAGGGCAAAGCACGTCATCAACCACGTGACTAATGAGATCTATTTTCATGCCATAAGCTGACTAACCCCCTGCATCACCTCAAATTGCTAATCTCAAAATTGCTTTTCCTTTTCAACTTAGAAATTCACTAGTAACCGTCTTTCCACCATTCAAGAAGTCACAGAGAAAGCATATATTTTGATAAAAAGCACTAGAAAGGCGACGATAGCGTTGATCAAGGAGATAGTATAGTCAACAAGCAAGGGCGAAATCACTTGAACAATGCTGCACTGGCTTAATACCAAACGGCAATCAAAACAAATTTGCTAACAGGAGATTAAACAGTAAGGCTACCCAGTGACCAGCACCCCCTTCCACCTCTAGAAGGGGGAAAAAAAGCCCGGTGTCAACATGCCAAAAGGCTACATTTCAGAAATTGTAAATAAAAAACTTGAAGGAGGATAACAAATAGGTTATGCAGTCTCTCTAACACGCACAACAGGATAACAGCATAACAAGTTTTGGGATTCTAAGTCAAGAATTCATACATGAAGGAGATTCATATAACAATGGGACCTCAAAGCTCCGATCCAAAAAAGTAACCCTAAATGTGAACTTCTACTGCAGCAGGCAGTCAATTGAAGAACGAAGTTCCAACAAAGTCGGGCTGCCTGGATACCGGATGAATATCCCCCCAGTACAATAAAAATTAAGATGGTTATAAGAAGCCAATCAAAGCTAGTTAGAGAAGAAGTTGATCAACCCCATGAAAAGCTGGAACAATTCATCCCCTTTCACCGAAAAAAATCATTACATAAATAAGGAATCGTGGTTACATTATCGTATACTATTCCCAGCAACTCGCTCAGAAAAAGAGACTATCATCAGACCATCTAAATGGGCCCGAGAGGGCGGCACCAAAAATCATAAGGACTCTGGAATCTGGGCATTGAAACCCTCTTCTATCGTACGTCTCCCCTCAATCTAACAAAGGCCTTCAGTCTATTCAAAGTGCAGGTGAAAAACAAACAAGTATAACCAACTTAACCGATCGAAATAGCAAGGGCTATAATGTCTTAGCGCACTATCCACAACCAAATAGTAATCAACCATAGAAAATCCACCTCCAAAATGAACGATTAACAAAAGCAGAGAAGAAAAGAAAAGTTCTCAACGTAGAAGATCAAAAACCAAGAGAGAATAGAAAAAATAAAAGAGGAAAGATAGAAGAAATTGAAAGGACTTGCCTGAGATCGACATGACAGTTCGTGGAGAAGAAGAAGCCTTTTTTCTTCCAGACGTCATTACCATTCACATACTAACGTTAAAAAAATTGGGCCGCGCAATATCTGCTTCCTCCAGTTTTCTGGGGTACCTCTCTTGAATCTTCACCTCTAGAAAAGCAAACGGTATGATTCAATTCCTATATTTGAAAACCGAGTAATTAGGTAATTGGTTTTACGAGTAGTTAAATTGAAATGAGGAGATCTAAACTAATAAAAAATGAGACTGATCGGCGGTTGAGTCGTTGCTGCCTGGTCTCTGGGGGTGGGGCGTGGGTCTGAGATAGAGAGAGACAGGCGACAAGAGAAAATGCTGTTCACTTGTTCTGTTCGGATTTTCATATTATAATAACATATCATCTTATGTAGTATATATATGGTTTTTCACATGGGAGAATCAGAGAGTTTAGATTCATCCTCAACTCCACAATCCGGAGTTATATTTAATGTAAACGTAAAGCATATTCAAACGCAGGTGAACCGCATTATTCTTCAAGGTTTAATCCCTGCCAATCATATAACTGGCGGGACATAATTTGTTAAATTTTTAAGCCAAAAGTTGAACTTTTTAAAAATGATTTATAGTAGGATGTTTAGATCGTGAATAACAAATGTTATAGATTTTATAAAAGAATCATATATAATGAAAATATTGATATATGGAACAAAATTGAATAACTAAGTGGATAATTATATTATAGTTGGGAGTAGATCAGGATTAGGGCGTTTGGATTTCAACTACTATATATAAGAAGGCGTGCTCGATCCACTTGCTTGTTTTTTTAACCCTCAATCCAATTTGGTTGACACGTGAGGGTTTGTTTTTCCAAGCCAAAAAAAAGAAGGATTGAAAGTAACAGTAGTTATCCTGCGGTGCGGAGGAGGGCATCCTTTATTGTTTGGGAATATATTGTAGAGGACCTTTTCCTTTTTCATAACCCCTTTTTTCTATCGTCTCTGTTATATTATCTTTTTGGTATGTTTCAGCTTTTAGGTGTGAAATCAATGCGCGCAAGATAAATGCTTTAGCCTCACCTTTTTATTTTTTAAAATACACAAAGTGATATACTTTATTTATTCGAGAATGGTGGGTGGCACAAAATATCGTTAGTTGGGGCGCGTGTGGATGGGATGGATATCAAAACAAAACATAGGGATGCAGTGAAGGTGAATTAGAATTTGGATATGAGGGTGTGGATGGAGATGGAGTGTTGTGTTAGGGAAGCGATTAATTAACAACACTAAGTAAATGAAATGAAAGCGTTGTCGTTAAATAAATAAATATAATTGGGTTGCAACTTGCAAGCAACAAGAGTCGATCGATCTCAACATCAAACCCAATGAGTTTTCTTGAAATCCCCACCAATATAATCACCACTCTCATCTCATCACATGCCTTGTTTTAAATATCCAAACAATGCTTCATCGAGTCTCTCAGTAATAGAACCAACAACATCTCCACATATAGCCTAGCAGGTCATTAGTTTGCAATAATATATGATCGGGATATCGCTTCTGTCACGTGCTTTTTATAATAACTATATGGAAAATGGAGCAAGTTAGTTATAGAGGGTGTGTGAGCGCAGCACCGAACAATTAACAATATTAGATAATCGGAACATTTATTTATTTGTTTATTTGGCCAATACAAACAACAACATATTACGCGAATTGGAATATCCATGATGGCTAAAAACGCTGAGCTGGCCAGATAGCAAGGAACAATGGAATATGACTCCCGCTTCACTTGTCAACATATTTCTGGCCGCCCATATGCTTCCAATATTCTCATTCTCTCCCCCTGTTTTCTGAGTGGCCTCCAAAATTGTCAGATTATTGTAATTTGGCCCGCCTTGCTTGCAGTGGTCTTATCTTTTCTGGCGTCCACGAAACGAGGCCCAAATAGGGAATACGAAGTCCATCAAAATTATATGAAGCCCATCGCTCTCAACTCCATTTTTTTTCGAGAGTTGATCCAACACGTTTTTCACGTTGAAGGGACCAAGGGGTGTTTCACGTTGGAGGGCACATGGGGGCCGCCTGTTTATCACTCATCTTCGTTTATTTTAGGGTCAAGGTGCGTCCAGCACAATGAACTATTGGCTCAGGAGCGTCCAGCACAATTAACTATTAAGTGGACCGCCCAACACAATAAACTTTTAAAAAGGAGCGTCCAGTACAATAAACTTTTAAAAAGGTGCGCCCAGCACAACGCCGTTAATAAGGAGTTAACGCCGTTAGCAAAAAGTTAACGTCCGTTATCTAAGGAGCGCCCAGCACAACAAATTATTATTCTGAGAGCGTTCAGCACAACAAACTATTATTCCAAGAACGCCCAGCACAAAATTCTAAATTTTATTAAATTAAATAATTTTTTTCTTAATTGTCATTATTCAAAACTACTTTTATAAATATCTATGGAGAAAAATTACTTATCCTTCAATTTTCTCAAAATTATAATTTGCTAAAATAAACAAATTTTTTGATTAAGAATATAATTATATGATTTAAATAAAACTCAAGGTGTTTTATAGTTTATTATATATGTTAAACAAAAAATATATATAATTTATTTTTATTTTAGAAGAAATTTATGTGAGTTAAAAAAATTCATTTAATGTTAATAAAATTTAAAAAATATACACCGACTAGTTAACAACTGTTTAAATTATTTGTCAATATTAAGATGTACGACATTATATAGGTGTGAAGAAGGCTAACAACATAACATAGCCTTATTGAATACGGAATAGGGGATAAGTCCCACAAGAAAAGTGTAAACTTTTTTTTATTCATTCAAACTTTCTTTCACACATTCGCCGACACAAACAAATTGAAAGAGTAATCCTATAGCACAAAGTAGAATCGATAAAGGATTAAGGGGTAATTTTGACTTCAAAATTTTTTAGGAGATAATTTTATCCTGAATGTGTAAAAAAAGATCAATTCTACCATGATGATTTTTCCAATTAATTTTTTAGATTTTTTAAATTTTAGTGACATTAAATGAATTTTTCAACTCACATAAATTTCTTCTAAAATAAAAATAAATCATTTTTTTGTTTAACATATATAATAAACTATAAAACACCTTGAGTTTTATTTAAATCATATAATTATATTTTTAATCAAAACTTTTGTTTATTTTAGCAAATTATAATTTTGAGAAAATTGAAGAATGAGTAATTTTTGTCTATAGATATTTATAAAAGTAGTTTTGAATAATGACAATTGAGAAAAAATTATTTAATTTAGTAAAATTTAGAATTTTGTGCTGGACGCTCTCGGGATAATAGTTTGTTGTGTTGGGCGCTCCTTAGATAACGGACGTTAACTTTTTGCTAACGGCGTTGTGCTGGGCGCTCCTTTTTAAAAGTTTATTGTGCTGGATGGTCCACTTAATAGTTAATTGTGCTGGACGCTCCTAAGTCAATAGTTCATTGTGCTGAACGCACCTTAACCCTTTATTTTATTCTTTTTATATAGTTCATATTTAATTCAATTTTTATATTTTAAATACATTTTTATTTTACTATATTCAGAATTAAAAATAAAGATAATTTAATAATTATCACTTCTCATAAAATAAATTTATCATTTAAATAATCACAAATTAAAAATTTTAGATTTAGGCCGTGGTTCAGATTAAAATTTAAACAGTTCACATCCCAAGTTCCCAACACAATGATGAACCGAGCATGATTTAGGTTTTGGGTCTGGACAATATGTGGGGCCTGAAAAGGAATATCATATATCTTGATGATTAATTTCATCCCTTTTTTTTTTTTTGACGTTTAAACTGTTACTCTCTACAGTTTTAATTATAAAAATATTTTTGTAGTGTAAATTGTACTATAAAAATGTTCCTATAATTAAGACCGGAGATAATATTTTATTATATTGCAATTTTATCCTCCTGGTTTGGGAATGATATAAATTTTGAACTGATACTAATGTTTGCAATGGTAATCTTCATACTAAAAACTAAAGTAAAAACCCGTTTATTTTCCTGTTCTTTTTCTCCCCTACTTTATTTATGCCTTATACTCCAATCTTATCCACCAGAATCGTTTTACTATTATGTGCCAAGTGTCTCTTATAAAGACGATCACATTAAAAAAAGTATATATGGTCACTTTTTTTTTTTTTTTTTATACAGTATCATATATCACTTTGATCTTATTTATAAGTTTATTTTGACCAAATCTCACATACCAATAAGAGATGGTTAACTCAATGATTCTCATGGTAAATTTTTAACTTTACCCTAATTAATGAATGAGTATTTTTAAACTATTTCTTATCTCTCTATCTTCATAGGTATAATTAATATGGATAAAATTATCATAATCTCATTTATTACATGAAACTGGATTTATAAATATGACCAAATTTTTTGGTCAAAATAGACTATAAATAGAACGAGAGTAGTAGTATGAAATTGGATTTGAGTATATATTGATACTGTCAAACTGAAATATATAGTAGTAGTTCTTTTAACGATGGATATTATTTCCCACAAAATCAGATCTCACTACTACAAAATATGAATATTACTATCTTAAAAGACGTAATTTTTTTAAAAAAATGAAGTAAAAAATGAAGGCAATGGCATTTTCGTAATCATTTACTCGAGTTTTAGACTTTAGACAACCCAAATATAAATTTAGGATGTCTAGAAAAAATTTTAACGTCCTAAATATATTTTAAGACATCTAAAATGTAACTTTTGGCGCTATTTAAGAATTTTGGCGACCTGAAATAAATTCAGGTCGCCTTAATTCCTGAAATTTTTCTTGGGTGTCAAAAAAATTTTTAAATAATGCCATTTTTTTTTTTACTATTTAGGAATTTTGGCGACCTGAAATAAATTCAGGTTGCCAATTTGGGAATTTTGGCGACCTGAAATAAATTCAGGTCACTAATTTAGGAATTTTGACGACTTGAATTTAATTCAGGTCGCCAATTTAGGAATTTTGACGACTTGAATTTAATTCAGGTCGTCAATTTGGGAATTTAATCACACACCCTATAATTTTTTCTATTCTTCTTTTGCACTACAGCTGTAATATAATCACATTCGCTCTGGTTTTTTCCTCGCGTCTGCTCTCTAAACTTCTCATTGTGCGAAGAACTTGCTCTTGGACCTTCTTCATAGTGACCTCCCTTGGCGACCTTGCTCCTTTGCTGCTGTGGCCTTGCTCTCCATCCCTTACGATGACACGACTCACCGGCAAAAGCGTAGGACGGCGAGGCAACAACAATCTTTACGTCCTGGGAATTTCGTGACTCCAGATCTTTAGGTCCAGCGATTTTCAGGTTCATCTCCATCCCTTATGGTTTTTTTTTGGTCACTCCAGCTCTTAAAATAGATCTGCTTCGTTGATTGCATAGATCTGTTGTGGTTCTTCTTTTTTGACTCCAGATCTGAAAATAGTTTTGTTTTGCTGATTGCACATATATGCTTTTATGGTTTTTTTTTGTTACTTCAGATTTGAAAATATATCTGTTTCGCTGATTGCATAAATCTGCTATCATGGAAGAGCATCGTTGTGTTGTGTCTTGGGTTGTGGGCAAAATGGTAGTGAGTACAAGAGGCAAGCGCGTGGGGAGGCTAGACGGTTGAATTTTTTTAAAAAAAAACAAAAACCTTAAGACGTCCTGATTATTTAATGAGAACGCCTTATTAAGGCATCCTGAATATAATTCAGGACGCCTTAACTAAGGTGTCCTGAATTTAATTCAGAATGTTAAAAGTTTTAAATTTTTAACTACCCCTCCAAGACGTCTTTCTAAAAAAGGATGTTTTTTGGTCTTATTTAGGATGTTTTTTGGGTTTTTTTATAGTAATGTCTCCGGATCAGTCTTATTGAAGTAACTATAACGGTACCCCTTCCAATTAAGCTTGCACTAATATAGTAATGTTTGTTGGTGATGGAAAGAGAAGTAGATAGCCGTTTAATGGTTGGTGCATGAGGCATGATTCACGTTGAAGGGCGGTGGGCCATGCATGCCCTAAAGTCCCCATGGCTTGGTAATAATTGATAAGATGTGGTGAAATGATCAAATGTTATTGGAACATCCAGAATTAAAATTAATAAGCACGCCGGCCAGCATTGACTCCATAATCCCCACACACAGAGTGATCGAGGGAGAGAGTTTAAGTTGTTGCAGCCCTTCAGATATTCGCTTTAAATTAAACTTGTTGATTTTTCATTAAAGCCACAATTTCTTCTAGTGGGTTCAATTCTGAGAAAAGAAGCCGCCGTGTGAACATCTCATTATCGAATCATTGCTTTGCCGTTTCTCCTTTTTCAGAAACTCTTTCAGGAAATAATATTACTTGCAAGGTCAAAACCACAGAGTGTAATTAAGGTTAAGGAGTAGTAGTATCACCTAATTAATGCAACTTTCAAGGGGACTGTCATCGTTAATCATCTTTCTTTACTTCTAATATCAATAAAACTTGGCTCATCCCTACGCAATAATGGGATGCATTTGTGGGAGATTGAATTGATATTTGATATTTCACACACAACTTTTTTTTTAAAGACTAAAAGTGTTTTCCAGACCAAGGCTAACATTTTCTGTTCTCTAAAGTCTTCCCCCCCCCCCCCCCCCCCCCCCCCCCCCGCGGTTATAATGAGTTCCAGTTGTAACTTATTATGACGGACGGATATGTACGTTGATGGGATGACTGATGAGAGATATTTAGAGATGGCATTATATTCGCGTAAAAAGGGCTAATTACCGAATCATCACGGACCATTTATTTGGTTGGGCGATAATGACCTTGGGTGTGGTCACTTCCAACAGTTATTCCACGCACTGTACGATAAGGACTTGTTAAGACATGATTGGTCTTGAAGACAAGGGCATAGTTGTATTTTTGGCTCGACATGTCCTTCCGCTGCTAAATCCAAACCGTATCAGTGATCACATGTATACATTGCCAGTGCGTTGTAGATACATATTTAATTTGTTCCTTTCCTTCCCACAATTTCTTTGATGGTTCTTCAAGTCAAGCAACTGATAACAAATGGCATTATCTGATTGGTCAAGACTTGGATCCTCTGCTGAATATGTTCCTTACCATGTAAGTTTAGGTGATTCTCTGTCTTGATTGTCGTTTTCCATTTGGAAAAAACTACAACTCCCGTTAATGAATTGAACCTGCCAGGCCAGCGTCTGTTTCTTGGACCAGCAAGCATGCAGGCTTCTTAATTAGTGTATAATTATTAGATTTAGATGCTTTCTTGAATCGATGAAGCTTAGTTTAATGGAAAGAAGCCGCTTCAACTAGATGTTTAGCACATCAATTTTTAAAATAACCCATTTCATCAACCAGCATGGATCCAGAATCCAATACCATCCACATGCAACTTTATTACTACTATCATTATTCTATTGACTCGGCCATTTATTCTGTACCTTGCACAGCAATCCAACTGTTTTAATCTCTCTATTAGTCCTAAGAGATGAAGGAATCGGGTTCTTTAACTCTTCATCACTAAAGATATAAAGATGAAAACCCTCTTAATTGGGCCCCAAGCATGAATCTCTCTCCACCTTTCAACCCTCGATCCTTTCCTGTCTTAGTACTGTAACGGATCCTTACTTGATTTTTTCATTAATACACACACGCAAACCTAGTAAGGGCCGGATGAGACGCGCTAAGACCAAATTGCCCTCCTTTAGCTTTTTTAATCCTCCTTTTGAAAAACAAATCACATTGATGGAAGGAGCCAAATGTGAATAAGTAAAAAGAAGGAAGATCACCATTGGGTCAAGACTCCAAATCTGAAAGACCTGCTTTCCTTCTAACCACCGAGAGAACGGTAAGTCTTTCCCTTTAGTTTCGCCCAAAACTGGCTTTTCTTGGTTTTTATATGTATTCCCCCACTCTCTCTGCTTTTTCTTATGAACACATTATAACTATAATTAAATGTGCAGATCACCATTTTGATATATCTCTGCTGTTGAGAAAACCATGGGCTTTTGTCAAAAGTTGTGTGTGAAGAACAAGAAGAAGAATCTCGAGGAGGATAAGGAGGGAAGCATGAAGATCAAAGGGAAAGTGGTTCTGTTGAAGAAGGGTGTGTTGGATTTCCATGACATAAAAGCTTCAGTTCTGGATAGGGTTCATGAGTTGCTGGGCAAGGGTGTGTCCATCCAGCTTATTAGTTCTGTTAAACCTGACCCAGGTGAAGTCAACTCATCCTGCCTCTTCTCTCTCTCTAATCTTTCTTGTTGTTCATGTTCATACGCATCAAACTGTTGCATCAAGACAGGAGAAATTAACGTGCAAAGGGTCTGAATCTGAGTTTTTTTCACTGTTAATTTTTTGTTTTGGCATGTTGTTAGAAAATGGGCTGAGAGGGAAGCTGGGAAAGGTGACACATTTGGAGAATTGGATTACAACAATATCCTCTGTGGCGGCAACAACAGACACAGAATTCTCAGTTACAATTGACTGGCATGAAAGCATGGGAGTTCCTGGGGCCTTCATCATTCGGAACCATCATCACAGCCAATTTTACCTTAAAACCGTCACCTTAGAGGACATTCCTGGCCATGGTCCTGTTCATTTTGTCTGCAATTCCTGGGTTTACCCTGCACATCGATACAAGTACAATCGTGTCTTCTTCCCCAATAAAGTAATCTTTCCTTTCTTTTCTCTCATGTTGATCTCTTGATTTTGCTGATCATGGATGAAGTGATAGTTAGATTCAGAATAGGTGTTTCCCACTATTATTTTATTATAAAAAGGTTCAGAACAAACCCTGAAAACTTCATGGATTTTCTTATACTTTAAAGTTATATATGTGGGCCATATTGACAGAGTTTATCTCGCAATTTTTTATTATCGAATTCTCTACTTCTCTTTTCTCAGGTCTCATTCTGTCAGCAAAGACATCACTTGCCTGAGTCACATACTTTTAAGGGACATTACTTTTCCTCGTCGTGATTCTCTGTTTTATAGTTTTATAAGTTGACGTTGATCATGCACTATTTTTTAAAAAAACAAAATTCTTAAAATATGAACCCGTTGCTTGAAAGTCATGTGAAGGTGAAACCCATAAAATATTAAAATAGTAATAAACGTTAATGATATTCAATCTCACTTTATTGTTGTCATGTCTTTGTGGTTCAGACCTGCCTTCCATGTCAAACACCTGGGCCACTGCGCAAGTTCAGGGAAGAAGAACTGGAAAGCCTACGTGGAAATGGTTCAGGGGAACTTAAGGAGTGGGACAGAGTATACGACTATGCCTACTATAACGATTTAGGATTCCCAGACAAAGGCCCAGAACATGAACGTCCTGTTCTTGGAGGGTCAAAGGAACATCCATATCCTCGTAGGGGAAGAACTGGTCGCAAACCCACTAAAAAAGGTTTGTCACATGAGATGCTATATTTAAGTCCATGTCTTCTCATATATATTTGGGAAAATCCCCCTCAAGCTCAAGTTATCAAAATATTGTCAAAAAAAATCCTAAAGAAAAAGTCAGATGTCAAAAAATGCCCTAATACCTTTTCTGGTATTATTCCAAAAATGGTATACTAATTCAGTTGTCAACGTGTACTGATTTAGCTATTAAGATATTGTTGTTATGGTATACTAATTTAGTTGTTAATGTTGTACTAATATAGTTATTAAAATTTATGAAATAATACAAGAAAAAGTCTTAGAGTCTTTTTTAACATGTCACTTTTTGTGTCTTTTTCGACAATTTTTTTTTTGTTATTTGGACCCTGAGGAGAATTTTCCCTATATATTTTGTAACAGTCTTAGTTGATGAACTGACTTCTTCATGGCTGCAGACCCCAAAAGTGAGAAAAGATTGTTTCTTCTTAGTCTAGACATTTATGTTCCAAGGGATGAACGGTTTGGGCACGTGAAGTTTTCAGATTTTCTAGGCTATGCTGTGAAATCCCTTCTTCAAGTACTGGTTCCTGAGATCAGGTCTGTAGGTGACAAAACTTTCAATGAGTTTGACACCTTCGAAGACATTCTTAAACTTTACGATAGGGGTGTGGAGCTGCCAAAGGGACCTAAACAAAGTAAAATTAGGGAACGCATTCCTTGGGAGATAATGAGAGAACTTGTTCGGAATGATGGTGAACGATTCCTCAAATTTCCAGTGCCTGATGTCATCAGAGGTCAACTCATAGCCTCTCGTAATTCATTTGGCTTTTGAATGGACAAGATGTAATTATTTTAACTAGTTAGTAATATTCTTTTATAATTGCAGAAAATAAGACAGCGTGGAGGACAGATGAGGAATTTGGTAGAGAAATGCTAGCTGGGGTCAACCCTGTCATCATCAGTCGCCTCCGAGTACTAAACAAAATACTGTCATTATTTTACAAGTTTATTAATGTTTTAGAACTTCTCATTTTATTTTATTTTGTAACACCTGAATGTTGACCTCAGGAATTTCCCCCAGTAAGCAAGCTGAACCCACAAGTTTATGGGAACCAGAATAGTTCCATTAGAGCTGAACACATAGAGCATAATTTGGAAGGCCTTATGATACAAGAGGTAGTAATATTCAGGCTTCAACTTGTTCCTTGAACAAAACTAAATTTGGAACCATAACCAGAGACCTTACTGATAGTCAAAATGTATCTTCTCCCTTTCCTTACAGGCACTTGACAAGAACAAGTTGTATATTTTAGATCACCATGATGCATTGATGCCATACCTGGATCGAATAAACTCTACGGACACACAGACCTATGCCACTAGAACACTCTTATTCCTGAAACAAGATGGTACATTGAAGCCCTTGGCCATTGAGTTAAGCTTGCCCCACCCACAGGGAATTCGTCATGGTGCTGTCTGCAAAGTTTTCACTCCAGCACAAGAAGGTGTTGCAGCTTCAGTGTGGCAGCTAGCTAAAGCTTACGCTGCTGTAAATGATTCTGGATACCATCAGCTTGTTAGCCACTGGTATGCCACCAGATGAAACTTGATTTTTTTTCTGGTCTAAAAAATATAGTAGTATAACTAGAAAGGTCTCATTTATTTGCAGGTTACTCACTCATGCAGTAATTGAGCCATTCATTATAGCTACGAACAGGCAACTGAGTGTGCTTCACCCTATATATAAGCTCCTGCAGCCTCACTTTAAGGACACAATGAACATAAATGCCTTAGCTCGGCAAATCCTCATCAATGCTGGAGGGGTACTTGAGAGAACAGTTTTCCCAGGAAAATTTGCCATGGAATTGTCATCTGTTGTTTATAAAAACTGGGTCTTCCCTGAACAGGCACTTCCAGCAGATCTGCTCAAGAGGTTGGTGACAAAAAATTAAACTTCAACCAAAGATTGATTTCTGTATATGCTTGATCTATATGTACCATTGATGGTAAATTCGTAACTCTCTTGTGTATTACATTTTAGAGGAGTGGCAATTCCAGATTCCAAATGCCCTCATGGTCTTAGACTTTTGATAGAAGATTACCCATATGCGGTTGATGGACTAGAAATCTGGGCAGCAATTGAAACTTGGGTGAGTGAATATTGCTGCTTCTACTACCAGTCTGATGACAGAGTTGAGAATGATCCGGAACTCCAAGCATGGTGGAACGAGGTCCGTAACGAGGGTCACGGTGACCTTAAAGACAAGCCATGGTGGCCGGAGATGAGGACAAGATCAGAGCTCATTCAATCATGCACCATTATCATCTGGGTAGCTTCTGCCCTTCACGCAGCCGTTAATTTTGGGCAATACCCTTATGCAGGGTACCTCCCTAATCGGCCGACCGTAAGCCGAAGATTCATGCCTGAACCGGGCACTCCAGAGTACGCAGAGCTTGAGTCGAATCCTGATTTGGCATTCTTGAAAACAATTACAGCCCAATTCCAAACACTTTTGGGTGTGTCGTTGATTGAAATGTTGTCCAGGCATTCAACTGATGAGGTGTATTTGGGGCAGAGAGAAGTTTCTGGGTGGACTTCAGACGCCGAACCACTGGCAGCATTTGAAAGGTTTGGGAAGAAGCTGATGGAAATTGAGAAGAGAATTGTTAAAATGAACAACGATGAAAGGTGGAAAAACAGAGTTGGGCCGGTGAAGGTGCCGTACACTTTGCTTTATCCCAATACCTCAGGTCACCCAGAGGAATGTGGGCTTACAGGGAAGGGGATTCCAAATAGTATCTCGATCTAAAATCGATTTTGCAAACGAATGTTTGCTACTTGAGTTCTAGGGGTAGATTATTGGGTGTACGAAATTGAAATATGTAGTTTTGAGAGTGCATTGTGTACATATGGTAAGAGACAAAAGCGTTTATTATAAAGGGGCATGTTTTGCTTTTGGAATTTTCCAGTTGGTAGTGGAAAATTATTGTAGCCATCAAACAATCGTCTCTGACGAACGGGTATGAAGAAGCAAACAAAATGAGACTGGTGTTGGTTTGAATCAGCGGTAAAAGTTGTTTATAAGATGAGTTTTATTTTGATTTAGGTAAAAATAACATCTAACTCATACAAACCATCAAAGCCAAAACTCAATACAATCGTACGGAACAATTCTTATTAGGTAACTATATAATATTTCATTTGACCTAGAGTAATTAGGTTGAGCGGAAATAACTCAAGTTATGCACCATCAAGCAAGGTTAATAATTCAAAGCTTACTGGTGAAAACAATTTTAACATAATAATGAACTACCTGTAATTACACCCAACAATATTTGACTTTGACATAATAAGATCATCTATTGGATTTTTGTATGGAAAATCATACTCATTTGGACTTGAAACCTAAAAGCGTAAGAGGCCGCAGCGTAGCAGTTTACATTTCTTGCAACTCTTGCAATTTAGTATATCTTGCTAAATTGAACAGAAAATTTGTATAATTTGTCCTCGATTAAATTGAAAATAAAATGAAAATTCTCGCGCACAATATTAAGGACGAATCGTAAATATTACATTGAGTTTTATAAGAGCCTTGTCAAAATCCAGAAGAATAGGTGGAAACTAACTAACTGCTTGTTCCAATCTCTCGTTTTCCTTTTACCAATGCGATTCGTAATTAGCATGCAACCATGATTAGATTTGAATTTCGACAGTCCAACCGGTCCTTAATGTCCTTAATATTAAGACATTAATGTGAGGTTGAATTTGGTTAATACATAGTTTTCATATTTATTAATATTTTTTTAATTTAACCATACAATCAATGAAAAAATTAAGTTAGATAATTTAAGTATTTAAAAAGAAAACATGTAATATTATGTAACTCAATTAAGTACATTAATCTAATTAACTTAAGTAAATATATCTTATATTATTATACAGTGAAAAGATTAATAAAATAACAGAACTTGAAGTGTTTGTCCTGATAAATGGTTGTTCAAAGCTCTAACTCAGCACTAGAGTTCATTTCCCTCGTAAACCATCTTTCAAATTAGTTTTTCAGCATAACTTGTATACGAAAGCGCGAGTTGCATTTTCTAATGTCTATACAAAACATGTTCAATTCATAGCCGAAGAGTTAAAACCTTCAGCTATGACAATTCTAGCATTCTTCAATCACATTCAGCAAATTCGTCGAATAAACAGAGTTAATAACAGCGTTTGGTATCGGTACGTACAAGCCAAGGCAAATTAATAATATTCCAATATAAGGCTGTAACAGAAGAAAGAGGCAAGATAGAAATACAATTACAGGGCATAAGTTGAAAACAGAGCTCACAAATCATACGGCTGCTTACCAGTGAACTTGACCTCAATAGGGCTAACATTCTTGCCAATAGACCTATAGTTCTGGCCAACTCCTTGGCGTCCAGGGTTGACCTTCTCAGGGTACACCCCGTCCTTAGGGTGCAAATACTGCACCTCCCCATTAGGGAACACCCTATAGAACTGGTACTTGATCTTGTACTTTGACCGCAGCCTGGTGCCAAGAGCCAAGCACTGTTCCTTACGAGCCAGCTTGAGAAGGTTCGGACCCTGCCTCATGATGGCCGCACCACCTGTGGGCATCTCAAAGATCTGTTCTTTCGGAGAATCCCATGTGATCACATAGAATTCCTCGACCTGGGCCTTTCGGAGCAACCCTCCTGTGCTTCCTCCGAAGATCGGCGACGGAGTGTTGGGGTCCAGTTCCGGAGGGGTGAACCCCACGGGAGCTTCTTCTTCCTTGGTTACAGGGGCAGCCTCTGTTTTCTCTTCCGCCGCTCTTATCACGGTGGCTGATCTGCCTGATAGGGCTGAGAAATGAAGGGGCTTGAAGGTGAAGGACAAGGTGGATTGGTTCTTGAAAGAAGAGAGTGTGGAGGAGGAGACGGGTGGGGTGAAGAGGGAAGCTTGGGATGCCATGGCCATGGAGGATTATTTCGCCGGAGACACAGAATCAGAGAGGTGTGGGTGGGTGGGTGGGGGGCGATTGGGGAGATGAATAAGGAAGATGAGGTGTGGATGAACAAGGGAGATTTTGAGAGTGGGGAATGGATAAGGTGATGTTGGTTGGACCAATGAGAAGGTGTGATTTTGATTCTGTGGTACTCTTCACCCGCAACTCCCACCACTTCTTCTTCTTCTTTTTTTTTTTCCTATTCCCAATATCCACGATTCCATCCCCGCGCAATCTAATTCCTACTGCCAAGCCAATCAACGCAATTCGGATTTTTGGTATTAGGACTTCTTCATTTTTAACGATTTAAAAATTCATTTTATTTCGTATTTAGGACTAATAAATATTGAATTTTCACATTTTGTTCATTTCAAAAATCCTTTAAAAAGTGAACAAGTCACACACAAAAACTATTTAAAATTTATGTATTATGTGTTTATATATAATATATAAAATTTCTTTTTGAAGAAATACACCTTTTGTTAAGAACATAGTTAGGCAATCTTTAAGTATTTTCTATGCGACTATATTTGAGTTTGGAGGTATGTGTTGACCCTTGGGACGAACAATATCTTTAAACGCATGTGCCCATATATTTTAATTGGGCGAAGGTGCAATTTTACTAACAAAGTATTAGAGAAAGAGCATCTGGCTCAATTATTTATTTAGGGTATCTTATATACAAACAAACTATTAAAAGAGGTAAAAAAACACAATGCCATTAGCTCCGTTTGTAACGCTAGTTTGGTGACTTTTTTTTTTTTTTTTTTAACTTCTTCCCACACCAGAAACCGAAAATCTCTACCCACTGACTCGTCCTCCACCTCTCAGGCTCGACCTCTCACCATCTTCCTCATGCTTTTATTCTTTGATTTTTGAATGAAATGGCGGAACACCACAGACCCCCCAAGAACAGGGGTTTCTATCTTAAGATGAAGTTCCTTCCCAAACATACCAGACCTCCCCCAGAAAAAAAGCTGCTTCTTCAGGTATTACAAATGGCTTCTCTGGCTCTCCTTATCTCTCTACTTCTTCTCCTCCTGTTTCATCTCCAATAATAATCCCCCCTCCGACTCCGACTCTTCCCACAAATCTCAATCCACCCTTCTCCAATCTACCAACATCACAGCTCTAAACCCATCAGGTACTTTATCCATAGATCGATTCGAAACCATGAGTTCTTCGTCACTTGTCAAACCTGTTTCGCTAGTTTAATTTATCCGCTCTGTTTTGTGTCTTTCTGTATATGCTTGCAGGGGTTCTGAACAATTTGAAGATATTCGTGTATGATTTACCTCCGAAATACAACTCCGATTGGATCTACAGAATTTTCGAGAACGAAAAATGCATCTCAGAGTCATAGGTTAGGGCTCTAAACTCTCATGAGAGAGGGAGAGACAGGGAGAGAAAGAAGGGGAAGGGTGGGATTTACAGAGAGAAAGTCCGGTGGTCTCATGCTTTCTCTTGTTGTTGCTGCTTCTTCCATTTTTGCAGGTAACTCTCTCTCTTTCTCTCGCCGTTCATCTTCTTTACAGTGATTTAATTGAATTCAAACATATCGATCATGCTTTTGAAGTTGTGATTTACGGCATCTCGAGTTTGACTTTGAATTGACGTCTAATTAAACTCGATGAAGATTCGATCAAGCTGATGAAAAAGATGCGTGACATGGAATTTTTCTGTTTGGGCGTCATTTCTCTGTGGTTTCCGTCGAGATTCTGCATTTCTGGTGATATTTCCAGTTTCCGGCAAATCTAGAAGTTTATTGCTGTCACCGATCTGTGTTCCTATCTTAGCTAATGATGAAGACGATGAAGAGAGGATGATGAAGAAGATGATATCAGTTCTCTCACCACCCATAAACAGATAAACGTCCGTTGAAAACAACTAACGGCCATTGTGTTTTTTTTACCCTTTTTAATAGTTTGTTTGTATATAAGATACCCTAAATAAATAATTGTGCCAGATGCTTTTTCTCTAATACTTTATTGACAAAATTGCACCTTCACCCTATTTTAATTTACTTGAGAATAATTTGTCTTTTTTTATAAAAAGGCTACATAATATTAATAACACGTGTCAAATAATATTATGAAGGCAATATCAAAGAAGCAAGAAAAGGAAATAGGAATTATTTTATCCTCGATAAAAGCTGAATAGAGTGAAAATAAGTTGATACTTGAAGTTTTTTTTTAACCTGAATACTTCGTATTGTATGGGTTGAGATTTTTTCGAGGGACGGGTGGAGTGGGGCTTAGCATGTCTAGGTGGGAAAAATATGGAGAAGAGGAGGGGAGAAAATTTATCTTCTAGTGCTCCCCTCCTTCCACGCTCTTCCAAATTTAGCTATGCTCAGCGATTTCCCAAAAGGCACAGTTTGGTTTAGTGAAAGGATATGAGCTGTTAATCATAAAATAATCATGACTGTCCAATTGGAAACTTTGCAGGTGCCACGCACATTGATCAAGATTCGAGAGCCTCAGCCTCTGGTTACTCGGCCGAGAATAACGATGGCAGAAGCAGGGAGGTGATTGGTGACCGACGATGATGGTCGAAGGGTCATCACTACTTTGATGTTGGTGGGTTACAAGAAGAGGCAACAGAGGAGGAAGATTCTTGAACAACCTACGCAAGATAATTACAAATTTATCTCGTGTATGTTGAATCAATTCAGTAAGGGGAGGAAGAATCCATTCTTCACTTTATCTTGTGTATGTTTCAGAATCGATTCAAAATTGCATGCGTAGGAGAGATTGGTTGAATACATGTTCAATACTCTAATCTTCACATCTCTCCTTTTTCGAACCACAACTGAAACTGGGCATAGGAGAGATGATAATGTTCCTCCATCACTTTTTTATTTGTTGTTTCACATGCTTTACATTTATGTTATTGTAAGTGGAGCTTTTGGAATTGCACGGGTATTTCATTTAATTGAAGACGACTTATTTTTAACTAAATGATTTCCATTATAGGAACAAGCACGAACTCCCCTCGTGTGTTGCACGGATGAATTAATTACATAACATAAAAGTAAATCCTTACCTTCCCTCTTTCAAATTATAAAGGTTTTTTTTTTTAAAAAACAAATAGAAAGAAACAAAGAAAAGAATTGGATTTCAAATTAACCAATAAAAAATAGTCATGTCACTACCTAAAAACACAATATCAACCACAACTACATTAGTAGTTGTACTCTTATATATCAGGCAACTTCTGCTACTCTTATATGTTTAGCAACTTCTGCTATAACTCAAAAGTCACAGAAATTATATCAAAATACTAGCCATCATAATACATAAATATTCCTGTATATAGCTACAATTAAGTACATCTGTCACCCATAAATATGCACATCTTTATCTGGCACGTCTATCTTTTAATTTCAATGTTTAGAAAATATTGTCATTAAGTACCACAATACTCATTATTCACCTTTCTTTGTCATGACCTTTCTTATAATATTTAGAGAAAATTTCAATTAAGTACCAAATTCTATTATCTACCCCTCAAACAAATCAGTTTCAATGGCGATATATAAAGAAATTGAAGAGGACGCTATTCCAACATATTATGAATTTTGTTAAATTTATAATTTTTCCATATATGAAATAATTGTATATATAGATTATATAAAAAGTTTAATATTGAATGTGGTAAACTATAGATTTTGATATATTTGTAATAGCTATTTAAATATTCATTTCAGCAACACTCTTCTTTAAAATCTTAGAAGCATGCTTGTCAAATAAGATAATTGAAGCAATTTCAGATTGATCACCAATAAGGTAATTCAACTTGAACCTATTTGAAAAGACATTTAGGTCAACTATGCCTTATACAAAATATTAATTATAAATGACTGCAACTAAACCCATTTTTATCACCACAAGCACAAACCCCCCCCCCCCATGCGTAGGTGCAGCAATTCGATGAAATGGATACACACCCTCACCTTCTAATCATCCAAACTATTAAGAAGTTGAATAAAACACAAAGGAACACACAATCATAGAATTGGATTTGAAATCTAACAATCAAACATAGAAGATGTTACACTATTTAAAAGTACATGCATCACAACATCAGTAATTATACTCTTATATTTTGAGTAACGTCTGTAAACAAAATTTCTAAATATACATTTCTATATATTCTAGCCATCATAGTACATAAATATTCCTATATATTAGGTGAGTAGACAAAATCTCAATTATGTTTATACGTTGCTATATGTTGCCAACAACCTCTCTGTAAACAACATTGACAGTTGTATGCTTTCCAATTCCAACAATTTTAGCACCAGGAGACATGTTAGGATAAAATCATTCATGGGCAAGTAAAGCTTTTAGAATAACTTGATCTTAAAAAACCACTGTCGATCAAATATTGAAAATTAAGACAATATTCCAATAAAATAAACTAAAATTAAGGAACAAATATAGTGATTGAAAGTAAAATACATAATCAATTTGTTAAAAAATATTCACCATTGGCTATTGATGACCTTTTAAAAAACTGAATTTATAAGAAAACCCTTCATCCCATCCTTGATTCTAACAGAAAAGTAATTTGCATTGGCTATTGATGATGAGAGTGGTTAGCGATGTTTACTTTTAGTGATATAGGATAGGTAGAAAAACATAATAGGAATGGAATAGAAGAATGCATGAAACCACCTTCTTCTTCATGCCTTCTCTTCATTCCCATCTCTCACCTTTCTTTCTCTCCCTCACTCCCTCCTATCCAATACTCAAATCTCCAATGCTGGCCTCTTTTGTGGGACCTCCAAATCCCCCTCACTTTTCCATTGCATCCCGATCTTCATCCAAGAAATGCAGTCTCTCTCTCAAACCATCAGGTTTCAAAATCGGGCTTTTAATTTTTCTCATCCTCTCTTCCCTCCGCATCTTTGGCTTTGCTCATATGGCAATCTCACTGAAGGCAATATCACTATCTAATAAGAGTATCTCCGACCTTCATTTTAATCATTGTTCAATAAAATCAGGCCACCAAAAACAATCAGATTAAACGCTTTAACATCACAAATTTCATAAGACACAACAAAATAGTCCATTGGGGAGTTAAAGTAAAATTTTAGTTTTTTCCAACTATACACAAAAGCAAGTCTTCAAATATATTGATGCAGCAAAAAAGGCATCAATAGAGCCTACCTACAACTTAAATCAGCCAACAAAAAATGTAAGTTGTCTCTTTAACCGAAAACACAACATGCCCCACAACAATATCAGTAGTTGTAAGCTTTCATGTTTAGCAACGTATGAAGCAACTCAAAAGCAACAACAAAATAATATCAACATGGTAGCTATTAGATTACATGAACATTCATATACAAAAAATGAACATCCAATATCTCAATTATCTTTGTAAACATTTCTAAAGATTTCCTTGTAAACGAAATATTGTTAGTTGTACAGTTTCCCTTGTTTTTCCCATCTTGGTATATAAATCTTCAAACCTGCAATATTGTTAACTCTTGAAAAAGTGACATATAATTGCTCATGTGTGAACACTGGTTTCAATAAATGTTGTTCTCTGCAAAAAGAAAGAATGCTGGAATCATAAAAGACATTATAGTATGAAAGCGATCTCTCAATAATGTTGTTCTCTGCAAAAAGAAGAGCATGATCCATATATCTGGGTAAGATATGACTTTCAAGTGTCATCAGAATGGTACAGGGCATAATGAAGGTATCCTTTTTCAAATATGATCAACAAATGAAACAAAGGAGAATCACAAGTTTTGTCTATATTTTCAGCTCATCAATATATAAGAAAAAAGCATTAACTAATGTTTTACTAAGCTCCATATGCCAAGCCAAGTTAGACATAGATTTAACAAAAAGCTTGAAAGAGTGAAGGGAACAACATATAACAAAATCTAGGATAATTAGAAATACTAGAGCCAGTCGGATGTACTTTTTCACACCCTACACTCAAGGCCCTTATATTGATTGATTTTCTTTCAGATTCAGTAGGTTGTTTCTGTTTTCCCCCTTGACTTCTATCCCTTTAAGAGAAAGAATGACACATTAACCTTTGTGTGTTAACTAATCTTAATCTTAGTTTGAAGCATGCTTTTACACAATTAAAAAAACTTTTTTTTTTTGGTTTCCATACCTCATTTGCTATTTGTTTAGACCACACCATCACTTAGCAAGATCTATTATCCAAGGGCACAAATCAGTGGTCACCAATGAAACTCATGCTTCTCTTTAAAGTGACAAGTATGAAGGTAGTTGGTCATCTAACAAATGTCTTGAAATCAAAAGAAAAGCACACTGCTTTTGTGCATATCCATACCAATCACTTCTCTAAAGATGATTGACTTTAGTCTCATAATGAGGTGGAAAGTCATAAGTTAACCATCTTTGGAGCTGGCAAAATTGAAAGAAGATAAAGCTCCACTATTTCATGAAATTATGCTGAAAGGAGTTTAATAGTATGCTGTATCTAAAGCAGCAAGATGTCAAGCTGGCTCTTATATATCCAAGTTGAACAATATAGCTTATTGTTTCTCTTAACATCTTGCTCTCAACCAACTGTTCCACCTCTTTAGGAAATGCAAAACATAAATCTTCCTAGATATAAGAAACACTATATAAGCATTCTCAAAAAGACCACCAAATATAACTAAACTCAATATCCATACCTCAGGAATATCAACTTTCAATTAGGTAGCACTTTTCTTAAATAGCTCAGCTGCATTCTTTTTTTTTTTTTTAAAATGACTGATGCAATGCCAACAATCATATAATTCAACCTGAACCTGTATGACAAAAAAATGTGACATTCACTAAACTTAAAGTATGAGAGGAGAGGAATTAGAGGGAGAGATCAATTCCAAGTAACCTACCCAACTTCTTTCTCTCTCTGCATCATCCCTTCAAGTTCAGAAATCAGGTTCCTAAAATTAGATGATTTATTTCCTGCCTCCTGTAGCACAACACCTACAAATTTATCTGACATTTGCTTTAGAGCTTTTCCAACTTCAGCAAAGAGCGTGTTAGCCCTGTTGTGCACCTGGTGGATAAGATTCACATTTACATAAATACTTAAGCACTCAAAACTGCACAGTATATCTTAACTAAGATCAGTTATAAACCTCACCTTTCTGTAGCTAATCCTGATTATCATAGTTGAATTCAGGTTTAGGTGGTGGAAGATAAGTAGAATGAAGGTCAATTGAAGCATAGCAGAAATAGGCAACCATCTCCCCAAAACAGCATGTAGAAATCAATAATTATAATCACTTAAAAGCTTAAACATTGGAGTTGAGTTGGTCCATGAAAAAATCCACACAACAATTTGCCAGTTGATAGTACTCTATGGTTGAATAGTTCGTGGTTTAACCTTCAGAACAATGGGATAGTTTAAATTTTTAAAGTGAATGGAAGATACAATCTTGACATAAGTGGTTCTCAAATATGAAAGCCACAATTCATAATATCCAAATGCGCAGTGAACCAAATTGTGGCACACCAAGAGCATGTGCACAAACATCCCAAGATAAGAGCATGTGCATAAGCTACAACCCTTTGGATTGATAGAGCACCTTACTGAAAATGCAGCAAAATTGACCTTCCACTCTAAAACTTAGAATTACGAGTGCCTAAAAAAGCATACCATGCCAATAACATGACCAATGGAAAATCAGGAGGACACCCATCCACATCTAATAATGGAAGGACTGATGAGCATGAAGCCTCTTACTCATATTTCAGTGAGGATAACAGGAAAAAAACAATGACAAATAACAACAAACCTTGATCTTAAATTTAAATCAATTCTAATTATTTAGAACCAAATCCTAATCAAAACATTTCATAATGAACAAATCATGATCAAAGGTTGATTGCGTTTGCAGTGTCTTCTATTTTGTGATTTCTATTGCAACATAAGAAAAAAAAGGTATACCCTTGAAAATAGTTTCATTATACCGTAAAACAGTAAACCATCCACCCTTGACTCTTGAGTGGTTTTTTATTTTTACTTTGGATGTGGGTTATAAGAATTCAGCAGATATACTTCTTCAATCAGAAGAAGATGGAATGCCATGAACATTAAAATAGAGAAAACAACACAGGCTCTACAAAAATATGGAACTAATTTTAAGATCAAGGAAATTTGGTTTCATATCATAAATTTGCAACCCTACATGGCATAATGAGTAAAATCCCCCCTGTTATGGAAGTCCAATATTGGTTGATCCATTTTTTATAAGTGCATAAGAGAAAGAAGAGAAGTACATAGGAGGCATGATTATATAGTTCAGAAACATAAAAAGAAAGGAAGAATTAAAGTAAATCAGGGGAGAGAAGGAGCTTAATAAGCAAATATTGGTTTTACCAGTTTAGGCATTATGCCGATCAACTTGAGCCACATCTTCATCTTAATTCTCGAAGAGAAATTGATAAAGCTCTACTTAAAAGTTGTTGGAATATTAGGGAATCAATTAAGGTTATTAGTATCCGTTGATCCTTGCCTTAATTATAGGATCAAGATTTTTGCTTTATTAGTTCTACTTAGCCTTTAAATGTAATCCCCTATTCTACTCCTTTGCCCTGATTCTTCTCCTCTGTTTCATCTATATATTATAATGTCTTTCGCCAAATAATACACAAGATACAAAGTGTGCTTATGCCTCTAAAATACAATAAAAGTGATTGCTACAAAACCATTACGACTACCCCTTCAAATTGGTCTGCGTCATGTACTGGGACTACATACCCAATAAACCTTTTCCATGATCAGTGCTGGATAGATCAGGATCATTGCTCCTAGATCATTCATAGCATGAAGAGCCTACTTATTTCAAACCAAGTAAAGAAATATGAATTTCAAAACCTATGCCTAAACTTCAGGAACCAATTTTTAAAGGACAAAGATAAGTGAGAAGACAACACGGTCAGAACTTACACCAGTGCCGTCAACTAATCATTCCCGAAAACAGTCAAAGTAGGTTGTCTGCCAACAGCTACTTGCTGGACAAATAGCATGAGATTGTTTGGAATTCCACGAGGATCCTCACCAATCTTACCACTCGGGTGTGCCCCAACAGGGTTGAATTATCTCAACAAAATCATTTTCCATTTAGGATCTGAATGGCAAACGTCACAACAAATATCCTCGATGATAAGCTGAAAAGAGAAGCTTTGTTAGATCTCATTACTAGATTACTACACAAGCATCTGTCATTTAGTCACTGAAACATTACAAAAACATGTTTTGAAAGACATAAAAATCATTGTTCTTCGAAGGTATCTTCCCCCCAATTTCAAACTTTAATCCACTGAATGGTAAACAGGACAAGGTAAAGCAAACAAAAGCAATCTACAATCATTTTTCACATGCAGTGGACAACTTTCCCAGAGATTGAAAGACTACTAACCATGATGGACAATATGTACAAAAAATTCCAAAAAAAGGTAAGGAACACGAAAGAAATTTAGGTATTCACAGAAAACAACAATTTAAATTAATTTACCCCAAGCTTACTTGGCTGATCGGGAAGCCAATTTATTGAAAAGCTGCATTAACTGAACAGGGCTATCCTTCTCATATCCAATTTATTGAAAAGCTGCATTAACTGAACAGGGCTATCCTTCTCATATCGCAAAGCATACAACATGACTGAACATAGCCGATCCTCATCTGATATACTTTCATTGTTTAATTGATTTGTCACTGCATAGAAAAGATTACAAAAGAAAGAGAAATCATAACATGGAAAGTAAGAAACAATTGTTAATTTAAAGCAGCTATCAGTACATATGATGCAGGGAACTGACACTTAGAATTGCTCTTATGTTTTCCTTCTTGCAACTAAGAGTATTGTGTCCCATACCATATAATCTTTCCAGGTTGAAAATTAACCCGTTAGTATGTTTATTTACTTGCCTATAAAAGCTTGAGCAAAAGGAAGTAATAGAGTTTCAATTTAAAAACAAAAACATATACCTCAAAAGCAGCCCATTCAAAACTTATGCTAAAATCCTTAAGAAAATAAGTTAATCTTATGTAATTTTTGGGCAACAGAAGCAGCCTCAGCTGTACGGCTCTCATCAGAAAATAGAGGAGAAAGCTTTATATAAAACCAAATCACCGGACTGGTTATACCTTTAACAGATCAATTGTTTGACTGGCAGTGACCCTTTGAGAATCTGCACTCTACCAAGTCATAAGGGTATTAGCAGTGACTATATTTCATAGAAAAAGTGCGCTTGACAGAAGCAAAAAGCTTTGAGAAGCTCAACAAAGTCTACAGAAGCTGAGTAATTTTACCCGCAAGCCTTCCTCTCAAAAAATATGTTTGGCTGCTTGAAGCATTCCAGAAGATCGATCCTTTCGTAGTAAATCCCATGATAACAGTTTTCTATTGAAAATGAGAAATTGTGAACATCTGAATAGAACAGGCATTCAATTTTGCACAGCAAAACACCATACTTTTGAGCATTGAGCCTTTGGCAGATAAAGCTATCCCTTTTTTTTTTTTTTTGGTGAAAGAGATAAAGCTATCGGGAAGAAGGAAAAACTGATCTCTTACTTACGAAAAACGCCATAATAATTCATCAGCTTTTTGAATTAAAGCAACTATTCAAAACAATACACAACACAATCAAGAGCCAAATTATCAAAAATTCAAAAGAAAACAGCAGCCATAACTGAAGTCCCCAATCTACAAATCAAACACAATCTCAGGTTGGAAAGAAAAAAAGAAAAAAGAAATAACCCTGAAGAAATCTCAATCGATTGAGCGACTATTCAAAACAATACACAACACAATCAAGAGCCAAATTATCAAAAATTCAAAGGAAAACAGCAGCCATAACTGAAATCCCCAATCTACAAATCATACACAATCTCAGGTTGGAAAGAAAAAAAGAAAGAAATAACCCTGAAGAAATCTCAATCGATTGAGCGATATGCTAAGCTAAGAAAAGTGTGAAGAACAGAGAAAGCAAGAACCCAAGGGGTCAAGAAAGGAACTCACAAGTCGGAAAGAAAAAACTGGAATTACAAAACCACGAGGAAACTCACCGGTTATCGTTGACTGTGGGGTCGGCCTATTTGGCCATGGTGATCTTGAAGAGAAACGGTGGAAGATGACACGAGGACGAGTGGAAGTAGATTTCGGAGGAGCGAACTTGAGACGTAGGGTTTCGATCTTGTAAGGAAAAATTTGAAGATACGATTTGGCCTTTTCGTGTAAAACCAAACGGCACAGAGCCAAAGGAGGTGAACACGGCTTACAATTGAGCTGGTACTGTTAAATTGAATAGTGATTTGTGAGGAAAGCAACAGTGAACGGCTTATTTCTCTATTGCTATTAAGTATATATTGATTGGAGTTTGTACATTCTAGTAAGTTATTTCATTAATGGATGTTGAAGAGACTTATGTCAATGCTATCTTAAATGATTTTAAGGAACATATCAGATTAAAGATGTACATCTGAATCTTATTTCTTCTCAGATACTTCCTTTCTCCAAGTGTAAGAAGAATTCCAGCATCTATCGAACACATTGGTGTTATGTTCTTCTGCTTAAATTGGAGAGTGCAGCAAGGTGCAGGAGGAAAGAATTCACATGATATTTACAATAAAATGCAAAATTAATTTGTAGCAAGTTAGTGTTGAAAATATTCAAATAATTATCTTCCCTCTCCAAACTTCTTTTCCTTTTGGATAGAAGGTAATTTTGCACATCTATCCAAGTATCTATATCCAACATTTGCTTTACCCCCCTATATACTCATGAAGTCAAATGTAGCCTTTTGTTGGAACCCAAACTTTTTTTCAAGGTCTATTTCATTGGCATCAACTTTTGATAAGTTTCTTTAGGATACCAATAAGTGCAATATATCTTAAGTGTGAAGAGGGTGATTGTGTCCTTCATCAAATCTAGTGATTTGAACTTCTGATTAATACGTGATACCATCATTTATGCCTTATAGTTAGTCTTTGTTTCACCTTGAAGGTTAGAAGGTTGTCTGTCTCTTTTGCCTTCATTTTTCAAACCCTCCCTATAAAATACATACCTGAATGTTATAATTTTACCATTTTTTTCTTGTTGCTCCTTGTAACATTATGCTTCCTACCTCAAAATCCATTTTTTCTAGCATAATCATTCCAAAACATTCATGTTTCTTCTGAACTTCCAAACTCCTTTCCTATTTTTGATTTCAATTAATCACCATCCATTATGATTCACCTATACAAAATAAAATAACTGCATCTTTAAAAAAAATCATAATTTATGTACAACAGCACACACAAAAATATAATAGATGGAAGGAATTAAATGAAACAAGTAACAAAAATCCAATTGCAAAGACTTTGGGCATTAAAGGGGAAGAAAAGGTACGTAATATAATGCAAGTATAACGTGGTTTTGAGATGAAGCAAATTTCTTTAAAAACGCATCAAGACATGGATTTTATTGAATTGAACAATTAATAAAATCTGAAGCAAGATCCTCAAGGAGACAATTTGAAGGAGGCCAATTGGCCCAATTCAATAAGACCAAGAATAAAAATTATTCATGTGAAAGACCAAGGAACACGCGAATTTTAAAAGAATGGAATCAAGCAGCAATATAGATTACCATGACAGTTCAATACTATTTTGAGTTTACTAACCATCACAACGTTCAAGCACCACCTGCAATCACAAAGAAAAACTTAAAAAAAAAACGCTATGTTCGTTTGGAAGGCAAAACGAAATACTACGTAAATACGCGTTGAGTAGAAAAAGTTTTTACAACAGCCAAAAAAAACATTCTGACAAAAATAGGAAATGAGCTCTATTTCGTTTTTTACCCCTTCATCTACCACTTGTATTAATCCAAGCACTCTGTTTTCATCATCATTTTTGCAGGGTCAATGACAGTCCTTTGCTTCAAGGAGACATTTTCTTCGCAGAAATTCAGAAAGAACAAAAGACCTTCTCTTCCCAAATCTAAATGAACCCAAAATAGCAATAATCAAAGGAGAGTTTATGCGTCATATTATCTTTTTCCCGCTCAATCAGTACCTCCCTTGTTATTCATATTATTCTGGTTTCATCCTTTTGTTGTTGTTCTCGTGTGAAATTTTATCAGTGAAAAGATGCTCCACGTGTCAGCTTCTCATTGTATAAGACTTCAGATGTCCAATAGCTCAGCTTTATCCACTTATCCAAACTGTGCATTTTGAGGAATAACACATATATAATGAGCATATAATCACTGAGGATGGTTTGTGGACTCCATTTCCAACACAAAAAATCTTCAATATAGGCATCTGTACCAGACCAGAATGCATTTGGGTCTGCTCGGATCACCAAGCCCATTAACTCATTACCCAGTTACTGTAGCTAAAAAAAAATCAGTCGCACTCGTAGATGTTTCAGGGAAAAATTAAATTTCAATTTCTTATTGGCAATCCAGATTCAAGACTAGTGCCCATAGAGAGAGACAGAACTTAAAAAACGTAGCTTAGCGGGACGTGACTCCTAACTTGATATTATTACCACTAGTAATGAATCACAGCCAAATACTCTCTCCCTCCGGTCCTAGTTATAGGAGTACTTTTATAGTGTAATTTGTACTATCAAAGTCCTTCTATAATTAGGACCGGAGGTAGTAATAATATCAGCGGTAGAGCATAGTCAGCATAGCATACAGTGGTCTCTGAGAGATATTTTTATCCTCATATTACACGTCAAAACAGTATTCACCTTTACTCATTGTAGCTGTAGGATCTTTTTTTCCCCCAACTTGTCGCTGTAGTGTCATCAATTGTATGACCAAAATGGGGCCTCCAGTTTCAATTTAAAATTCGGATCACAAAGTTAGAACACACCAATGAAATTACATTCCACATACGTCATCTTTAATAATTGAGCAGATAGATGAAGCTTCTAGAGTGTCTCCAAATTGGCTTATTCGGATTCAACCAAAATATACCCTAATTAATTCAGCTTGGTCTTTGTTAAATAATAACAGTCACTACCCGTGGCCCAGCCCTAGTTTGTAGGTATGAATCCACAGTCATATTCCCACCATTACACAAATAGTAATATTTATTACACCTTTCTTTTTTATTTATTCCATTTACATGTTTGTTCTGAGCATCAGAACATACACAAGATTCTATACACACACATCCTTATTGTTGTGAACACACAAAATGAACCGTTTATGTGGTTTCAAGCCCCAACAGCTGCAGTTGTTGTTGTAGGGATCCTAGAATCAAATTCACTCTTGGTTGTTGGGACTGTCCTTTGATCTTGACCGTCCGGTTGGCATCCCCATATCTCAGGAATCAACTCTGCCACTTGGTTCACATTCTCTACTGCATAATCGGCCTCTTTGCTTTTCCCTCTCTTCCCAACCTTCCAAAAATAATCACCCCGTCAAGTTATAATTTCATCATAGTAGTAAAAGTAATTAAACACGGCACCATAATAGTAATAGACCATCAACTTGTTTTTTTAAGTACCAGAACAGTATGGAGGCCCATTGCTTTCCCCGCCGCGATGTTACTCGCATTGTCGTCCAGAAACAGCTGCATATCCCATTATTTAACAACAAAATTAAATACTTCGAAATTTATTATTGAAGAATCTTATAACAGATTTTTAAATTAATTGGCATGACTAAGTAGTATGTTTTCTTTACCGAACGACGAGGATCCACTTGGGCAGCACGGAGCGCGATCTTCATGGCCTCCGGGGACGGCTTCAGGAGCACAGGGAACTCGTCGGGTCGGGTTGCGTTGCAGAGATTCGGGTTCATGGTCTCGAAGCATATAATCTGCTGAAAGCAGTCACTTATGCCGAGCCGATTTAGCACCTTCATGGCGTGAATTCTATCCGAATTTGTGAATATCTGAAGCAATATTTTCCTAGTGAGAAGAGAACATACATGAAAGGAACGAACAGAGTGAATTACAGTTTAAAAAAAACATACAATTTTCCTCTGTTTGATGCTGAGAAGGAGTCTGTGCAGCTCAATGTCGCGTTTGATGGACTGGTAAGGTAACCTTCCGTGCACGAAACTATTGGTTCACAAAGAAGAAAAGATTTGGAGATCAACAAAAACATCGATTGCCATTATGTTGGTAGAGTAAACGGATTTTCAGAGGAGGTTGCTGTCACCTGTGGTACTCTTCCGCTGTGATGTCATAGCCAAGTGCCTGAAAAAAGAACAGAATTACAGAAATAAAACTTAGTACATGAGAAGGAGAAGATGAAAAATGATGTAATATATATATAATTACTCGCAAACCAGCGAGGGTGCTTCCGTATGTTCTGAAGAGTTCAGACCGGAGGCTTGAGGCTTTGCTTTGTGGGAATCCACATTTTTCCATCAGAAAAACTGCGCATGCAAGTTTAAACGTTCATATGCATTAAAAGGTGTAGGTTGCGGGGGTAACAATATTGTACGTGACTAGTAATTAAAAGGGGTTAAAAAACCTTGAATATTTTTCTTGAGAGCTTCACTGATTCCGTTTGTGGTCGGATACAAAGTGTCGTCCAGATCTGCTTAATTTGCAGGAATTGAACATAATATGATTAACCATATTTTCCGTCATAATCATGCAGATGAAAAGAAAGAGTGAGGGAAGCGCTGAGAAAGAGTTACCAAAAATGATGCAGTCAAAGGGAGAGGAAGAAGAATCAGGAGCACATAATTTGCTGCAAGAATCCATAGCTGATTGAAATGAATATGATGATGATGAAGAAGAAGAAGTAGAGGACCGGAAGGGCAGGGAACCGGGGGGGAATTTAAAGGAATTTGAAGGGAAGATGGTGGTGACGTGGTGCACTTGAGTTGGTCGGAGTTTCCAAGTGGTGACACGGAAGGAGCATCTCTAAATTCAATCATGTTACAGCTTTTGGATTACAAGTCAGAAATGCATGATATGATAAGCCATTATCATTTATTATTACGTGCTGAAATAATTCATGCCCATAAATAAATGCGCCGACGATTCTCGTTACCATTTCCCTTTCTCCATTAAGACAGCCCTATTTGTTTTACATAAATCCGTCCTTAATTGATTTTAAATTTCAAGAATCCATGAAATTAAGAGCAAGATGTTTGTTTCTCCCCATAATAAAGAGTGCTTATTATGATACTAGTATTTAGTAATTGAGCTAAAAAAAAGAAAACATATTGAGTACGGTGAGGGGGGATTGAATGCGATGGAGAAGGAAGAGAGTGGAAGTTAGCGTCAAGTATTAGCCAAGATGATGACCACAAAGAGACACCCTCAATATATACTGTAACTAGCCTGTCTTTTGTATTAATGTTCTTGGTCGGTGCCTAATTATTTTTTTCTAATCATAGGTACCCTCTCCACTGGAGACCCTATTTAACATACACTAAATGCATGTGAATGTATCTCTCATTTCAGCAGGTATTTGAATTTTGGTTGATTACGTTGTGAGGGACTAGTTTTTTCTTTACTAGCCTCAACCTTATTAGTTTGGATTGTTGATTTACCTATATTTAAAATCTTTTTCCATGGTCTAACAAGATACTAGTATATCAAATCTTCCATTTCCAGCGCGCACACACATACCAAGGGCCCTTGTTTCGACTTAGTTTTTGTAATTTATGAAGTGAAAATAACTTTTGAAAAATAGTTTTTGAGATTTACAAAATAAAAATGACTTTTTTAAAATAATTTTTAGAGAATAGTTTTTTGATAAAAATAATAGTGTTTGTATATTGTTATCAGAATAGCTTTTTCAGAGTCAAATTTATCAAAAAGGACACTAGCTTTTGATATAATCGCATATAAAGGATAAAGTTGTATTTTGAATATTATAAATATTATATTTCATAATAAATACCAAAAATTACATACATTTGTGTACAAAATTAAAATACTTAAGGGTATTAATCGACATTGAAAAATATTTCATGATCTTCAAAATTTATTTTAGAATATTAAAAAAATATTTCAAGATAATGACTAATCTTAAAAAAAATATGTTAGGGTACTGATGGAACTTAAAAAGATAATTAAGGATACTGAAAAAATATTTTATGATCTTGAAAATTTATCTTATGATATTGAAAAAATATTTCAGAGTAGTGACTGCTCTTGAAAAATATTTTAGGGTATTGATAAGTACTAAAAAGATACTTTAGAATATTGAAAACAATACTTAAGGATCTTTAAAATCTTTTTTAGGATATTGAAAAATTTTTCAAGGTAATGACTAATCTTAAAAAATATTTTTGTACTAAAAAAATAGTTAAAGATACAGACGGGTACTAAAAAAAAATATTGATGATAGCAATAGTTTTTCCTTTAAAATCTAGGTTTTGATGTAAAATATCTTTTGGTAAAAAATATGGGTATTTGGCAAGTTTATGAAAAAACTTAGATTTTAATGTAGAATAGCTTCTAAGAAAAATGAGTGTTTGCAAACTTTCGACGAACCCTAAGTTTTGTTTTCAGGACTAAGGTGGTTTGGTGCTATTTTTTTTTAGCATACTGATAAACACAGAAAGATAAAGGAAATTACATGCGGGAATCTAATCCCAGAAACTCTTGGTGAATCAAGTCTTGTAAGGCATCAGGACATGATTAAAGTGGCAACATTTAGTCTTGGGAGTACAAAGGCACCGGGTCCTGATGGTTTTTCTGGTAAATTTTATCATTCTGTGTGGAATGAAATTGCTAATACTGTTTGCTCTATGGTCAGTGATTTCTTTGCAGGTCGCTCTGTTTTAGATGGAATTAATAGACTAATATCACTTTAATCCCTAAGATTCATAAACCGGAGCATGTCTCTCAGTTTCGTCCTATTGGCCTGTGTAATTTTTCTTATAAAATTATCTCAAAAATCATGGCCAATAGGATGCGCCCTTTGCTAGATGTTTGTATTTCTCAGAATCAAAGCGCATTTGTACCGGGCCGCTGTATTCATGACAATATCATTATTGCTCATGAGGTATACCATTATCTTCGACGTAAGTACTCTGGTGGTAAGTATGAATTCACTCTTAAGATTGATATGAGCAAAGCCTATGATCGGGTTGAATGGGATTTCATTGAGAATGTCTTATTACGATTTGGTTTTAGCTCGGGGTGGGTCTCTCTCATTATGAAATATGTGCGTTCTGTTAGTTTAAATACCTGTTTATCTGGTGAAAATATTAGTTCTTTTAAACCTAGTAGAGGTATTCGTCAGGGAGACCCCCTCTCCCCATATTTGTTCATCTTGGTTGCAGAGGTGCTTTCTCTGATGATAAGCAAGAGCCAAATTGACAGAAGGTTGATAGGTATTAAATTGAGCAATGGGTGCCCTGTTCTTACTCACAGTTTCTTTGCTGATGATGCCCTCTTATTCATGTGTGCTAGTCATAGAAATTGCATTTATTTGGCTAATATTCTGGATTTGTACTGTGCAGCCTCAGGTCAAGTTATTAATCTGGAAAAATCTAGCATCTTTTTCTCCTCTAACAGTTCTTCTGCAGTGAAAAGTATGGTGTGTGGTGTTTTGTGCATCCCAGCTACGGAGGATCCCGGTACTTACCTTGGTATTCCGAGCATTTGGGGAAAATCCAAGACTCAGGCACTGGCATATATCAGAGAACAAGTAGCGAACAAGATCCAGGGATGGAGTCATTCCCTTCTCTCATTTTCCGGCAGGGAAGTGATGATCAAAGCAGTCATCCAGGCCATTCCTATTTATCCGATGAATTGTTTCAAATTTCCGGTCAAGACCTGCAAGGAGATAAACAGCCTGATAGCTAATTTCTAGTGGGATGGCAATGTCTTTGGAGGAAAAACTCATTGGAGATCGTGGGGTGCTATGACCGACAGCAAGAGTTCAGGAGGCATGGGATTTAGGGACCTATTATCGATGAATGACGCTCTCCTAGCAAAGACGGCATGGAGACTCTTGCAGAGGCCTAATGATCTTTGGGCTCGGGTGATTAAGAGTGTGTACTTCCCAGATGAGGAATTTTAGATGCGGAGATAGGCTACAAAGCCTCTTGGTGTTGGTCCAGTATCTTGGCGGGCAGGGATTTTCTAAGGAAGGATCTTAGTTGGGACATTGGGGATGGAACTGCTGTCAGAATTTGGGGTGACGCTTGGGTTCCTGATGATATCTTTCCGGCTAGACCTCGTACTACTGATATCCCAATTATTGCTAATGGTAGAGTCTGTGACCTGATAGTTGATGGGCAGTGGAATCTTGCGCCGATTTCTCAATATGTCTCTGCTGAAGTCAAAGAGGCTATATATAAAATCTCTATCCCTTCTAATGGATTGCTAGATAGATTAGTGTGGATGAGCGCTAAGGATGGAGTGTATTCGGTAAAGAAGGGCTATCATCGGCGGAAGGGTGGGTCTTCTGTTAGTGTCGATCGAGCAGGCTCGTCCATTGTAATTCCCTCCTGTGGTTGGAATAGGGTTTGGAAAATTAATGTGATCCCTCGTGTTCAGCAATTCATATGGAGACTTCTGAGCTCTGCGGTGGCCACCAAACATGCTCTGATGCGAAGGAGAAGGGCCAAAGATAGTCAGTATCCAGTGTGTGAGAACGCTGAAGAAACTATTGAACATGTCTTTTTTCAATGTCCATGGACCTGTTGCATCTGGTTTGGTTGTTCGCTCAGTGCGAGAATGGATGCCTCCAGAGTCTCTAATTTTAAAAGTTGGTGGATGGAGACGTCAGAATCGCCCTTTGTAAGTAAGCACGACCTTGCTTTAATTTGCTGGCTCTTGTGGTATATATGGAAGGCTCGTAATGATGTGCTCTTTAACCACGAGTAGCCTAATCCTGGTTTGGTTATAGAGTTGGCTCAGCGTTGTCATTGTGAGTTTATGGCCATGGGTGCGACTAGGGTGGATGGGCAGCTAGAGTCAAGGGGTTGTGATAGTCCTGGCTCTAGATGGTCTCCGCCGGCACTTGATGGCTTCAAAATTAATTGTGATGGAGCCTTCTATTCCCAGGATAGTGGTGCTGCTATCGGGGTTATCTGTCGGGACTTTAATGGCTCTTTTCAATGGGGTTTTGTGGACAAGGTCAAATCTATTTCTGCATTTATGACTAAGGCCTTAGCCCTTAAAAGGGCTCTATTGTTGGCTATTGACCTGGGGCATGATAAGGTAGTTTTTGAATCTGATTGTTTATGTAATATCCCAGATTTTTATTAATTATTATTAACATGTGAATTTTGTTTTAGTTTCGAGGACGAAACTTGTTTTAAGGAGGGTAGAATGTAATATCTCTGATTATTATTAATATTGATGATATTATTATTAGTAGTAATTACCCATTTATTTTAGATAGCCTTGGTGGGCCAAATATTCCTAGTCTTAATTGCCGTAGGAATTTTCTGCTTATACTCTAAGAAAGAGATTTAGGTAATAAGTCCTCTACTTGTTAACTAAGTCACATTAATTTACACCATTTTAGGTAATACGTCCTCTACTTGTCAACTAAGTCACATTAATTTACACCATGATTGATTGACCGAACGTAATGTGAACCATGATTGGTTGATTTTTTCTATTTTAATATGCCCTATTGATGATATTAAATTCACATCATGGCTGATTGGTTTTTAATTTAATATACCTTATTAATGATATTAAATTTGTATCATTGTTGATTGATTTTTTTTTTATTTTATGTACCCCATTAATGAGTTGGCAATGGTAAAAGAGCCGAAGCTAAACCCTAAAATTTTGTTATAAATATGAGCCTAGCCTAACCCTGAATACTCCCCTTCTCTTCTCATATTCTCTTCTACTACTTTCGCTATTCTTTCTCTATTCTTCTAATTCCTCTATTCTTTCTCTATTCTTCTAAAAGCTAGCAAAACGGAGACCAGGTAATCCTAATCTTATGAGTCTTAGTGTATTTCGATAGGTAATCCTAATTCCCAGAACAACCTTGCATCTTCTTCTTCTCTACATCCTATTTTACTAATCGTAATTCCATAAGTCTTAGCGTAATTTTATATCCTATGCTTCTTCTTCTTCTTCTCTACATCATATTTTGCTAATCCTAATCCCCATGAATCTTAGGTTATTTTTATACTTTTATATAAATTTTGATAGAATTGTTATATATAAAATATATTATATGTAATCCTAATCCTTAGAACAATTCTCTTTTTAAATGATTTTACCTTGGGTTTTCATAATTAACAAATAGCAGTATATATACTCGGTTTGGTTTTCATAAATTTGAGAAATCTATTTGGTGTGATTGAAATTTATAAATGTTTTCATATGTATACATATATTATTGAGAAATCCATTTATTATGTGACTGTATTTAAAATACTTTAAATCGTGGGAGGATAGCTTTGGGATGATACCTCCTAAAGTGATGAACACAAGCCTTAGGCTTTATGCCTCGATATATTATTTGATGTGAACCGATTATATCCGTTCTTTCCAAAGTGGTGTCTGGCAGGGGCTCCCGGGACACTAGTAGCAACTTTGGGAAGAGGTGTGCACATTAGGACGAATTGATTTATTGTGATATGGCCAAATTGATGATTTGTGACTGGCAGGGGCTCCCGGGTCACAGGGTAGATTGGCAGGGGCTCCCGGATCTACCATGGTTCTCTTCCCACTAAACTAAATAGACTGGCAGGGTCTCCCGGGTCTAAATAAATTTAAAAAGATAATGAACAATATTGGATTCGATATGAATATGTAGATGTGATGAGTATTAAAATCGATACTTTAGATTATATATATGTATATGATATTTTTCTTTCATCCTATGAATATTTTATTATTATTATTATTATTATTCTATTTTTGTTCATTAGGATTACCAGCTTTTGCTGATGTTTGTGTTCTGGGCTGCGACGATCCTTCGGGGGAGCAGAATTTCAGTGAAACAGGTTTCAAAGTTGGGGCTGTTGGGGCTAGCAGTGAGAAGTGAGGAAGACCAATGAACAATTCTAGCTAGTTTTATTTTATTTTTATGCTTTGAATAAAACACTTATATTTGAGTTTGGATTTTCGTTAATGTAATAAGACAGCCTTGCACTTGTCTCGATACAAGTGCGGCGGTAACACTTCCCAAATTTGGTTATTTTGAATTCCAGTGTTTATTTATAAAAATTACTGCAATTTTATGTTATTATAATTGTTAGAAATTTGGGGGTGTTACAGTTTACCTCTCATTGCTTGTGTTGATTCCAAGTCTCCAAACATGTATGATTGGAGATGCAAAAGTATTATCCAAGATGTTATTGGTCTTCTGAATTCTAAGGTTGGGTTCTCCGTGTCTTTTTCCCCGAGAGGGGCCAACCGTGCTGCGGATCTCTTAGCAGCTGAAGCTTATAAAGGGGTGTACCCTATGGGGTGGGTTTCACAACCAACACCCACTTTGTTTTCTCTTCTAACTTTGGAGGCTCAGAAGACGGATGCGGGATCGTGTCGTACTTTGTGTCCAAATCATTTGGTGGATGGTGGCTAGTTTGTACTTGTTTTGTGTCTGTGTCGTTTAGGTGGCTTGTTGTACTTCCTTTTGTTGTTTTCTCTCCCTGATGGGTTCCCTACGTTCTGTCTTGTTGCGTTGCTTTGTTTTCTCTTTGTACTGCACCCGTGTATTGTTCTTTCCTTTCAATTTATGAATTCTCCTTTCGACCAAAAAAAAAATTGAGGAAAATAGAGTCTGAAATGGCTCTCTTTAGCCAAACGATCAGTCACTCTATTTCCTTCTCTGCAAATAAATTGGAAACTAAGATCCCAATCCTTCCTCCTGCAGATTCGGATCTGCCGATAAATGAGATCCCCTTCACTAATGTCATCCCTGCTATTCAACAAGGCGATCACGTCCTGAGCGTCTGATTCCACAGCCACTCGCCAGAAACCCAGCTCCCATGCCAGATGGAGCCCCTTCAGGATGCCCCACTCTTCTGCCTCAAAAGCCGAACAGAATCCAATTTGATGGGTGAAACCGGCAATCCAGTCTCCTAGGTGATTTGGCAAAACTCCCCCACAACCAGCTCTTCCGGAACTCCGAACAACAGCACCGTCAACATTGAGCTTTACCCAGTCAACATTAGGAGGATGCCATGTAACCAACCGTCTGGAAAACACTACACTTTGGGTAAAATCCTCCTGTAAATAAACATAGTTGCTCCACGAGTTCTTCACCACCTCTGCAGGGTTGAAAGGCATTTCAAAATAGGTTAAAGGCCTAATTTGCCATGGAAGTTTTGCTAAGGGAGCGCCTAGCACCCGAAAGTTTTTTTGTTATCAAATTTGCCCCGGAAGTATGAAAAAGGTAGCAAATTTGCCCCTCCGTTAATTTTGACCGTTAAGTTTGACTGAGTGTACATGTGACATGCCACCTCATGACACGTGGCATGCCACTTCATCAACTCGAATAAGAGTTAAGTATCATTTTTGCCTCGGAAGTTTTCACTGAAAGCAATTTTGCCCCGGAAGTTTACAAAAGTAGCAATTTTGTCATTCTTTCTCCCAATATTAAATTTGACTATTAAATCAGTCAAAGACCACACATGTCATGCCTTGAAAAGGTCGAACTTAGAGTCAGAGAAAGAGATCCTTGAGCTCAAGGCGGCCAGAATTTGTGAAGCCAAACTGCTCACAGGGACTGAAAGGTCTGTCGCAAAACCTAAAGGAAACATCACTTATGATCTAAGCAAATGAAACGCAAACGAGAAATGAATTGTTCCAAAAATTGGTTCAGTAAAACAAATCAATAGTGATACTATTTACGTTTGTATAGACTGATTATTTGCTTAGATCATAAGTGATGCTTCCTGTGAGCAGTTCGACTTCACAAATTCTGGCCGCCTTAAGCTCAACATCTCAAGGATTTCCTTTTCTGACTCCAAAATTGACATTTTCAAGGCATGACATGTGTGGTCTTTGCCTGATTTAATAATCAGATTTAATATGTGGGAAAGAAGGGCAAAATTGATACGCTTTGTAAACTTCTGGGGTAAAATTGCTCCTTAGTGAAAACTTCTGGGGCAAAATTACTCTCAGTGAAAACTTTCGGGACAAAAATGATACTGAATTTTTATTGGGTTGATAAGGTGGCATGTCACGTGTACACTCAGTCAAACTTAACTGTTAAGATTAACGGAGGGGCGAATTTGCTACCTTTTTCATACTTCCGGGGTAAATTTGGTACCAAAAAAACTTCCGGATGCTGGACACTCCCTTAGCAAAACTTCCATGACAAATTAGGGCATTAGGCCTTTAACCCTTTCAAAATCATCAGTAAAAATACTGTCATTACGCCAATTCCACAACTTCCAAGTAGCCACTTCCCAAAGCTGGGGCCCAAAACTTAGGTTTTTGATTCCCCCAAACAGGAAACTCTCAACTTCAAATCATCTCTAGCAGACCAGTACATATTTTTGGGCCTGATCAGATCACCAAGTCCAACAGATGTTCAAAAAAATGACTACACGATATAGCCACACAAAAAAAAAAAAGACTACACGAGTCAATGTGTCAAACAATAACTTGTTCGGCTCAAACATCTCAGCCACATCAATTTCAAAGTTTTGGTCACGATAGTCAGTGTCTTGGGAAGAAAGAAGCCTTCCAAACATTACAATCCTAAAATTTATTTTTGGTCACGATAGTCAGTGTCTTGGGAAGAAAGAAGCCTTCCAAACATTACAATCCTAAAATTTATTTTAGAATATTAAAAAGATATTTTAGGGTACTAACTTATCTTTAAAAAAATTTACCAAAAAAAAAAACTTATCTTAAAAAAATATATCAGGATATTGATTAGTACTAAAAAGATGTTTAAAGATACTGAAAAAATAGTTCATGATCTTGAAAATTTATCTTATGATTTTGAAATATTTTTTAGGGTAGTAAATGATCTTGAAAGGTATTTTAGGGTATTGATGAAGGGTACTAAAAGGATACTTAAGAATACTAAAAAAATACTTCAGAATGTTAAAAATCTTTTTTAAAATCTTGAAAAAATATTTCAGGTACTAAAAAAATACTTAAGGATATGTATTGGTACTGAAAAAATAGTGATGATAGCAGAGGAGAGAGAAAAATATTTAAAAAAATAGTTTTTTTCCCCGAAACTTAGGTTTTGATGCAAAATATCTTTTAGTAAAGATAGGGGTATCTGGAAAAGATTAGATTTTAATGTATAATAGCTTTTAACAAAAATATGAGTATTTGCAAATTTATGACAAAACCTAAGTTTTGTTTGATTTCCCCAAACAAGAAACTCTCAACTTCAAATCATCCATATTTGGGACCTTTCATTGCTTTTGAATCTCTCTGTATCGCTCTCACTATCTCGTGCCAAACCCTAGATCCTCCTATTCCGCTTAGGCTTCTGCCTTGCCGCCGGCGAGCCTCCTCCTGATCCACAATAGCAGCCGAAGTACAGATCGGCCCTCTTTGAGTCAGGTGCAGGCGGGTTTTAGGCCGGAACGGAGATATAGAGGGGTGGTCGTCCTTCTTGTTCGGCGTCGGTTCTCCTCTGGTCTCCGGCTTCACCGCCTTCCTAGCTCTGGTGGCCCTCTGTTCTCTGGTTGCGTTGATGGTCCTCCCTCGTCTTCGGCGGTGGGAGTTTTTGCTTTGATGCCCCCTCCGACGGTGGTTCCTGGTTCGTCGAGGGCCTCTTGTTCGACAGTGGCCTCTTGCTTGACAGTGGTCTCCTGCGCGCCGGTGGTCTCTGGCTCGTCTGTGGTTTCCGATGGAGGGGGTGCCTCTGTTTTCATTTTCTGTTTGATTTTCTTGCTTTATATTTATTTATGTCTACTGATGTTGTGGATTTGGTCAATTGATGTCTGTGTTTGTCCCCTGATGGTGTGGTTATATGTAATTATGGTGGTGTTCCTTTTTGTGGATTGGATTCGTGTTTTTGGGGAAAAGGGTTTTATTGATGGTTGCTATTTTTTTGTGCGTAATCTGTGAGAAAACCATTGATAGGATTGATAGATGGGGGTGAATCCATATCACTTATGTTAACCAATATCTGTTGGGTGGGTGGTTAATGTCACCAAGGTTGCTTCATTGGATGAGCAAGAGTATTCTTCAGGACTTCACTTGTCTTGTTTCGTCTGAGGTTGGGTGTTCCCTGTACTGTTCCCCAAGTAGGGGTGATTGTGTAGCTGACCTTTGTGCAGCTTTTTCTTATAAGGAGGTGTGTCCGATCGGGTGGGTTTTGAAACCAACACTTTCTTCCATATCCTTTCTAACCTCGAATGGCAAGGAAGCCTATGAAGTCTTTGAAGCTGCTCTTATTCCTATTTGTTTTGTGGTGACAACCTTTCCTTTCAATTGGTTTGGTGTTGTTGTACTTGTTAGCCTTCTTATTCTGGTTTGTTTTCGTTTAGTTTGTTGTCATAGTGTAATCTTTTCAGGTTTGTTGTCACAGTGTAATCGTTGTATGTAACTTTTATTATTAGTATCAATATATGTTACTATTCTGAGCAAAAAAATCATCCATATTTGGGCCAGATCGGATCACCCAGACCAAGAACTCATCATCAGATGTTGGATTTAGTTTTCCTGGAGGAGCTCGTCCGTCCTGGCCGTCCAGATCTAGATCTGGACGGCCCAAATCTTTTTTCATTATTTTTTGTTTTTATTTTTTTCTATATGAAAAAATCATTTTTTTAAAAAAATGCTAGTTGAAAAATTATCTTTATTTTAGGTCCTCTACCCATTAAAATTATTTTTAATAAAAAATAGAAAAGTAAAAAAAATCATATTTGAACCATTCAGATGGACGGTCCAGAGCTCATCCGTACGACGAGCACCAAAAGTGGTTCCTCAGATGTTTAGATTATTGTTCAAGAAAATGACTACACGAGTCAATGTGTCAAACAATAACTTGTTCGGCTCAAAACATCTCAGCCACATGAATTTCAAGGTTTTGGTCACGATAGTCAGTGTCTTGGGAAGAAAGAAGCCTTCCAAACGTTACAATCAATCACTGTCCAATAAACTTGTTACCGAGTATATGGGAAGGAAAGAATGGTTCGCAATTTGTGAGGAAGGATGTATAGCATTTTCTAAAACAGAGAGATCGAGAGAGAGATTGAAGTTGCATTATACTGATGGGGATGATCGATTGCCAGAATTTTAAAACCACGAATTAGTACCCAATCGGCATTATTTGATCCATGATGATTCTGGATTTTTATGAATATTACATTATATATATATATATATATATATATATATATATATATATATTGTTACGGACCAGCCCAAAAGGCCCATATCCGGACCTCGGCCCAACTATGTCTAAGGCCCAATCGGCGCTATAACGGGCAAGGATATAAGATCCCACTAATTGAGGATCTCATTAACCAAGGATCTCCTCCAACTGTGATCCCAACAGATCAGCCCCTGATTTCTCAATCTCGGATATCGCTCATTAATACGAGGATACTCGCACCAGACTCCTCTATAAATATAAGGAAACCTTAAACAGGTGCACACGTTCTAACTTATGCTCTATTTACCTTCAGTCACACAGAACACACATACCACCCCCTGGCTTTACGCCTTCACGTATATTGCGAACTACGTGGACTTTGATCCCTTCAAAGGGTACGTAGGCTCTAGGCTTGACAACCTAGTCAAGCCTAATCTTTCTGTGTTTTTAGGACAGAACATATATATTATATAAGATCAAGCTTCAAGTGAACAATGTGTAGACTACTGCAGAGTGATATCTTTAAGTGATCAATCTTTCTGTGTTGGAAAATTTTATTTTTAAAGTGAATGGCCGTATCAGTTGTAGCTAATTAAAAGGCAATAACTCATGCATTTGCAGATGTTTCGGTGGAAAAATTAAACACATCAAAATTAAATTTCTTTTGGTCATCAAGTCTAATAATGCAGCTCAGCCTGATACGACTGAAGTGAAAAACGCAGCTTAGCCTGATACGACTATCAAGTTGATTTAGTTCAACGCACTTGATGTAACATCCTGAATTTTGAATCTAATATCTTGAACATAAACCTATCTTGGGAAGACTAGTAGGCTCTATTTTTGGAAAGTAATAAATTTGAAATCAGTATTTTGTGGGCCCCGTGAATAGTATTTACTATTCACGTATACGTTTTTACTATATACAAATACGTATTTTAAAAAAAAATATATATATATATATGTTATTCGCAAATACGTATTTAATACTTGAAATTTGTGAAATATGAATAGTGTTCACTATTCACAAATACGTATTTACTATTTAAAAATACGGTATTTACTATTCCAAAATACGTATTTACTATTCATGTGGGACCCACGTCAAATTATTTCTCCTCTGCCGACAGAAACTCTCGTGAGTTTTGAAAATTTTGGCCGCGGGACCCACTCAATAATAATTTATTATTTAAATAATAATATATATTATATTATTAAAATATTATTAAAAAATTTTAAAAGAAACATCACGGGAGTAGTCACGGGCAACTTCTTTTTAAATTTTGGGAAAATTACGTAAAACGACCCAGAGACGAAAATTACACTTAAAGACCCATTTTCCAACTATAAATAGACCTTCCATTTCATTTCATTCTTCACAACTTCTAAGAGCCATAGAGAGAGGTAGAGAGAGAGAGAGAGAGTAGAGAGATGTTTGCTTGAGAGTTATAATAGCTGGTTGGTGATTCGGGTATTAGCAAGTAACAGGTAACTCTGAATATTCTTCCTTATACTTGTGAATTATGTATGATTATAAATTTGTTTGTTTACTATTTTGGCAAGAATATTTAGAAAATATTTATGGTTTTAAGATCTGGTGTGGGAACTTTGATTTGCAAATCTGCAGAGGTACTATTTATACGTACGTTACTATTCACGTATACCGTATTTACTATTCATTTTTACTATTCATGTTACTATTCACGTATACTGTATTTACTATTCACGTATACCATATTTACTATTCACACCGTATTTACTATTCATTTTACTATTCACGTATATCGTATTTACTATTCATAATACTATTCACGTATACATACCGTATTTACTATTCACGTATACATACCGTATGTACTCTTCATTTTTACTATTCATGTATATATATCGTATTTTACTATTCACATATACGCATAGTATTCACTATTCATAAATACGCATATTGATGTATAAAACTTTATGGTATAATAATGCATTATTTTGAGTGAACATATTCATCATGGCGGTTGTATTATGATGGGTGGAGTAAGGAGGGATTTGAATGATAAGAATGATTTATGCCACCACTCGGTGCACAGTGGATGGTACTTGTTTCAGGGCCCCATCTTCCATGTTTTCCTCTGGCCGGGATTTCATTGGAGTTGTGGGACATGTGACACCTCCTTAGTTATTTTAAAGGAGGGGAGCCATAGTCCAGATTTAAGCTATATACCTTTGGCCGGGTGTATCTTAAGTTTTGGTGAGCTTGGAACAATTCAGTCAAATGAATGAGTTTCTATTGGACTATGTGTTAGCCTATGGCTCCAGTCTGCGGTATAAGGGAGGTGGTGATATAAGGGAGGCTGCATACTGCATAGTGCATTTCTGAACAGTTCAAGAATTTGATATGATGATGAATATTCTGTAAAGACATGAGATGAGAACTTTTGAGATATATATGTTTTAATACCTTCTATATTGATGACTATTAGTATAAATTATTTTGTATGATAAATTATGGAATCTATATATATATTTGAAATCAGCCCATATCTTTTTGTCATATATTATTTGCTCGTGTACGGTAGAAATATTTAGTAGTTACTGAGATGTGTAATCTCACCCCATATTAACATTTTTCAGGTGAATAACTTAGTAGAGATCAAGGGAATGCACCCATGGAGTGAGCTTTGTAGGCTCTTCTGTACTCCTTTAGTTTATGTTGTGTTATTTTATTTGCCATGAACCTAAAAGACTTCCGCATTTTAAAATAACTCTTATTTATTGGATTTATTTTGGCCCTGTATAAATGGATTTCTACCTTTGGCCATATTGTAAATATGTGTTTGAGTGTTGAATATCCTATATTTGGAGGTGCTACTATTATTTTGGCCAAGATTTTGGTATTGAAAATGAGGCGTTACATTTTTGGTATCAGAGCCCAGGTTCTGGCCAATCTGTAAATTTCCTATCAGTTTTCTAAATAAAAAATTTTGAGGTCATGGCAAATTAAATATCATAACATGTGCATTTTCCTTTATAGCTTTGGATTCTTTTTACCAATTTTCTTGTGACATTCATGATAGGGGAAGAATGAGTTAATCAAAATATTCAAGTGATTGATAATGAGGATTTATGATTTGAGGATGTGATTGAGATTAAATTTCAGAGCTGCGTAGCGGAAGTTGGTAAGTAGAAAATTTATTGAATATTGGATTCTGTAGGCCCAAAATTACTTTCTAGGATGAATATTTTTATTGGTGTCTAGGAAAGTGATTGAAAGACTAAGCCCCTATTTGATGTTTATTCAATTAGTTGCCGTTGTAAAAAGTATGAAGAGATTTTCGCTAGATTTTCACTTACCTAGCTAATTTATATGAGTAACAGATGACAATACCATAACAGAATACGGGCATAGTCTTGATTAGACAGAATAACTGGCTTAAGTTTGAATTTAATAAGATAAAGTTGAGTTTGGCAGGAAAACTCGAAAATCCTTATGAATCCTAGAATAGAGATTACAAACATTAGCAAGAAGGCTAAGAAGAGTAGACTATATTAATTCAAGCATCAAGAACAACAGTTGGTACAATCCCACCGCAAGCTTCGACTATCTCAAGTTTAAGTCTATTAATTTCTTCCTGAGCGGCTGCTCTTGAGAGAGGACCATCAGGAGACATTGTTCTTCTCAATCTAGCTATTTGCTTCATAGTGCTTCGAATTTTTACATAAGGCCAATGCTTTATTCCTCCCCTATGGCATATTTTCATTAGAACATTTTTGCATAGACGAACTTGTTGAGCCGCTTCTTGTTGAGGTAAATGGAAGAAGTCTCTAAGATCATCTATTGACATTGATGCAGCTCTAATATTTTGTTCAGCTCTTGATCGGTATGGATTACTAGGTATGGGGACTGAAGGATTATTATTTACAACCATGAGCTCTTTTCCTTTATTGGATATATTTTCTGTATTGGTTGGAAATGAACTATTAGGGAATTCATTTTGATTTTTAGTCCATTCCAAACCAACACAGAGGGCCTCATAGTAGGCTGATAGGGGATCCGACACCAGGACATACCCTAAAGATTTTTGATTCAAACAATAATTTTCTAGAAAATGTTTGACATCATCTAAATTCTTCTTACCAAAGTCAAATACTTGAGGACTGGAAGAACCTCCTTGTACGTCCTGGTGAAAGACAGCGTGGCATATCATACCAATCCTCCCATGAACTTCAAGTTTATGGTATTGAAGTCCATTGGTATGAATGATCTCTCGTAGAACATGGCAGCAACCACATGAAAATGGATTAGTAGTCTCAGTCAAGGTAGAAGCAGGATTCCTTGGTTGAGAAGGTACCGTAGACTCCATAAGTTCTGCCACATTACGACACCTTTGGACAGGTCGCCTTGATGGACCTGCTTCAGATTCCTTTCTGTTAGTAGTTGTAAAAATAGAATCTTGTATCCTTGGAGGAGGAGTAGGAATGTTAATCGTTGAGGCAGATGAATGAACATTCATACTTACGGGATTTTGGGGAAGTAAAGAAGAATAAGGGTATGATGCATTGTTTGACAAATCAGACAACACGTTAGTCTGATAGTCATGAAGTAAGGCTTCAAGAAAGAAAGGGTTGAATGAATCGGAGACTGGAATAGAGTTACTTGAACCGGCCATGTTTAAGGATAATGTGGAAGGTTATAGTGAAGGTTACGATCGGAGAGGAAATGAATATGTGGAGGTTTTGTGAAGTTTGAGAGAACATGAAGCATTTACTCTTTCTTTACTCTATTTATAGCTGGGCTAGCAACGTCTATATTTTGTTAAGCAGCATCGGATTCTCATCTGTCGTTAGCTCAGAATCATGTAGATTTTGTTGTTATGCGGAAAATTTTATGGCACCGCACCCTAGTGCACCCTAGCCACCGTTAGGGGTCGCAGTTTCCTAGACCTTTGCAGACAGAAATCGCTATGGCATTTATTGCTAGCTGTGTTTTCAAGAAATTAAGTTTGGACGTTTATACGCGCATTTATCTAAGAAATCTGTCTTGGATGTGCAGCTGACTCAAGATGTCAGAATTGACATTTAAAAATAGGATTTTAAGCGTAAGCGTGCTAAGGTGATAGTAATCTTGGGAAGGGTGACTTCCTAATAATATTAGATGAACCGGAGAGAATCCGAAGATTTGAAATGATGATGAGTTGTGCCAATTAACCCGAGAGCATTCTTCGCTCTCTGAGTATCCGAAGAACTCTATGAATTTGTCACAGATAATTCAAAGACTAAGGTTTTTGGATAAACATGTTGGAAGATCGATGGAAAGGTATGAAATGGTGATCCTTAGGAATGCCAGTAAGATGTTAGAATGAATATAGTAAATATTGAGGATAGGCTTTAATTTAATCTAAGCTGAAATAGAACTTAAGAACGAAATGAGCCTTTGTGATATTGCAGGTTGAGGTAGAATTAGAACCTTGTGAATACTGCTGAGGTTGTAGATAGTCTTCATATAATCCAAGAATTAGATTAGGAATTGTGAATCATGATCTTAGTATGATGGGTATTTTTGGGGAAACACGAATTATCAGTTGATGTTGAGGTTATAAGAATCAAATTGTAAACTTGACTATTAATGTCTGGGAATATTTGAAAATAGACTTGAATTCAATCTGAGTTAAGATAGTGTGTCTAATTAAGAAAGTATGAAATCCGGTGATTTATGTTATAATATTAGTATGTTATTTGGGTGTGATTAATAGATAACTATGAGAGGAACAGATGATATTTAGTATATGTCTTTGAGATACTAAGGATTGAATTCGAATCATGTGAACAATGCTGAGATTGTGAGAATAATATTTGAATGTTTTAAATCTTAGTCTAGGAATTGTGAAACATGAATGTTCTATGGATATTATTGAGGACACATGATATCTCTGTCTTGCTGATATTAAAGTTCTAAAAGTTGATTTGTAATTTGACAATTATCATTTTTGGGGAAAGTTTGAGGATAGTTCTTAAATGATATAAGCTATGGAGTATGATGAATCTAGTATGAATAATCGGGGTTTTAGAAATAGGATGATGAATCTGAAAGTTGGTAGGGGATCTAGAGGGTTGCTACTAGTAGAAATGTAATATAACAGTTCAACTTAACAGTTGTATTGATTCTTTAGGAGACTGAATTGATTGGATAAATTGAGATATTAGAATATGGTACTAATTGATTGGAGAGAAATAGGGAACAAAATGTGATACCAACATGTGTAAGGTGTTCAGAGAATTGCCAACTGTTTATCTAGCATAGGAAATGATCTTGATAATAGAATCTTTCTTTAGAAATAATGAATTGAGTGTTTCATGGATGAGTTGAGTAGAATAAGTTGGAACCTGGAATGTATTCGGAGTTGGTGACTATTTAAAATAAGTTGCTAGGTCCCTGAGTATTTGAATTTTGAACTTACCAATGCACTTGCTGTGTTTGGAAATTTTTACGCAATATTTACAACAGGATTTAAGACCAGTTTGTAATCGACATTTATAAACTATGATGTCTCATGGAATGAATCCTTGCGAAATTCGAACAAGAATTGACTTTTACATTATGATTGTGGTGGAAGGTGTACAAGTTAGAAGAGGTTGGAAACTGTTGTGGATATACTTAGTTTGTAGAATCTTGCCAAATGTACTTGTTTTTGAATTACTTGCCATTGGTGAAAGCTAGATTTAGTAAGTAAGTGTTTTCTTAAAACTTGAATTGAGGAAGCACGGGTATAGGATAGACGAGCAGAGGCTTGAAGCGGTAAGACCCGTTGAGCTAGTTTGCATATGGTGGTATCTCTAGGCTATAAGACTTATGTGCCTAGTATTGTGTTTGTTGCCTATCATGGTAACATTAGACCTGTATGTCTAAAGTTTATCTTAAGGTTGGCAAAATAATCAGATTATATCATATTGTGGTTATTATGGCCTGAGGGTAACTTCTTAAGCTGTAAGATCTGAATATCCAGTGTCGTGGTAATACAATGAAAAAAAGCAGAAAGGAAGAATGAACTGGCCTGTGAGGCCAGTGTAACCAAGCGCTCAAATAAGGAACTAGTGGATCCTGTGTCTGAATATTACTTTGGGTACAGGATGAACGAAAATTGTGTTGTGTGCTTGGTGAGCATGTTTGGGAAAGAGATAGGACTTAGGGATAATATGATATATAAAGCTGAGTCGGAGCGGATTGTTGATGCGGGGGATAAGTAATTGAGGAACAAGGCTATTAGCTTGTAAAGGTTGTGTGTAAAGGAATGGCTCCCGGAGATGCTACTTGGGAAACGGAGGAGAGCATGCGACAAACCTATCCTCATTTATTTAAATAGGTTAGAATTCTTATTATAGCGAAATTTTGAGGACAAAATTTTCTTTTAGGAGGGGAGAAATGTAACATCCTGAATTTTGAATCTAATATCTTGAACATAAACCTATCTTGGGAAGACTAGTAGGCTCTATTTTTGGAAAGTAATAAATTTGAAATCAGTATTTTGTGGGCCCCGTGAATAGTATTTACTATTCACGTATACGTTTTTACTATATACAAATACGTATTTTAAAAAAAAATATATATATATATATGTTATTCGCAAATACGTATTTAATACTTGAAATTTGTGAAATATGAATAGTGTTCACTATTCACAAATACGTATTTACTATTTAAAAATACGGTATTTACTATTCCAAAATACGTATTTACTATTCATGTGGGACCCACGTCAAATTATTTCTCCTCTGCCGACAGAAACTCTCGTGAGTTTTGAAAATTTTGGCCGCGGGACCCACTCAATAATAATTTATTATTTAAATAATAATATATATTATATTATTAAAATATTATTAAAAAATTTTAAAAGAAACATCACGGGAGTAGTCACGGGCAACTTCTTTTTAAATTTTGGGAAAATTACGTAAAACGACCCAGAGACGAAAATTACACTTAAAGACCCATTTTCCAACTATAAATAGACCTTCCATTTCATTTCATTCTTCACAACTTCTAAGAGCCATAGAGAGAGGTAGAGAGAGAGAGAGAGAGTAGAGAGATGTTTGCTTGAGAGTTATAATAGCTGGTTGGTGATTCGGGTATTAGCAAGTAACAGGTAACTCTGAATATTCTTCCTTATACTTGTGAATTATGTATGATTATAAATTTGTTTGTTTACTATTTTGGCAAGAATATTTAGAAAATATTTATGGTTTTAAGATCTGGTGTGGGAACTTTGATTTGCAAATCTGCAGAGGTACTATTTATACGTACGTTACTATTCACGTATACCGTATTTACTATTCATTTTTACTATTCATGTTACTATTCACGTATACTGTATTTACTATTCACGTATACCATATTTACTATTCACACCGTATTTACTATTCATTTTACTATTCACGTATATCGTATTTACTATTCATAATACTATTCACGTATACATACCGTATTTACTATTCACGTATACATACCGTATGTACTCTTCATTTTTACTATTCATGTATATATATCGTATTTTACTATTCACATATACGCATAGTATTCACTATTCATAAATACGCATATTGATGTATAAAACTTTATGGTATAATAATGCATTATTTTGAGTGAACATATTCATCATGGCGGTTGTATTATGATGGGTGGAGTAAGGAGGGATTTGAATGATAAGAATGATTTATGCCACCACTCGGTGCACAGTGGATGGTACTTGTTTCAGGGCCCCATCTTCCATGTTTTCCTCTGGCCGGGATTTCATTGGAGTTGTGGGACATGTGACACCTCCTTAGTTATTTTAAAGGAGGGGAGCCATAGTCCAGATTTAAGCTATATACCTTTGGCCGGGTGTATCTTAAGTTTTGGTGAGCTTGGAACAATTCAGTCAAATGAATGAGTTTCTATTGGACTATGTGTTAGCCTATGGCTCCAGTCTGCGGTATAAGGGAGGTGGTGATATAAGGGAGGCTGCATACTGCATAGTGCATTTCTGAACAGTTCAAGAATTTGATATGATGATGAATATTCTGTAAAGACATGAGATGAGAACTTTTGAGATATATATGTTTTAATACCTTCTATATTGATGACTATTAGTATAAATTATTTTGTATGATAAATTATGGAATCTATATATATATTTGAAATCAGCCCATATCTTTTTGTCATATATTATTTGCTCGTGTACGGTAGAAATATTTAGTAGTTACTGAGATGTGTAATCTCACCCCATATTAACATTTTTCAGGTGAATAACTTAGTAGAGATCAAGGGAATGCACCCATGGAGTGAGCTTTGTAGGCTCTTCTGTACTCCTTTAGTTTATGTTGTGTTATTTTATTTGCCATGAACCTAAAAGACTTCCGCATTTTAAAATAACTCTTATTTATTGGATTTATTTTGGCCCTGTATAAATGGATTTCTACCTTTGGCCATATTGTAAATATGTGTTTGAGTGTTGAATATCCTATATTTGGAGGTGCTACTATTATTTTGGCCAAGATTTTGGTATTGAAAATGAGGCGTTACACTTGAACTTTAAGATCTTGCTTGTTTCAAGAATTTAATAATAATATGCAATTGTCCGTATATGGCCTCACCATATACACACACAGTCGTTGAGGAGAGTATATCCTCACACGTGGTCTACGTCCTAGCTACCCTACATTGACGTACGTTCCTAGTCCAAACAAATTGTTAATACTTATAACAATAGCACGATTTATTATAAGTTTTATACTATATACTCCTCTGGTCATTTGCACTACAAATTAGATTATATGTTTAGAATCAAAATTAGTACATAGACGTAGAAAATGTAGATATAACTACCCACTTATATTAAAGAAGACAGTATTGTTGTTAAACATTCTCCGAGTTTAATGTTTTTATATGTCTATTTTACAAAAAAAGAGTCGAGTAAGTGGTAAACTTGTGTTAGTCGTAAACTCGATTAAACTCACGATTTTATATACTAAATTTATTGTTTTTATGTTTCTAACTCATAAAACAGTGTTAATTTACTCTTAAATCCTATTAATTTTTTTGATTTGATCACGCTCAATAGTTTTATATAGAAATTTTGTAGAAATTTCTTTATTAAATATGATAAATGATTAATTTTGATGGATTTAATTTCAAGGGTAAAGGTGCAAAAATACACACGTGCTTTGTCCTCAGGAGCGCCCAACACCACGTGCTTTTTTTAGGTACAAAAATACACATGTGGTTAGAAAATAGGTGCAAAAGTCACACTTCTGTTAAAACCAAAAACGTTGACCGTTAAAAACAAACATTTTGACTAACGGAGCTGACTTGGCATATATATTTACCATCTGAAAAAGAGAGAAAAAAAAAAAACTGAACACCCGAGCACGTTCATCGTCCCATCTCCGCAACCCACTCTCTCAATGTTCCAAGCAAGCTCATCAATGTCACTTGTTCATCGTCCAAACTCCTTCCTCTCGTTCAACTCTCAGCGTTGCAGGCGCAACTTCCTCCATGCATATCTTAAACCTCTGGCGACGTTGCAGCGAAGAAGAGATTGAGAGAGAGAATGAGAAACCTTTAAAATTCAAGACCAACTCCATTTTGCGATTGATTATCTTACACGAGGCTACTTTATGTCATGTGTCTTGCTCTGTTTTATTGGTTTAAAACAGAGCACGCTTAGCGATTGGTCCTCGTTTAGAATACCCCATCCTTGTCCTTGATATCTGACTGATTTTGTAGCGAACTGGAAGAGTTCTGGGTAAACTAGTAGTACTGTTTCTTTCTTAAAAGTTTATTTAAAAACGTTACCAATGCTTAAGTTCTTAATGAGTTATCTTTTTTGTTACACATCGAGAAACGTGAGCTTATTTGAAGCTAATTCAACTTTCACTTCACTGTATGCCAGCGATTGACCTGGAAAAAAATTGCATGCAACATAGTACTTGATGAGGCAGTGTTTGGCCTATGACTATGAACAATACTTCGATTATTTTCTTCTTTCATTTTGAGAGAGATGGGTGAAGCGCGAAGATAACATGATTTAACACTGAAATCGTACGGTCACCCACTCACTCTTTAAGTTTTATCACATCGAAATGTTCAACATGATTACGTATTTTTGGATTTGAACGCTTAGAAAGTAGAAAGAATTTCTCCTCCTGTGGTTTGCAGTGAACAAGGGAGAACAACATTTCAACTGAATAAAGAAGAATAAGGATCAAATGGGGGTAAACAAATCACACCCACACAAGTTTTTTTGTGAAGAGTTTGAATTTTTGTTAAGTATTGCAACAAAATAAATTAAAGTAGTGTCAACCTCTTAACTTCAATTTTATTCTTCTTTTGAATAAACAATTCGAACTTAAAGATATGAAAATTTTATTATTGTTTGAGATTTGTAAGGCATCAGTTCAAGGAAAATTCTCTTAAAGAAAGAGATTGTAGTATTTCCTCCATACGTTGAATAGAATTCTCTCTCCTTTTTCTAAGAGTAGCAACCAGCAAGTATTTGACATAAATAAAACATGCTTATCGTAAATTATCTTTTCCTTGTTGCGGTCCCTCACCAGTCTCTCTCCATACTTGTTTACATCTCTGTGAAATGTCAAAATTTACGCTTAAGTTCTATGATTCTTTCCACTTCATAGTGGCCGAGGGATACTGGTTGAAGCAGTTTTCACTGTCACCTTATACAGGTTCATCTTTAACTTCTTACTTGAATTTCATGAATTCCTCCCTTCCTTTATCACGCCATTATGACCTTTAGCTTACTTGAAGCTTTTGCTTTTAAGAAACAAAGACTTCTCCCCTTTTTTTTTTTTTTGAATTTGAATTTTTGTGTAGTATTCATATTTAGAATACTGCAGTGAATTATATACAGATTAAAGCCTTTGCAGTGGTGCTAAGCGTGCTCTGTTTTAAACCAATAAAACAGAGCAAGACAATGACATAAAGTAACCTCGTGTAAGATAATCGATTGCAAAATGGAGTTGGTCTTGACTTTTAAAGGTTTCTCAATCTCTTCTTCACTGCAACGTCGCCAGAGGTTTAAGATATGAAGGGAGGAAGTTGCGCCTACAACGCCAAGAGTTGAACGAGAGGAAGGAGTTTGGACGATGAACAAGTGACGTTGATGAGCTTGCTTGGAATGTCGAGAGAGTGGCAGCGAAGATGAGCCCATTGGAGGAGGTTCGCCAGAAAATAGAGATCTGAGGGGGGTTTGTTGAGTCCGAGGGAGAGATGGGACGATGAACAGGTGTTCAGTTTTTTTTTTCTTTTTCTTTTTTAGATGGTAAATATATATGCCAAGTCAGCTCCGTCAGTCAAAATGTTTGTTTTTAACGGTCAACGTTTTTGGTTTTAACAGAAATGTGACTTCTGCACCTATTTTCTAACCACATGTGTATTTTTACACCTAAAAAAAGCACGTGGTGTTGGGTGCTCCTGAGGGCAAAACACATGTGTATTTTTGCACCTTTACCCTAATTTCAATTATTTGGATTTAATTATACACTAGTAATATTTATTTAATAATAGAAGTAAACTCTTACGAGTTTACGATTCGAGTTCATGATACAAATTTATATCATTGTTACGAGTTTGACAACCTTAGCTTACGGAAGAAGAGCCAACAATGGGCTTGAATTATTGGTGGGTCGAATGGAAGCGGTTCCCATCTCTGATCGATCACGTCCGGCCATGCGCACGCATGTGGTCAAAAATAAAATGTCTTTTGATCACGAGTATCACAGCAGAAAATAAAGAAACAAAACTTGGAGAAGTTGAAGTAAGATATAGATATAAATTAAACTTGGACAAAATCAAGCATCTTGACTTTGCTATACACATAATACAACAAATTTGTCACCAATCATCACAATAGGCGTGAGAGCGGGCATGTCTGAAAATTAAACAAGAAACGCTTCCACAAATGAGCTTTAATTACTTGTGTCATTCCAATGAACAACCTCTTCTTCTCTTATTTTTTCGCCTCTTGCAAATTATTTACTATCTCATATATAAGGAGCAGAGCTTCAACCATTCTAATCACATAGCCATGGCTCCAACTATGGAACTTGTTCTTTTGTTTATCATCATTCTCGTTTCCACCCTCTCAGCCGGAGCAATCCAGACACACCCACTTGACCCTCTAACACCAGAGGAGTTCAACCTGGTCCGAACCATCATCTCAAAATCCTACCCAACCTCTTCCTGTCATGCCAACCTAACCTTTCAATACGTAGGTTTGGATGAGCCCGACAAGCAAACCATCCTCTCATGGCTATCCTCAAAATCCAAACCTAAAATCCAAATACCTCGGCGAGCCTTTGTGGTTGCTCGCTTTGAAAAACAATCTCTAGAGATCACGGTGGACTTGTCGACCCGCACCATCGCCTCAACCAAAGTGTACAAAGGCCATGGCTTCCCCTTGTTGACTTTTGACGAAGAGGCAATGGCTACTCTTCTTCCATCCAAATATAAACCTTTTATAGAGTCGGTGAAGAAGAGGGGGCTCGATTTGTCGCAGGTTGTGTGCACTACTTACACGGTGGGGTGGTTCGGACAGGTCAAGACCAATAGGATTGTGAACGTTCAGTGCTTTTATACGAAGGAGACGGCGAACTTGTACGCAAGGCCGTTGGAGGGAATATCGATCTTGGTTGATCTCGACGAGATGAAAATTGTGGGTTACTCCGATAGGATGGTGGCTCCGGTGCCCACAGGTGAGGATACGGAGTATAGATCCTCTAAGTTGAAGCCTCCTTTTGGTCCTAAGCTCAAGGGCTCTGCTTTTTGGCAACCTCATGGACCTGGTTTTGAGATCAATGGTCATACTATAAGGTTCGTTCTTATCTTAATCATGTTCTCTGCTCGGATCTATGTACTTGAAACTTGTTCATTCCTTTCTAAATCTCCGATTAATTACTCTGAAAAATAACCATTTTGAATGCTTGATCATATTGTTACAATTTTGCCACCGGTTGAAAAAACTGTGGCCGCGGCGCAATGTTCTTTGCCCTCCCCAACTGAGACAAATGCATATTTTTCTTAATTTGTCGTGCATTGGTTGATGGGTTTCATGAGTCGTTTATATATATAATATTTATCAGTACATATAGATAACAACACTAAAATTTTTATTAATGATACGCAGTTGGCAATATAATTGATTTATTCAAACGATCACAGCACAGTCATCTATATATACTCCATATATTAATATATATATAAAATAATTTAATTTAAGTGATAAAGATGGAGTCACACGTACATAAAAGTTAAGGAGTGGAATTTAACGCACAAAAAGATATGATAGCATAATATAATGATAAAGAAAACATTAATGACAATTACCCATATGGGATGATTCATATTATTTTATCATTATAATATTTTAGTATTCAACATACACACACTCCCTCCCCTAATATCACGTGGTATGTGAAAAATTTTGTAATCTCATTTAATTTCCACATTATTTATGGGTTTTGGGACTTCTTGCCGCTCCTAATATACTACCTCCGGTCCTAATTATAAGAGCTAGTTGACTTTCTTTGAAGAAATTAAGGAAACTAAATAAGTTACTTAATCAATTCATACGTTATGTGTCCTTGGATTATATATTAATTTATTAGTTAAATTAATTAGTTTAAAGAATAAAAATAAAAATAAAAATACTCTAAAGTAATTTAATTAGCTTCCTTAATCTTTCCAAAAAAGTCAACTAGCTCTTATAATTAGGATCGGAGGGAGTATATTTTATCCACTATCATGTAAATAGCCAACTTGTTAATTGATTACATGCATATAACCGCAAGCAAGCCATCGTTGGCTTTCCTTCTTCATTCTTCAGGTGGGCAAATTGGGAATTTCACGTAGGATTCGACACCCGAGCTGGACCAATCATATCGCTGGCTTCAGTATACGATTTGGAGAAGCAAGAGTACAGGAAGGTACTATACAGAGGGTTCGTATCAGAGATGCTCGTGCCCTACATGGACCCAACTACCGACTGGTATTTCAAGACTTACTTTGACTGTGGCGAATTTGGGTTCGGCCAGACTGCTTCTTCCCTTCAACCTCTCACCGATTGCCCTTCAAACGCTGTGTTTCTTGACGCTTTCTACCAAAACTCCCACGGCTCCCCCGTCCAAATCCCAAATGCCTTCTGCATCTTTGAAAAGTATGCCGGCGACATCATGTGGCGTCATACTGAGACAGGAATCCCAAACAAAGTGGTATATAGACTTTTTCTTCGTCCGATCTTCCTCTCATCTCTATATCTACCATGTTATTATCATCCCATTATAATATTGGATTTGCCTGCAGATAACGGAGGTGAGGCCGGACGTGAGCCTAGTGGTGAGAACGGTCTCTACTCTCGGTAACTATGACTACATCATAGATTGGGAGTTCAAGCCAAGTGGAGGCATCAAACTAGGGGTATATATATGAATTTACTTTGTACAGTTTCTATGGTGGCTTGATGAATTTACCACATGAATAGTTCTGGTTTTCAAATGAAACAGGTTGGAATGAGTGGCATGTTGGCAATGAAAGCAGGAAAATACACCCACACTGATCAAATCAAGGAGGAAATTTACGGCACGTTGTTGGCAGATTACACAATTGGTGTCAACCATGACCACTTCTTAACATTTTATCTTGACCTGGACATTGATGGAGAGGCCAACTCCTTCGTCAAGAGTAATTTAGAGACTGTAAAAGTAACGGTTGATGATCATGGCACGCCGAGAAAAAGTTACTGGAAGGTTGTGAGAGAAACTGCAAAAACTGAAGCTGATGCCAGAATAAAGCTAGGGTTGAAAGAATCAGAGCTACTAGTAGTGAACCCTAACAAGGAGACCAAAGTCGGAAATAAAGTAGGATACCGTTTAATCCCAGGCTCAGTGTCTCACGCACTTTTGGCGGTGGATGATTATCCACAGATTAGAGCAGCGTTCACCAATTATAATGTGTGGGTGAGCCCTTATAATAAGTCTGAAATGTGGGCGTCAGGACCCTACACTGATCGGAGCACAGGGGATGATAATTTGGAGGTTTGGAACAAGAGGGACAGGGAGATAGAGAACAAGGATATAGTATTGTGGTACACGGTCGGGTTTCATCATGTTCCTAGCCAGGACGATTTTCCAGTTATGCCAACGTTGAGTGGAGGATTTGAGCTAAGACCCACCAACTTCTTTGAGAGAAATCCTGTTCTTAAGGTCTTGCCACCTGAACATGTCGACTTGCCTAACTGCACTTTCGAACTTTAGCTTTTCATGTTCAGCACTCGAAATAATAATAAAAATCTTAGCTTTTCATGTTCAGCACTAGAAGTAATAATAAATGTTTTGTGCTTCATTCCTTCAGATTGCTCTGCCAAACTTATCCCTGAATTTCATTAAATATAGATCAAGATATCGACTCCAGAAATAAACTGCTCAACTTAATTATAATGTGCAAGTACTTGTGATGGAGTATGCCATTAAAATGTGCAAGAATAACACCAAACAACAATCCTAGATATCCCTCACAATAATTGTAAAAGAAAAAATGCTAGGAAAGAAAACTAGTGCCTGCAAAAGATTGAACAGTTTGTCCCATTTTTAGGAAGCTAAAAGTACGGATTGAAAAACTAAAGGCTCTGGTCAGCTTCCATTTGCTCATAAAGCAAAGGAGGGACCCCAACAACTATGTTTCCCTCAAGCATTTGATTCGCCTCCTTCATTGTTGGTCTCAGTGCTGCATCTGGATGGATACACCATAACCCAACCAACGCCATTTGCTCAAACCTCTTCATATCACCCAGTACTTCCGAATCATGACCTGCTAATTCCTCTAATTTCTTTGACACTATACACCTCAAAACCCATTCTGCAAGGATTGGATCATCTTCATCACTTTCTCCACCTGCTTCTTGACTCTGTTCGACGTGCCTTTTGCAACAAATAATCTCAAGCAACATAATCCCAAAGCTAAAGACATCAACTTTAGAAGTTATGGGTGCACTCCTTAGCCACTCAGGGGCTATGTACCCTATAGTTCCTCTGAATTTAGTGTTAGTTCTTGTTTGCTCTTTGTTGAGAAGCTTGGACAGCCCAAAATCCGCAATCTTTGCTGTATAATTGGCATCCAGCAGCACATTTTGGGGTTTGATGTCGCAATGTATAATCTGGGTCTCACACTCTTCATGCAAGTAAAGTAAGCCCCTTGCAATTCCAAGAGCTATATCAATCCTCTGAGCCCAATGAGGTTTTTCTCGTTGTCCAAATAGAAAATTGGACAGTGCTCCATTTGGAAGTAACTCGTAGACAAGGAGTCTATGGCTTTTCTCAACGCAAAAACCCAGAAGTCTTACTAAGTTTTTGTGATGAGTGCGACCGATTATCTTGAGCTCAGTCATGAACTCCTGTTCACTTCTTTCAATAGATCTCTTATCCAGCTTCTTCACTGCAATAGCAATTCTTGCATCATCAATAGCAAGATTTCCACTGTAGACTTTGCCTGAAGATCCTTTACCAATAGTCTTACTGAACCCACTTGTTGCGTCATGAAGCTCCTGAAATGTGAACTCTCTGAAGTTGATTCCAATGACACTTACATTTTGAAACTTGTTTCTTCTCATTAGTTTTCGAGCCAAGGGATGGTAATAGACAGCAAGGGCTCCAAACAAGCAAGCAAGGGTGGAACTAACAGCGAGCATGACCTTGAGAAAAACTCTGACATTAAAACTCTTCTTTTTTGAACCTTGTAATCTTCCAGTTGCATTATTGTTTTCATTGGGAACCTTAAGTAGAGCTTTTTGCCCCTTAGAAGATGAACTCTTTCTCGCATTCACCAATGGCATCCTTTTCTTGGCACATGTTGAAGATGTAGCATTGAAGGTAGCAGCAACGACATTACAATCATCCATGACATATTTCTTACATGCTTCCAAATCTGCAGGTTCTAGCACAGCAAAGTCTGATTCGGAACCAAATTGAAAATCAGTATCATCAAGAACCTCCAGCTTGAAGCTCAACATTGAAGGGTTTTGTGTACAATAATTAATCACAGTTTCTGGGCGACATCCTAATAAGGACACATCAGTTGTATTAAACGGGATAAAACCCGGAAGGCATTCACACTTGATTGATTCATTATCAGGTGAACACAAGCTATTCACTCCACAAATAGCATTCACTCTGCAAGGATCATCAATGGCACTCCAGATCCTAATCCACCCACTGCTATTTATTCGATTATAAGCACATTGATGAAAATTTCCATTTTCATCTATGGTTGCTCGGTGATAAAATTCTCCAGTCGGGGTTGGATTGTTATTTGTCAAAGAATGTATGTTGATGGAGTCCTTAGCAACATACAAGGAAGCACTAGTATTATTGAATACCAAGGTTACGTCGTTATTGGTTGATCCTGTGCCAGCGTTCCAATAAGAAGGATCTTCCCATAGATAAGCAATAAGTACCAAGTTGCCATCGCTTTGCATCAGTAACCTGAAGTTTCCATTAGAGTAGTTCAGAGACCCTTTACCTTTGGAATAGAGCGCATCGTCCTCGTTCAAGACTTGCCCCGGCAGCATTGTGTTAGTGGGATGAGCAAAACTCTGCCAGACATCTATTGAATTGGAGTCTTTCATTACCAGATTGCCATCGTCTTGTAAGAAGGCTGAGTTTGCACTAACTTCATTTCCTTTGTCTATCTGTTCAGTTTCTCCATTGGGATATATGAGCACTAGGTGACCTCTCGAAGAGAGCTGGATCACAGAATTTGCTTTCACAGGTGGGTTAGAGTACCAAACCAGAGTTTTCTCAGGGATGGTATTTGCAAACCAAATTCCAACCAGATAGTAATCTCCGGGAAGATGGTAGAATCCAAATTCAAAATCACCTAATGGCGATTTCAAAGAAGAATTGGATCCAGCAGTGATGTTGGAATTCAAATTTAATGTGGGGGAAGGATTGTTCTGGGCATGTAAGACGCCTAGGAATGAAACAAGCGCAAGAATACAGGGAAGGATTAAGGAAGAAGACATTGAGAATTCATGTGCAGAGCTGAACAAGATCGGAAGGTGTTTAGGGAGGTTATATGGAAAGTCAGACTCCTGAGGTGCACGCTACTCCTTCAGCTCATGGGTCATACGAGGAAAGAGCGGTTTGACTATATATATATATCTCACATAAGGCCAAATGGAGAGAGATTATTAACACATATACTTGCAACGACCGATAATTGCATAGACGATAAGTCTACCAAGTAACTATTGCTAGTCAATGTGACGCTCAATTCCACGATAGTATCTGAACTTGGTATGTAGACTGAAAATTGCATCACATGTTCACTTATTTTTCCACGTAGACTTTTACTAGTACATTCCTTATCAAGGAAATGCCGTGTTTGAACACCATAACAGAAAAGTTTAGTGGGATGAAAAGTACAATGGATGAATGTTCAGATAATGGAAAAGTACGATGGTCAAAAAAGATAACGGAAAAGTATAATGAATGACTGGTTCAGGTAATCAAATTGTTGCAACTGGAGTTATACTTATATGATCCTCCCTCTATTTTTTTTAAGGGTTAAGGTGCGATTTGGCCAACAAACTATTGGCTCAGGAGCGTCCAGCACAATTAATTATTATCTGGACCATAAATACCAACAAACTATTTAAAAGGAAAAATTAGCACAATTCCGTCAAAAATAAATTAACTCCGTTAAAAACATAAAAAGACAATGAACAGTGTTTGTGGGTCTGAACTCATTTCGAAAGAGAGAGTGTGTGTGAGAACATGGAAGCATGGGAGGAAATTTATTCGTGAAAAATAACGAAATGGGGTAAGAGTGGTGTCACACACATGATCGACAAGCATTAAACAAAACACACAACACACCAACAAAAGCCAGATACATACATACATATATTTGTTTCATTTTCCTTTCCCTATTTCGCATGTAGCAGGTGATGTTGGATTTTTTTTTTTTGGGGGGGGGGGGGGGGGGAACATCAGATTTGGAATTGAAGGCATCAAAGGGACGATCCCGTTTGGGTAAAAATGTTTTGGATTTGGAACCTGACCCAAGAGAGGAAAAGAGAGCGACGATTGGAAAAGGAGAGGAGGCGGCTGGGTTAGGAAACACTGTTCATCGTCTTCTCAAAGGGGGAGATCGTTATAAGTTGCAGAGAACGAGGAAAAAGAAGAGAAGCACCGCTGGTAAGAATCATCTTCGAATTGCAGAGAGGAGGCGTCGTTTCTCTACGGTGAAGTCATCACCATCCTCTTCAACGGCTGGGTTAGGAAACAGTGTTCATTGTCTTCTTATGTTTTTAACGGAGTTAATTTATTTTTGACGGAATTGTGCTCATTTTTCCTTTTAAATAGTTTGTTGGTATTTATGGTCTAGGTAATAGTTAATTGTGTTGGACGCTCCTGAGTCAATAGTTTGTTGGTGAAATCGCACCTTAACCCTTTTTTAAAACATGATATTAGAGGTTTTTCACAAAGATTATGAAAATAAAATAATAATGTAATTAAATTCTCAATTTTGAAATATAGTCCTATATATTAAAAATTGGTATCTGATCCTAAATAAATTCATATTAAAAATTCTCAAATTGTACTACAGAGTAATTAATATGTGCAGTAAAATGATTAAGGATGCAAATATAAGAGCATAAGCTTATAGTTATAAAAAGACATATAGAGATAGAAACAATTTTCCATTAAAATGACATATAAAAACAAACAAAAGATCAGTAGTTGTTATTTAGTTGATTTTTTAAAATAATTACAATCCCGTCATAGGAGTATATAGTAATGTTTAATTTGCTTAATTTTTTTTAAACTTAATCCAAATTTTAGTTTGTAATCTCATAATAAATATCCTACAAATATTAGGGCTTACTGAATTGCATTGATTCAAATTGTAGTTTGTGATCATGGTAAAACCCCTAAATTAAGCATAAGAGTATCAAGAAGAGTATCAAACATTAGACAAGAGAGCCTAATTTGTACGTCATTTCCATTACATGAATTTAACTGGTCCACACAAAATTACAGCGCTAAGAGAAGTCCTTCGAATGAAATTCATTCGACTAAATTCAGTGTATTGTGAAATCTAAAAAAATATTGAAAAGGAAAACAAATTTGGATACAAATTAAAAACTCCCTCCATGAGAGACGCTTAATTAAAACATTTGTGCATCAATCAGAGGAGGAACACCGACCTCCATGGTTCCTTCCAACATCTGCGTCACCTTCTTCATAGACGGCCGAACCGTTGGGTTAGGAGACAGGCACCATAATCCAACCATAGTCATCCTCTCAAACCTATTGAAATAATTCAAAATTTCAATATCATGATCCACCATCACTCTCAAATTCCCTTCTTTTACCAAGTATACAACCCAATCTACTAGAATCACGTCGTCACCCTCTCCTCCATCTTCAATTTGATGCAGCTCTATGTGCCTTCTACAAAATATGGTCTCCAATAACATGACCCCAAAGCTATAAACATCAACCTTTGATGTGATTGGTGCATTCTTGAGCCATTCTGGCGCCAGATATCCCATTGTCCCTCTTACATTGGTGGTGGTTCTAGTTTTGTCTTTCTTTAGCAGCTTTGCAACCCCAAAATCAGAAACTTTTGCCATATAATTGGAATCAAGAAGAACATTTTGTGGCTTTATGTCGCAATGGATAATCTGTGGGTCACACTCCTCATGCAGATATAGCAAACCCCTTGCAACTTGAAGCACAATCCTGGCTCTATCTTCCCATTTGGGTTTATCTCCTTCCCCAAAAAGTAAACCGGAGAGCGACCCATTTTTCATCATCTCATAAACTAGAAGACGATGATGTTGTTCATTGCAGAAGCCTACCAACCTGACAAGATTCCTGTGATGAGTCAGACCAATGACCTGAACTTCTGTCACAAACTCATTCTCACGAATCTCATCCTGATCCTCTGCTTTTTCTAGTTGTTTAACGGCAACCTCAACCTGTTCGCCCCCCAACGTCAAGATCCCACCATACACAGTACCAAATGCGCCTCGCCCAACTTTGTTCTTGAAGCCCTTTGTTGCTTCCCTCAACTCTTGGAATGAAAATGTCTTGAGATTGATGTCCACTGGCTTTGGCTTGGGAGGTGGCTCCTTATGCATCCAACGGCGAAACTTTGGGTTATGATGAATAGCAGAAGCTGCAAACACAAGAGCGAGCAGGGAACAAGACAAGAATGAAACAAGCAGAACAACCCAAGAAGGTGAGTCATTTTTGCTAACCACAGGAACTTTAACTAGCGCCACTTTGTTACGGGTGGTTGGGATGCTTATTCTTCCATTCAAAAGAGGTGTCCTTTTCTTAAAACAATCGGTGCCGTTCAAAATAGCAGCCATGCAAAAACAATCATTCATTACTTCTCTCTTGCAACTATTCAAATCAGAATGACTTATCCATTGCATATTACCAAAATGATAGTTGTGTATATCGACATCATAAATTTCCTGCACAATGAAGTCCGAGGCAGATGAATCTGAAGAGCAAAAATCCATCACCAAATTAGGATAACAGCCTTTGGAGGGAACATAAGGATCCAAAGGTGAATACCCAGGCAGGCAGCTACAAATGACCACCTTGTTGTCAGGTGAAGTACAAAAGCCATTCACCCCACAAATACCATCCGCCAAACAGGGCTCTGTTATCGCACTCCATATAGACGTCCACTCTGTTCCATCTTCTTTACGAAAAATCAACTGTTCGAAGTTACCGTGATCGTTGATGGTTGCTCGATGGTAGTAACCTTCGATTGGGGAAGGTAGTTCGCTTTGCTGTGTCATTTGGGATATGGTTTGAGTGTCGTTGACAGCGTAAAGCATAGCTGTATTATTGTCGAAGACTACGCTGACATTTTTATGGCCGATTGTTATAGCGTTCCAATAAGCTTCATCAGGATTCCTGAAAGCATCGAGAACAATATTGCCATCAGATTGGACCTCCAACTTGTAATTTCCAGTCGAGTAATCAATTGTTCCATTGGCATTGGAGTAAAGAATCTGACCCATGCCCAATCTTTGACCTGGTAGAATGGTATCTGTGGGTGAAGCAAAGCTCTCCCAGATGGTGTTTGAGAGTGAGTTTTTCAAGACGAAGTTTCCATTATCCTGCATTGAAGCGGAAGAAGCATTATTTGTTTGATTGTAGATTGAAACCAATGACCCATTGGCATGATGGAGCACTAACTGGCCACTCTGCGTGAGATTAATGGAGGATCCGAATTGAGCAGGATCATCACGATTTGCGGACCAGACCAGAGTTTTGTTGGGAATAATCTTATTGAACCAAATACCTACAAGGTAGTGACCATTGAGGAGAGGATAGAACCCAAAAGCGAAGTCAGCAGAAGGTGATCTCCAAGATGTATTAGAGCCAGCAACGAGGCTTGAACCCGGTTGGATAGAATTTGAGCTTGTTTGAGCATTAGAGCATAAAAGATACACGAAAAAGGATACACAGAGTGGGAGGAGTTTAGTGGGGACATGAACATCCATTGAAAAGCTTGGTGAGGGAGGGAGACCAACAAAGTGTGAAAACTAGAGACCAAAGAAAATATATCATAGTACAAGCGTATGTGAAGAGATACGGAAATCAATTCCGACAACCGAATTATCCAACCCAAATTTAGGTCTGATTTTTTTTCTGCGCATCAGCTAGCCAGCTGGAAGATTTGAACACGAATAATATTTAAAGTTGGTTCGGTCTAATTTGGACAGCTACCTTTAGACTATTAACTATTGCAAGTCAATCCAGTGCTTAATTCCACGGTGGTGGCCTCATGACTGAACTTGATGTCCCTGAAAATAAGTGACCCATATTTACGTCAATTCTGGCGGTTTTAATTATGGGAAAATTACTCACAGGTCCCAAGGAACAAGATTATTTACACTCAGGTCCCTTCAATTCATGAAATTACGCAGAAGTCCCAAGGGACTTCTGTATAATTATTTCACGAGTAAAAGACCTTATTGCCCTTCTACTTCTTCCTTCTCCTCTCTCTCTCATCTCCAACCTTCTCTTTCCACTCTTTGCGCCATTTGAACCTTTTTTCTTTGGTACTCAGGTTCTTCTTTTTCTTTCCACTGACCAAGCTCACTGGCAAGAGGTGGATGGAGATGGAAGGAAGGAAGATTCCAGCTCTATCTCCCCCGCGGCGCCCTACGGTGGTGAACGGTGGTTGAGAGAGAAGGCGTGGTCACCGGCAACGGTGGATGAAGAGTGGAAAGTCGCTGGCGACAGAGGAAGGTAGAGGTTCAGATCGAAGGAAAGAAGAAGATCTTCAGGGCGCCGTGAGGAGAGTCAGCACAGATCTAAAACTGGGCTTCACTGCCGGCAAGCTTCGGCACCATCCATCACCGTCAACCTCCCTCTAATTTTCCAATGAACACCGAGAGCGCCGGGAGCTTCAGCATCAAAACCGCCGGAAACCCTCTTTGTTCTTCTAGAGCACCTTCATCGACCTTCTCTTGGAAATTCTGGCGAGTTCCTTTGCTGTTAGGAAATAGAGGTTGGGAAATCTGCAAAAGTATGTAAAAGTTGTTGTAAATATATTCATTTTCTGTTGTTATTACATACATTTGTTGTTGTAAATAGCTTATAGAAGTGATAGGCGAATTGTGGTTAATTTATGCATTTTGTGTTGTTATTCGCCTCTGGAACTCAGAAATCACAAATTCAAGGTTTTCAGAAGTTGTGGTTAATTTATGCATTTCGTGTTGTTAATTTATACATTTTGTGTTGTTATTCGCCTCTGGAACTCAGAAATCACAAATTCAAGGTTTTCAGAAATCGTGGTTAATTTATGCATTTTGTGTTGTTAATTTATGCATTTTGTGTTGTTATTCGCCTCTGGAACTCAGAAATCACAAATTCAAGGTTTTCAGAAGTTGTGGTTAATTTATGCATTATGTGTTGTTAATTTATACATTTTGTGTTGTTAATCGCCTCTGCAACTTAGAAATCACAAATTCAAGGTTTTCAGAAGTTGTAGTTAATTTATGCATTTTGTGTTGTTAATTTATGCATTTTGTGTTGTTAATTTATGCGTTTTGTGTTGTTATTCGCCTCTGGAACTCAGAAATCACAGATTCAAGGTTTTCAGAAGTTGTGGTTAATTTATGTATTTTGTGTTGTTAATTTATGCATTTTGTGTTGTTAATCGCCTCTACAACTTAGAAATCACAAATTCAAGGTTTTCAGAAGTTGTGGTTAATTTATGCATTTTGTGTTGTTAATTTATGCATTTTGTGTTGTTAATTGCCTCTGCAACTTAGAAATCACAAATTCAAGGTTTTCAGAAGTTGTAGTTAATTTATGCATTTTGTGTTGTTAATTTATACATTTTGTGTTGTTATTCGCCTCTGGAACTCAGAAATCACAAATTCAAGGTTTTCAGAAGTTGTGGTTAATTTATGCATTTTGTGTTGTTATTCGCCTCTACAACTTAGAAATCACAAATTCAAGTAGAAGGGCAATAAGGTCTTTTACTCCTATAAAATAATTACACAGAAGTCCCTTGGGACTTCTTTGTAATTTCATGAATTGAAGGAACCTGAGTGTAAATAATCCTTTTCCTTGGGACCTGTGAGTAATTTTCCCTTTAATTATTCTCTGTGTTTTGGATGTCATTGTAGACTTTTATGATAGTACATTATTTATGGAAAAAATGCTGCGTGTTTGGCCAGTGAAACAGCGAATACAAGGTAAAGTATAAAGACTGGTTCATATTGTTGCATGCAATTCTTTTTTAGAAGATATGTAGAGGAGTTATAAGATACTCCCTCCTTTTCTTCCATGAGATTAGAGGTTTTTCACAAAAGATTAGGGGGAAAAATATGGTAATATATGTGTATAGTACTAAATCTCGTTTTTAATATAATACTATTTGTGTATGTAGTAGTAAATCTAGTTTTTAATATAATATTACCTTCAATCTTAAATATAAAACCTAATTGACTTTTTTAGAGAGATTAAAGAAGCTAAATAAGTTACTTAATCATACTATAGGTTGTATATGATTAAATTACATATCAATTTATAAGTCAGATAAATTAGTTTGGAGAAAAAATGATAAATATAAATACTTTAAAATTTTTTAACCAGCTTTTTTAATTGTCCAAAAAAATTAATTGAATTTCATATTTAAAATTGGAGGTAGTACCTAATTTGTAGTACGATAGAATAATCAAGGTATTGATTAATATAAGAGTATATTTGAAAAAGTAGCAACTGATACCATCTTATAATTGTAAATCGATGTATATAGATAGAAACAATTTTGTTTTCCTTTAAAATTGACGTATAAAAAAAAATTTAAAAAAAAACAGAGGGAGCAGTAGCTATTAAGTTGTTTTTGTAAATTATTTATAATCCCTTCAAAAGAGTATATAGTAATGTGTACTTACTTTTTGTTGTATGATTTTCTATACACCCATTAGAATACTTCATTATAAATTATTTTTATCAAACCGCCGTGGGTTAGACGTAGTTGTATGGAGATTTTAATATTATCCCATTTGTGAAAGAAACCCATCTTATACACATGAAAAAATACAAATATGTTGGCTTTCTCATTTGCATTAATTCAAATTTTAGTACGTAATCACATAAAAATTCTAAATTACACAGTATCATACATCGATTAGGCAAAAGAGCCTAATTTGTATGTCACGTTCAAGTGCGGTGAAGAAACAGAATCTAAAGTTTGGAACTTTGCATGAGTTGAACTGCATGGTTTTTTGACCAAAAAAAAAAACTGCATGGTTTGGAAGAGGGGAGGGGAGGGGAGGGAAAAAGGAATGAAAGAAAAGTTATTTGTGATAGGGCCCACATAAGTTTTCCTCTCTTTTAAATTTTTTCCCTCTCCTCCCTCACCCTCAAACCAAATAAAACCTTCAAATGAAATTCGTTCAACTAAATTTCCTTACCCTCAAACCAAACAGAACTTTTAAATGAAATTCGTTCAACTAAATTCATATTGTGAAATATGCAAAACATTGAAAAATGAAGCAAATTTGGTTACAAATTAAGTTGTCCCTCCATGAGAGACACTTGAAACATTTGTGCATCAATCAAAGGACGAACACCAACCTCGTTCCTTCCAACATCCGTGTCACCTTCTTCATAGACGGTCGAATAGTTGGGTTAGGAGACAGGCACCATAATCCAACCATAGTCATCCTCTCAAACCTATTGAAATCGTTCAAAATTTCAAGATCATGATCCACCATCACCCTCAAATTCCCTTCTTTTGCTAAATATAGACCCAAATCTGTCAGTATCATGTCTTCACCCTTTCCTCCTTCTTTACTAGAAGAATAGATATCAGAGAATTGATAAGAGAAAATGGATCTCAATATATTGATTTGTATATAGTCGCATTTCTATTATATAGACAGAAGACAAAGTACAGAATAGAATGAGTAAGTAGAAGTGGTGATCGTGTTCAAGTGTACAAGTGTGAAACTAATTACTAACAACTTGTCAACAATCCAACTGATCTGCAACTATAGTTGCCAGTTAAGCATAATACATTATTCTGGTATATTCTAATATTCCTTATGCAACTTGTTTTTGTTTTTGACTTTGTGGTCTGGAGCAAAAACATTTAACCTATCACGGAAAGAGAGAAACATGCACTTCCCCAAAGGTTTAGTGAGAACATCAGCAACCTTCTCACTGGAAGGGACATAACCGATGTTGATTTGTCCTGCTGCAACTTTTTCTCTAAGAAAATGAATATCAATTTCCACATGCTTTGTTTTTGAATGAAGAATAGGATTAGATGCAAGTTGCACCTGAGTTATCACACCAAACTATAGGTACCTCAGCAATTGGAACATGCATTTCATGTAGTAATTTCATGACCCAAACCACATCAGAGGAGGCATCAGCAAGACTTTTGTATTCAGCTTCTGCGACTAACCGTGAAACTACCTGCTGACACTGAGAGACCTAGGTGATAGGGTTAGTTCCTAAATAGATGCAGTAATCACTTACTGACTGTCGGTCTTCCTTGTTTGTCACCCAATCTGAGTCAGAGAAGGCTTGTACATGAAATCTGGGCAAAGGGAGAAAAGTAACCCGTAATCAGCAGTACCTACAAGATATTTAAGAAGCCTCTTAACTGCAATCCCAATGAGAATCACGAGGGACTTGAAGAAAACGACTTAAGCGATTTACAGCAAAAGACATTTTTGGCTGGTTTGGTAGAGATATTGTAGTTTGCCGAGGATACTTCTGTAAAGCTTGGGATTATGAAAGAAGTTACCAAATGTGGATGCAAGCTGAAGATTGGTTGCCATTGGGGTAGAATAAGACTTTGCATCGAGGAATTTGACTTCATTGAGTAATGTAAGTATACATTTTCGTTGAGACAATAAAAGACCATGTTGAGTAATATAGAACTCAATACCCAAAAAATAAGATAAAGAGCCAAGACCTTTTAATGAAAACAACTCACTCATGGCATTAATAAGGCGTTGCACTTCGGCATTATCTGAACTAGTCATCACCATATCATCAACATAAAGAACCAAATAGGAAATATTGATCTTGCCTTTCCTGATGAACAAACATGAATTAGACTTAGAGGCAAAAAAGCCTAAAGTAGACAGAGCTGAATGCCGGGGAGCCTGTATAAGGCCATAGATAGCCTTAGGTAATTTGCAGACTAGTGGGCGACCATCTGGAGTAGAACAGTCAAAAGAAAAACCTGCTGTTTGGGAGAAACCTCAAAACACCAGCCATGCAAAAACAATCATTCATCACTTCTCTCGCAACTATTCAAGTCAGAATTAGGTATCCACTGCATGTCAACAAAATTCAAGTTGGGTATATCAGCATCAGAAATCTCTTGCACAGTAAAGTCTGAATGAGATGAATTTGAAGTGCAAAAATCCACCACCAAATCAGGATAACAGTCTTTCGAGGGAAAATAAGGATCCAAAAGTGAATACCTAGGCAAGCAGCTACAAATGACCACCTTGTTGCAAAAGCCATTCACCCCACAAATACTATCCACCAAACAGGGCTCTGTTATCGCACTCCTTGTAGACGTCCACTCTGTTCCATCTTCTTTACGAAAAAATCAATTGTCGAAGTTACCATGATCGTTGATGGTTGCTCGATGGTAGTAATCTTCGATTGGATTAGGCAGTTGGTTTTCGGTTGTCATTTGGTATATGTTTCGGGTGCCATTGACGGCGTAAATCATAGCTGTATTGTTGTCAAAGACAATGCTGACATTATTGTTGTTGATTGTTCCAGTGAACCAATAAGCATGACAGGAATACCTAAAAGCAGGGATCACAATGTTGCCATCAAAAGCTTGGACTTCCAATTTGTAATTCCCAGTGGAGTAATCAAGTGTTTCATTCATATTGGAGTAAAGAATCTGACCCATGACCAAATTTTGGCGTGGAAGAATGGTATTTGTTGGTGAAGCAAAGCTCTGCTAGATGGTGTTTGAGAGTGAGTTTTTCAAGACGAAGTTTCCATTATCCAACATTGAAGCATAGGAAGCGTTATTTGTTTGATTCTAGATTGAAACTAATGAAACATTCGCATGATGCAGAACAAAGTGGCCACTCTGCGTGAGATTGATGGTGGATCCAATCTGAGCTGGGTCATCACGATTTAAGGACCAGACCAGAGTTCTGTGGGGGGGAATAATCTTATCGGACCAAATAACGACAATGTAGTGACCATTTCCAGGACGTATTAGAGCCAGCAACGATGCCTTGAACACGGTTGGATATGAGCTCGTTTGACTTTGAGCATTAGGGCATAGAAGTAACAGGAAAAAAGGTACAGAGAGTGGGAAGAGTTTAGTGGGAACATGAACATCATTAAATCTTGGTCACAGATAGATTGGTGAGGGAAACCAACAATGTGTAAAAACTGAAGACCAAAGAAATTATATGAAGTACAGAAGCGGATATGAGGAGATGTAAGCAATTCAGACAATGGAATTGTCCAAAACCCTAAATATGACTTTGTCTCTCTTTTTTTTAATTAACACGGCGTATCTGCTAGCTGGAATATTTGATAATATTCAAAAGATGATCATGGAATGAATTTATAAATGTTGGCCATTCTGAAAAATTCAACGCCTTGTGTGGCCTCTGACGCATTACTGAAGTTCTCTAGTACAAGGCATTTAATCTAACGTTGATTTCTTCACAGACGGTTCATGCACGTTGAATGATGTTATGGTTTGGTCATATTTAATTTTAGCCCACATGAATTGGTCCTATTTTATGAAGTCAACGAATTACCCAAAATTAGAAAAAGATTGATAAGTTTGAAAGTATATATATCTTATATTAAGATCAAAATCAACTCCTTAAATATCTTAGATTTAGTGATTTAGGTATATATTAAGTTGGTTTTTCTTATCAAATTGACCCCTAAATCTAACATGGTAACAAAGCCATTCAATCAATAGGAGAGAAAAAGAGAGAGAGAGAGAGAGAGGAGGAAGTCTGAAAAATATTAGAAAAATCAAGAAAAGTCCTATATTAATTGCATTAAGTAAAGGTATATAATATAAATTAAGTCCTATCGAATTGACTTGAGTCATTTGGATAAGAAATACCAACTTAATATATACCTAAATAACTGCCTCCAAGGGTTATTGTTAATTGTGGCATTTTTCTGATTTGGTGGGAGGATTAGATGAATATGGCAGCAATATAGTAATATACACAGAAGTCATTGAAGAAGCGGGGTGGATTCAAAGAAATTAGCAGGCCGAAGCTCAAAGCCAGCATGAACAGAGGGCATGGCCGGGAAATCTTCTTCACATGGGCTGTGATGGATTCCTACTGTGTGCCACACTACTATGTCCTTATTCTCTATCTCTCTATTCCTTCGGCTCCATATGGCTAAGCCGTCATCTCCTTGGCTTCTATCTGCATAGAACCCACCCGCCCATCTCTCCGACTTGTTATAAGCCGTCACCCACACTTGATACTTTGTATACGAAGCTCTTCTCTGCGGATAATCCTCATCCAACAACAGCGAACTCAGCGGCTGGCCCGGAATGAGCCGGTACCCCACTTGGTTCCCTAACCTCGTTTTCTTATTGGGGTTCACAATCAACAGATCTGCTGGCTCCGAGCCCAACCCCAACCTGGCCTCGGCTTCTCTCTTGGCCGTTTCTCTGACCACCGTCCAGTAACTCTTCCTCGGAGTTGGAGATGGCGAGTGGGGGCCACTTCCAGTTTGTGTCATCACTGTCTTCATCTTAGCCTTGACGAAAGAATTGCCGTTATAGTCAACGTCGAGGTCCAGATAGTAAGTGAGGAAGTGGTCGTGGTTATTAGCAATGGTGTTCTCTGCCACTAATGTTCCATACACTCTTTCGCTTATTTGACTTGTATTTTTATATGGCACCGCCTTCATCTCCAATACTCCCGTCAGATCCACCTGTAATTGCAGCAATACACGCACACACAATGACCCTTATTTAAAAATACAATTTGCTAGCTAATTAAACCTAATTTATGCAATAAGTCAACCGGGAAAGACTTCTTCATGATTGTCCCTGCAAATGAAATAGTGAGCAAACACAGGGAAACAGAGCATACCCCAACTTTGATGCTGCCACTTCTTAGGAATTCCCAATCAAGAATATAATCATAGTTCCCCACCGTAGCAATCATTCTCACCACCAAATTCACTTCAGCCTCCCCATTTCTTATCTGCACAAAACCATATCATCATCACTTTAATTGAGAGAATTTCCATTATAGCAAAAGGTTCTGCGAACAGCTTATATATGAAGCAACCATTCTGTTAAAACAGAGCTATATTATATCCCACACTTGAATAAATACAACGTGACATGTGAAATAGTATTTGGCTGTTACGTTATGTCTGTGTGTTCTTTAAGAAATAGTAATACGTTACCGGTCCGCTGGGATTGTTGATTTCCATGTGCCTCCAAGCCACATTTCCAGAATACCTCTCAAAAATGCAAATGGCCCTGGGCACTTGCTGCACTTCACCATCACCATCAGCCATGAAGCCATCCATGAACACTGCACTTTCTGGGCAATCAATCCCAGGCTGCAAGCTATTAGCCGAACGACCAAATCCAAATTCCCCAACGTCCATGAAAGTTCTGAAGTACCACTCTTCTGTGGGATCCATGTAAGGAACAAAGGTCTCGGACACATGCCCTCTGTACATAACTCTTCTATACTTGTTCTTTGTGGCATCAAATATTGAAGCTGTAGATATAATCACCCCTGCTCTGGCATTGAATCCGACGTGGAAAACCCAGTTACCCCATTTCACTTCATGGCCTTCAATTGTGAACCCACTATTTGTTATGTTAGAGGAAGGAGAAATTCTTGGTCTTTTCTTCTGAGACTGGAGGCTTGTACCTTCGGCTTTAGGCAGAGGAACTCTGTATCTATCTCTATACATTGTGATCTTCATTGAATCAACGTCAACCAGCATTGTGATTCCTTCAATGGGCCTAGCCCAAACATTGGTTGATCCTCCTCTGTAAAAGCATGCGACTTTGAGGGCTCTCCTTGTGATTTTCTCACCATACCAACCAACTGTGAATGGCACACATGAAACTTCAGACAAATTTAGGCCTCTATTGAGAACAGAGTTTTTGAATTGTGCATGTTGAAAGGGCAGTTTGCTTGCTAGGAAAAGCTCTTTGAAAGTCAACGGAGGGAATCCATGACCGTTGTAGAGCTTGTTTGATATGATGGACCCTCTGGTTAGGTCTACTACGAGCTCACGGGTCTGTTCCTTGACTCGAACCACCACCTTGGCTTGACGGGGGACTGTAGGGTTAGGCTTAGAATTGCCTCTTGTGTTTGAGGATAGCCAGTTTAGGACATCATTTTTGTCGGGTTCTTCAAGATCTACAAAATGGAAGGTCAGATTTGGAAGAGAACCAAGGTAAGACTTTAGAACAATGTGCCTTGTTTGGCTTATTTCCGAAGGGGTCAGAGGGTCCAAAGGGTGACATAGTGATCCATTTATGAAGAGGCTGAACCCAACAAGAGAGAAAAAGACCACATATTGAACAACCATAATGGCGGAAGCTGTGTTTTTTTTTTCTTTGCCAGAGAACTGTTTGATAAAAAGGAGATATTTGGCTTTTGGTTGGAACGGAGAGGTATGATATTTATACAATTCTAAAAGTGTTTGGATCACATGTAAACTTTAGAATTTGGCAATGCCCTTTAATCAATTAAGGAAGGATTCTATTTGCTTTAATCACCGAATTAGAAGTATGAGGTTGGTAGACTTTGATCTAAAGCGGCCGGCGACAGCGCAGTTTTAGCAATATAATTATACATGCTCGTTCCTTGCAACAACATCAAGCTAACCCCATTCGTTTCTTTCCTTGTACAGTAGACCTGGTACATGATATTCGTGAATTGTGAATGAATTACGTGCTCTGAGATTTTGTACCTGATTGGGTTGACGGTAGAAACTGTTTTTCCAACATGATTTATTTTATATAAAATAAGTATAACACAACAAAAAAGAGTGGAGAAGAGAAGAAAATATTCTCATTGAATTAGAATTTATACGGTAGAGTATGTCCTATTTATACACACTTCACAACTCATTACATAACCAAAGTAGTTATAACTAAAATTGTCAAACTCATAAATTTAAATAAACTTGTAATAAGAATGTAAATTCGGATTATGAACTGGAATCTTAAACTCATAAGAATTTATGTTTATTAATAAACCGGGGTAAAAAGTATAAAATAAAATAATAAAAGTATAAAAATGACAATAATTTATTTTAAATATATTTTTAATATGAATAACTAAAATTAAATTCATTATATCCAATAATTAAATTTCTATGAAGTTTATATATAATAAAGCTGTTAAACATGATCAATAAAACGAATAAAATAACACGAGTTTAAGAATGAGTTAACATAATTTTATAAGGTAAAAGCGTAAAACCGATAAACTCAGTGTATAAACTCGTGAATTTAAGCGAGTTTATGATAAGCATGAGTTTACGTACAAATTGACTTGATCTTGTAAGCTAAAAATAAAAAATCGGGAAACTCAGAGGTTAACTTATAAGTTTGACAACAATGGTTACAACTGAACTGGCACACAGTAACTAATAATCTAACTAATTAAGTTACAATGTAATTAAATTCAATTAAGTAATAGACCCCGTTGCATCAAAACACGTTAGAGAAGTTTTATTTAGACTTATGTTAATGTGATTCCCTGACGCCAACTCAGACAAAACCTTTAATAAGAGTTAACGTACATAGTTGCCTTTGATTTTGTTTTGGCTGATGATATTTTTATGTCATATTTGGATTTCGTTACGAAGATTGCGTTCAGCTCTCTTATGGTCCAGTAATTTATTGCAATCGATGTGCACCTTATTATACATTGGACGCAGAATAGGATTCAGATCCTACCAGTGATGATAATCTATCCCAGACAATTAAAAGCCTTCAACTTTTCATCGTTTCCTTTTTTGTCAGCGACATTTCTTCTCTGTAGACTCGTTAGAAATCAGAGGACTCTTTATATATATATATATATATATATATATATATTTAATAATCAGAGTTTCGTCATGAATAGTGTATACACGTTTACCATGCATTTAGCATGAAAATTATTTTCTTCCAAAAAATAATATAGATAATATGGAATGTATATTTATACCAACATGAAAAATGATAGTTATTTTTATCACTCAATAACACAATGAATATTATTGTAAGAAATATTTTTATATTTAATTTTATCGTTGCATCTAGTTGGCCGTTTTGGATAAATCCCGTTTGGAGAGGAAGGATAGAGTAGGATGTAGAGCAAGAAATGGAAAGGAAAATCATTACAGTTTCTTTAAAGCAAAATGTAGTGAAGGGATATAGTATATTTAGTACTCCTTTCGGTCCTAATTATAAGAACTAATTGACTTTTTAGGAAAATTAAAGAAGTTAATTAAATTACTTTAGAATATTTTTATTTTTATTTTTTTATTCAAACTAATTAGGTTAACTAATAAACTAATATATAAACTAAAGATACACAACCTATGAAATGATTAAATAACTTATTTAGTTTATTTGATATCTTCAAAGAAAGTCAATTAAGTCTTATAATTAAGATATGAAATAGTTGTAATTAATTAATATCCGATGCCAAAGCCTCGAACCAGAGATCGTAGTCAAAGTTTCAAAGTGCAGTGTGTACGTTTTCGATGGATCACTCGGAAGGAATAAAACACGTCTTTAAGGCATGTTAAATTAAGCGCCATTTTTGGATTTTGCTGTCCTTAGTTGGATTAAGGGGAGGGGAGGGGACCCCAAAAAAAGCTTAAATATTACTCCTTCTGATCTTTAATTATAAGATCTAATTGATTTATTTGGAGAGATTAAGGAAGCTAATTAAATTACTTTAGAGTATTTTTGTTTTTATTTTTTTTCAAACTAATTAGTTTGATTAATGAACTAATATATAACAATCTAAGGATACACAACATATGAAATAATTAAGTAACTTATTTAGCTTTATTAATCTTTCTGAAAAAATTCAACTAGATCTTATAATTAAGACCAGAGGTAGTAACCTCTAATTTTAGACCCCCCATCTCTCCACTCTCATCCCTTCTCAAATCAAACCCATAACTTCACTTCCATCATGTTGAAATCTCACATTATTCTTGCTGCAGATTATCATGAAGGAATTTATCAAGGCTCAGCAAGGAACCTATAATCCAGTAGTACGCCCATAACAAGGTGCAATTGGGTCACTTTGAGCCATCCAAAAAAGCTCATAACAGGTTGGTTAAAATCCACTCATTTAGCCAGCGCCTTAGTAGCGCAGTGGCATGGGAGCTTGACTCCCTTCCCCATGTGCAGGGTTCGAACCCTACCCCCTTCCCCTACTATGTGTATCTAAAAAAAAAAATCCACTCATTTAAGATTTAAATCGGCGAGCTATAAGTACATCTTCGAGTTGCCCATACCCGCCCATTCAAATATTTTTTTTAAATAAAAAATTAAATATATGGAGAAAGGACAGGACACCGAGGACAATAATAGTGTAATACACATTTTTCCTCGATAGCCCGACTCTCAGTCTCTCACCCTCGTTTGTTTTATCTTTTCTATGTAACTTTGACTTTTAATTTAAAAGTTGAATTTTTAACGTCCAAATTATGTTATGATGGTATTTGTCTAAATTTAGGTTCTTTTGTGTGATTGTTATTATTGATTTTTGAATATTCAGATTTCACAATTTAGTGCGATTAAGTTGGATGGAATGATGAACACTAAATGTTTACGTTTGTTTTTAAATGTCAAATGTATTAGGTTATTCAAAACTTAGTTAGCCCCTCCATTTATCTGTTAGCCTGTTTACACGAGTTTAAATGGGTTGAGAAACGAGTAGAACCAGCCTGTACCCTATAGAATTAAATGAGTAGATTATAGGTTTGAGCACAGACTGCCCAACCCGCTCATTTTTCTGCCCTAAAAGTGGTGGTCAAAACTTATTATCATGGCGGAATCAGTTCCCCCTCTAAAATTAGAGTTCTCATCAAGAATATTTATAAGTTATTCAATTCAGTATTATTTATAAGTCTATACTTATTCGTCTTTAATATAAAATATTTTACAAAATTTAATAAAACATGTATAACCTATTTTTAAAAATATCATCGTCTCTTTTTCTTTTACCCTTAGCAATATATATATATATATATATATATATATTTTATAAGAACCCCTAGCAATATTTGGTTTGAGCAACAGGAGCGATTATTGGGCTCAAAAAATTGGCTTACTTTTTCTAGGCTCAATTTTGGTCCTGGCGTTTATTATGTATTATTGCTATTGTTTTGTTAAGGCCCAATTTTGGCCTTAAAAATTAATTTAACTTACCAAAAGAAGAAAAAAGATTTTAGATGGAAACCAGCACTAGTAGTGCAGTGCAGTGGTATTGGCCTTAAAAATTAATTTTGGCCTTAAAAAAAGAACCAGCACTACTAGTAGTGCAGTGCTATTGGGATTCATTTCCCTCCTCTAGGTCCTAGATTCGATCCCCCCTCCCCTATCGCCCTGTATCAAAAAAAAAAAAAAAAAAGATTTTAGATGGAAACCGTTGCCTCAGGGCGCCACATGGTTATCTCTGGACAATTCTGGTGGGCATGACATGATTCGTTCTCTCTCTAGCACGTTCTAGAATTCCTTCTCCTCTGTATTATTATTACTTTCTTTCTCTTCCATCTCCATCTCTTCCTTGCCAAGCGGTCACGCACCTTCTGACACTCTCCTTCACCAGCTTCTGTTGCTTTTACTTCCCTCTCGTAACCCTCTTTTCTCCATCTCTTGTCACATATTTTGCTCCACCAAGGTTCGGCTTCTTCAATTCCTACTCCTTTTCTTTGAGTTGTCTAGTTTTTCTTTTCTGATATTTGAGTTTGAGGATTAGAATGGCGTTAATGATGATGATGAAGATCATGACCTGTAGTGTGCTAGTACCGTTTTGGTTTATAACTTACTCTTTCTCTGTTTGATTTAGCACATGTTAATTATTGGTACGATGTTCATATGTGGCATTTTCTACTATGTCATTTTGTGTATTGGAATTCTACTATAATACTCATGTCTTGGGTTTGATCCAAAAGGTATAAACTTCCTATTTTGAGGTGCAATTAATAAGAATGGGGTAGTAAAAGATAATACGCGATTGTTTTCCGATTTTGTTTCATTCCATTGTCCTTGTGGACTGCCTAATCGTTATTGGTACCGAGGCTTCTTCGCTTCGGCTGGGTAGGGCTTCTGTATCTCTTGCTTGCCCATATTACATGAAGATGGAAATTAGAGAAGTTACTTTTAATGCAAGATGTCATTTTGAATGTTGCTCATATTCTTTGACAATGAATGTTCACTGCATTCTTCTGTATTCGAGTTTTTTTTTTTTTTTTTTAATTTACGTTATATTTAGTTTTGTGTGCCTAATAAGGGGTATGCTTCTTGTCTTATTTGTCTTACTCAGTTTTATGTGCATGCTCTGTATTCCACATGAACAAAGTCGCCTTTGAGGTGTTTGTAAAAAGACCGACATGAATTGCTTTTCTAAGATATATATACATATATATATACACACACACGAACATCAATTTAGGGCTTCAATTATTTTTTAGAAAATGATTCGTAGATGCAAAGGATTATCCTAATGTTCTTATCAAGGAAGATGCTAGGAAAAATTACAGAGGGCAATCTCTACTATGTTGATTGAAATATTTCATATGTTAGTTTGTAATGATTGAAATTTTGCATCTAACAAGTTTTGTTTACATGGGTTACCAAGATATAGTCCGTGCCAACAACTGCCGAATGGTTAGGATCAAAGAATTATACAACAAATGAAACAAATGGAATGTCTTTGCACATCTTTGCAATTCTTTTATATTTAAAATATTCTTTGTAACATCATTGGTACAATGGTCGTGTTTCATAATCTAAGAGTGGTAATCATAGATGGACGGAATGATTTGTTTAGGCATAGGTGAAACTTAAAAGTCCAAAAATGTTTCAATACCATTTTATGATGCTCTATACATAATTTATGATCTCACATCTATCTATTTCAGAATGGCCGAAGCTTCATACACTGTGGCATCTGACAGTGAAACCATTGGGGAGGATAAGTCATCAGCTTTTCCTGAAATTGCCATTGGAATAGACATTGGTACATCACAATGTAGTGTTGCTGTGTGGAATGGATCTGAAGTGGAGCTTTTGAAGAACACAAGAAACCAGAAGATTATGAGATCATATGTGACTTTTAAAGATGACACCCCTTCTGGAGGAGTTAGCAGTCAACTCTCTCAAGAACATGACTTGTTATCTGGAGCTACAATCTTTAACATGAAACGCTTGATTGGAAGAGTTGATACAGACCCAGTTGTCCACTCCAGTAAAAATCTCCCTTTTCTGGTACAGACCTTGGATATTGGTGTGCGTCCTTTCATTGCAGCATTAGTGAATAATATGTGGAGATCCACCACTCCGGAAGAAGTCTTGGCTATATTTCTTGTGGAACTAAGAGTAATGGCTGAAGCTCAGCTGAAACGACCAATAAGAAACGTAGTCCTCACGGTTCCAGTTTCATTCAGTCGATTCCAACTGACCCGCATAGAACGAGCTTGTGCTATGGCTGGCCTTCATGTTCTCCGGCTAATGCCTGAACCAACTGCTGTGGCTCTATTATATGGGCAGCAGCAGCAACAGAGTTCTCATGATAATATGGGCAGTGGAAGTGAGAAGATTGCTTTAATTTTCAATATGGGTGCTGGCTATTGTGATGTTGCTGTGACTGCTACAGCTGGAGGAGTATCACAAATAAAGGCCTTAGCAGGAAGTACCATCGGGGGAGAAGACTTGCTTCAGAATATGATGCATTATCTGTTACCGGAGTCTCAAACTCTATTCAAGACCCACGGTATCAAAGAAATCAAATCTATGGCCTTGCTCCGAGTTGCAACTGAAGACGCCATCCATAGGCTCTCCTCTCAAATCAGTGTGCAGATTGATTTAGACTTGGGAGATGGTTTGAAGATAAACAAGGTTATAAACCGGGACGAGTTTGAGGAAGTGAACAGAAAGGTGTTTGTGAAGTGTGAAAGCCTCATCATCCAGTGTTTGCAAGATGCCAAGGTAGAGGTTGAGGATGTAAATGATGTGATAGTCGTTGGTGGGTGCTCTTATATTCCGAAGGTCAAGAATCTTGTGGCTAGCATGTTTAATGGAAAGGAACTTTACAACGGTGTGAATCCTTTGGAAGCTGCCGTTCGTGGTGCAGCAGTTGAGGGAGCTGTAGCATCAGGCATCAATGATCCCTTTGGAAACTTAGACTTGCTAACTATCCAAGCCACACCCCTAGCTATAGGGATAAGAGCTGATGGAAACAACTTTGTCCCTGTGATACCAAGGAATACAACAATGCCAGCAAGGAGGGACTTGGTCTTCACAACCTGTCATGATAATCAAACTGAGGCTTTGATTATTGTGTATGAAGGTGAGGAAAAGAAGGCTGAAGAGAATCATTTGTTGGGATACTTCAAAGTAGTAGGAATTCCCGAAGCACCCAAAGGAGTTCCGGAGATTAATGTGTGCATGGACATAGATGCTGCAAATGTACTGAGAGTGTTAGTGGGAGTTGTAATGCCAGGGTCCCGGCAGCCGACAATTCCAATCATGGAAGTAAGGATGCCAACTGTTGACGATGGCCATGGTTGGTGCGTTGAGGCCTTAAATAGGAAGTGTGGTAATACACAAGACTTAGTTACTGTCCAGAAGAAAGTATAAACTGATGCATCAAGGTCTTTTTACCCCCTTTCCGAGTTAATTATATGGTTTTCTAGTGATTTAGCGTCTGATGTCTGTAAAATGGTGTTGTATTCCTGTGATCTCACAAGTCTGAAACAGTAAAAGCTTAAATATAGTGTGAATTTGAGAGATTTCCAATTTCTTGGTTTTGCTATGCATCAAGTGATCTTGACAATTACCCAATCGATAATGGAATCGTGGTTCCCCACGGGAGCAATATCTCACCACCAAAGTGACTTCAGACTCCTTTTCTCTTATCTGAATATGACCAAGTCAACACTTTTCGCATGCAAATTGACAGAAATTCCATGACAGCAAAAGGTCCCGTGAACAGCTTATATATGGAGCAAGCTTTCTGTAAAAACAGAGCAATATCTATGGAAGCCACTTCATGAGCACCCGTAACTTGACTGTTTTTTTTTTTTTTTTTTCTATATTGTAATTTCACGCTATATCTAATTACTTACTGCAAATAATTCTCAAGGATTTAGTTTTTTTTCCCCTTCCTAATTTAGAATTCTGTTCAAGAATACTTACAAGGCATTTTATCCATCCAATCGTAGTTATAAATATATACTTATTAGTCTTTAACAAGCAAAAAAATCCCTCATACAATGTGCGGATGCAACAATTCCACATTAAAGCATATATAAACCTTCAACTCATCTAAATGATTAAGGAATTGAATTAAACACAGTGGAACATAAAATAAATAATTGGATTTTAAATCTACCAACACAAAATATAAGTTGTATCGCTACCTAAAACCACAACCACATCAGCACTTATACTCTTATATATCTAACAACTTTTCATATTCTAAAGTGTAGTGGTACTTGAGTTCACAATAAAAGTACAGGTCTAGATAGTTCTAATCAGCCCTAGAGTCCAACAAAAAACAAAGTCATAAGTAAACATTTATATAAAAGACCCAGATTATAACACATCAACATGAAGTAGAATTTCTCTTGCTCAATGACTTCAACAGTCTTTGAAAAATTCTTGACTAGGGAGGCAATGAAAGCAGGTGCGTACTTCTCTCATTCCCAGCAACACTTCTATTTCCTCTTTTCTTCTTGTTTCCTTTATATATGTTGCTGATGTCATCACCTGAGAGATAGGAATGTCATCAAGCCCAAAGCTGTCATGATTATTAGACTATTTTCCTTATCTATGATATTAAACATAAAATGTAATTAGTATACCAATGAAAGCTGATCCGTGCCAAACTCAACTGAATTTCCATCAACTTATGCCCCCACAAAATGAAATTATTTTAAAAAAACAAAGTGTAAACTCTGGTAATTGGCTCATAAATGCCCTTTATAAAGAAATTATTTCAAAATAGAATAATTAAAAACATATAAACAATAAGTTGATGAATTTCTATAAACATAATAACACCAATAGACAATCACCGGTATGTTAAAAGAAATGAAAATTTGGCAACAAAATGCGACAAATCAAAAAGGAGGAGGAAAGGAGAAGTAGCATACTGATAAGCAGTAAAGATAGGCTACCAAATAAGAACAACCAAAATCAAAAAGAGAGGAAACAGTAGGGAAAATCAAAAGTATGAGACCACGAGCTCAGGAAGAGTTTCAAAAGCATGATACAAATAACAGACATGGTAATGGTAAAAGATTTTCTGCACAAAATCCCCCAGTCTTAGGAAGATTCAAATTATTAACACTTATTCGAGACAGTAGACTTATTACGAAATCATCAAGTTTTTGTTACCTATTGAATGAGATTTCATGGAGCAGCCCGTGTCTCCACTCTTCTGATTGGCAGCAACATGAATTGTATGTCATACACCAACGAATCCACAAAAAAGAAATCTTCCTTAAGAATATCTCTCAATCTTGGGAGCAACCAACGTGTTAAAAAATATTGCAGATAATAGAATTAGGAAACCATTTAGATTATATTGCCAAGTAAAAAAATACCTTATTATGTAACTTCCATAGAACAACTCTATCTCAACTCTTCTGACTAACAGCCTAACACTATTATGGATTGCATAAGGAAGAAGCAAAACAAAGAAAATCCCCTAATCTCTAGGAGAAACTAAGAGATATAGATATTACATATTATATCGTTATAAAATTATGTGTAAATTCAAAAACTTAATGTAGGCCAAATGGACTTACCAACAAATCAAAAAGTCATACGCATATCACTTCCACCTCCTCTCCTTTGACTAACAACTATGTATGAATTATATTACAGAAACCAATGAAGATCCAAAGATTAGTATTCCTGCCTAATATCCCCCAATATTGGGAGGATTTGATATCATGACACCAAACTTATAGAAAAAATTCATTATTCACTCAATTACCCCACCTTCTATCAGCATCCTGACCAAATCTAATGGCAACCTCCCGCAATTGTTCATCTTTCATCTTTTGCATTAATAATTATAATATAGTCAAATATAACTTGAGATTATTAATAATGTAGTCATGTCCTATGCAATTCAAATAAACAATTATCACATTTCAAACTCAAGATTTAATCAACCACTTTCTAATTATTGCATTCTTAAATAAATCATTGGTGAACCTCTTAAGACTAATAAATATATTTGATGATTAAGGTGTCCTTACAATATCTAAATGATTGTTTAAAGATGCTTGCTCAAGGTGGAACTTTTCAGAATTAGTAAAAGTCACGTCGTCCAAATTTGAAAGAGGATAATGACACCTATAAAGTAATGGATATATTCTATTTAGTATTATTGATATAAAGGAAATTGAATGTTGCTAAATCTGAATAGGGACACATTATGTTAAACATGCGAAAAATTCCTACCTTGGAAAAAATACTACTATGAGATGTAAACCATCATTTAATGTTAATCCTAATTGTCCATTCCTAGCTTTCAACAATCATAAAAATCCTTTACTCAAATCAGTACAAATAACATCATTCATTCAGTCGTTTAGCCCTCATCATCAAATGGAAAAATAAAATATCAACATTTGAAACTGAAAAGGTAAAAAAAAACACAGATAGTAACAGATTTGATAATGAATGCTTAATTAAAGCCAACCTTGAAGACAATTAGGAGTATATTTTTTCCCTTTCATGAGCATCTTTATATAATATTTGTATTGATTGACATCTTTATATAATATCTACTTTGACTTTAAGTCGTCTTTGGCAATGCTAAAGGCCAATAGATTTGGTGACTTTTCTAGTACCACCTCCTTCAAAATAGGTCAGTTGTACCTACCCATAATGCCACAATAACATATGGAAGTCTATTGTACTATGTTTCCCCACTGAACTATAGTATTTTCTGCTACTACACCTATTCAACTACCATACCTCCCTTGTAACTATCAATTACTCTATGTACTTTGGAATTTCGAAAAAATGGGTTATATTGAACAAAATCTCTAATAAATGCGGAAGAGACATCAAGTAGATAGTAGGTCTATAGAAAATCTTAAGCAACCATAACTCCTCTCTACCAAACATGTCAGTAAACTGTGAAAACAGTAACCACACCATAACTTAAGGATAAAACCATTAATTGTTGCATCATAGATAAACTTTTTTGTGTGAGTAAACTGGACTAACAATCAATATTCTCACACTCATGCTGACCTCGGTAACTTCAGTCACTCAAACATTTTTTTGTCTTGTTGTTTCATTCATTCAAACTACACTTTACCGACAGTCTAAATTTGATTCAATTTGGTGATTGTTACTTTTCCTTTGCTAGCAAAATAAACATATCCCTCTACTAAAAGGGCCCCACAGTTTATATAAAATATATAACAAAGAATATACTTTATCCGGACATATACTTTTTTAGAGATTAGTAAAAGTAATTGGAGTTCATAGGTTTAGCATTGGACAAACAGAGCTATAACAAAACTTATACCCTATGTACTATTGCTCAAGAAGACTTGCAACAACCATATCCATTGTAGTGCAAATCAATAAAGGCTAAAATAAAAGCTCATAAGAATAACTGAGGGTAGAACGTAAATGGACTTCACTCGAAATGAATAAGATTCCAAGAGAACAGTTTTACAAATAAACCGGACCAGTGGAAACGTTTTCTGTGCTCATTGGTAGTGGTTGAGCTAATAACTCTTGCATTGGTACCATTTTGTAAGACATCCCAGACTTTAGTTCACATGACCCTCAACCAATCCTGGTACATGGTTTATTCCTTCACCTGCAAAGTAATCACATTTCAATTTACAAATCATTATAGGTAATACATAAAACCCATAAGCGTGATCTGGGATTTAATTTCAATTCAAATATCTTTTCTGGTATGGGATTGGGAAAAACCATTCCAAAAGGTTCTTGTACTTTTAAGCTCACTTTTTTGTGGATATTCCTGGATGCCTCCTTGAAACCTACCAATCTCTAATTTGCTCATTGTACACTTATAAGACACTCACCGAATGTTATTTTAAAATGGCACGTCCAATTACAGTAAAAAATTAATGTAGAATATATTTTTCTAAGCATACTCACCGATATCAACTTTAAATTCTTTTACTAATTCTTAGTTACTTTTGAGCCCTCTACATATAAACTTTAAAATTATAATAACTACCCTTCAAGTGGAAAAAGATATATTTCATCACATGTATTTACAGGTAAAACCCAACAAACTTAAGATATACGTATACGAGCGTAAAAATTGACCTTTTTATCAAAAACCATATAGTCAGTCGATATAAGCCCAACCTTTCTTCAATCAGGAAATCTTCTCCGGCTCTGCTTCTACATATCAACCAACCATTCTATGCACAAAAAAGAAAATTAGAATATTTTTTCGTTTGAATCATATCATACTTTTAAGTAAGCTTATATATGAAACAAGCATTCTGTAAAAACAGAGCAATATCTATGAAAGCCACTTCATGAGCACCCGAAACCTGACTTCTTCTTCTTCTTCTTTTTTCTATATTGTAATTTCTCGCTATATCTAATTACTTACTGCGAATAATTCTCAAGGATTTAGTTTTGTTTTTTTCCTTCCTAATTTAGAATTCTGATCAAGAATACTTATAAGGAATTTCATCCATCCAGTCCTAGTTATAAATATCTACTTATTAGTCTTTAATAAGAGATCTTTTACAACATTTATAACTTATTTTTAAAAATATCAGTCTCTTCTCTTTTTAATTATTATCCGATATCCACTTCAAGGTTGGGGGTAACCCTTATTTTCTTTAGGATTCGAACTCAAGATCTAGAAGGGTTATGTTTTACACTGTTACACCAATTTTGTATTGACAACATTAGTCTCTTCTTAATCATCATTTTAGATCTCATCTTTGATGCCTTTACCTCACACACACACCCACGTACACATACTAGACTCCCTCTTCCCCGGCGGCCGCCGGGGAGAGAACGCGGATAGAACTTAAGTATTTTTAATGGACTCCACCATCATTAGGTTATTAATGAACATGTTTGACTGCTTAACTAAGGCGGGAGTTGTTGGCCGGACAAGTAAAAGTTGAAGTTTTGTTTCCATATTCAGCCCAACAGAGACCGGCGGATGGTCATATTCCCATGTCAAGACCGATACGTGATCATGTTTTAAAATTGGACCCCACTGTGTGAAGTCTTTAGGGAAGAATGAAAAAACTGTGAAATGTCTGGAAGTACATAATTTTCAACCCAATAATTGAAGCCGGTAAAGAGTAGTTAAAAACTCGTTTTATCATTACGATTTTACGATTTTTTTTCATTAAAACGATTTTACTAATTTTCCAAACGCTTTTAAGTTTTTACGATTTTATTACGTTACGATTTTACGTTTTACGATTTTTCATTCTCCTTCCGTTTTCAGGTAAAATCTACGTTTTCACTATCATGCCTGTAGCCATTTAGTACTCCTTTCATCATTAATATAATATATTAGTTAAGAAATTATTTAAAAAAATAAGTGCTGATTTTTCTAATATATTTTTAATAATCATTTTCATTAAAACTATTCTTAATGAAAATCTTATTCTATGCCTTCCAAGGATCATTTGAAGAAAAAGTTGCGCAAATATTTGTTTTTTTTTTTCCGCCAACATATTTCAACTTAATATTAATGCATGCTATTAATATTCATACAACAGACAAACGTTAATATTTATATATACTACCTCTAAAGCACTTTTGATTAAAAACACATCAACAAAGAAAAATGATTAGATAGTTAAGATTCTTTCAATATGACGCTTTTAATATTATTAATATTTAATCATTAACTAGGTACTCTTCTAAAAACTCTGCGAAGTGCCTTGTATACTATCACATGGGAGTTTACAGATATATGTCGTTGAAACGGCCGGATGTGTGTGTGCACATACATATATACATATACACACACACATAAATATACTACATCTGTCCATAATATAAATCGCTTCCAACAGAGTAGCTGGTATATAATTGCTTATTTGTTAATTTTACCCCCAAAAATGAATGTTTGAACATGACTTTGTGTATTTTCCTTTCTCATGTAATACCTCATTTAATATAAGTAAAGTTGAAAATTTTTCTCAATTTTAAGACACATTTAATGAGTTAACTATCATTTCTTAATTTTGATGAATTAGTTAAAATGACTTACATTGTAGAATAAGATAACAAGATTAATGTACAGTATAGATGGTTTGAATAACAGATTAAATGACCACAATGCTTAAAACAACTTGATGGTAGATCGATGAACAAGATTGAAGATTCGAAGTGGTGGGAGTCCATGGTTGGAAAAACAAGAACCACTAGTCCCTAAGAGGCAACATATTTCCGACTCGAAAGCCATGAATGAAGGCAAAGTGAAGAGAGATAGGTGATGATAGGGGTCATCAGTAGGATTGACCCTAGAGAAAGGGAAAACCATCTCTCTGGATCAGTTGAACCAAGAGCTGCGGCTGGTCACACTGGCGTTTCCCTGTCGTTTTTCATTTGGAAGCCTCAAAAACACCAAAACCAAACAAGAGAAGTAGCCAACACTTTGAGTTTCAAACAAGCCACTTCCTCCAAACACTAGCTACCTTCAATTCTGCGTTTGTCCTCAATCTCAAACTCGAACCCCTCCAGCTATGTGATGCTCTCATACACATGTGAGAGACACAAACATGGATTCTTCATAGATTTTTGATTCCTTAACCTCACATGAGATACACGACGACACACCAATCCCAATCCCCAATACCACAATATGTATCTACCTCTATTTATCAAAATTTTCACTTCTCAATTCCCCATGCCATTAAAAATTTGAAACACAACCCTGGTTGACTTCTCTGACAATAAAACCCGACACTTATTCTTACCAACTCTAACATAAAACTATTGACAAATACCAGTACAACAGTAGTGTCCAAGTTTTCAAACTCCCTCGTGCATTTCCCTTATTATAAACAAACAAACAAAAGTCCGACCAAGTTGGTCCAAAAGATTCTGCGCCTCTCATTCACCTCTTGTTCCTCACGCTCCATAATCAAAGTTACTACTACAAGAACAGCAACAAATACATATAAAATAATACTAGTAATAATAATAACAATATTACAAATTTCGACGCTGTCCTTTTCATTTTCAACGCCTTCCTTTGTATTAGTCTTCTTTTCCTTCTCCTATTGCCCCCGCGCAAGATTTTCAAACAATGCTTCGCCGTTTCCATTACGCTACCTCATTTCCAGGCATTCCCCCTCGAAGCTGTGAAAGGACCACATTACTACAAACTGCACACCGTTTCACGCCCCGCCCAGCACGTCGTCGTTTTCTTTCTTTCTTTCTTTTTTTGGTTCCTTTTTTGAAATTATCGTTAGTTTTATGTAGAGGCTCGTTGATTGGATAGTCAAAATGAATCAAAATAGTTGGTTGTGGTTGTTGTATGTACGCGTGGCGCCGCTGATCGCGCTTCCGTATGTTAGAAACGCTGAGACACCGAAACGTGGCGCCGTCTGATGTGGGGAGAGACGATGGAGATGAGGCCGCCTAGTGGGGGCCTCATCTTTGACCTATAAATCATTTCATCATACGGCCTCCTGTAGAACTTTAAGAACGGCATGAATGATTCCCGACACCTGTCCGCCCTGCTTACGTGGCCCTCCTTCCGGAAGAACACCGCCGGCGACTGCAGGAACGATGGCAGCGGCGTCCTCTTGGGCGTCGCCATCTCCCTCGGTGTCACCCGCTGCGGCAGCGGAGTGGACGGGAAAAGGCTCTTCCTGGTGGCCAGCCTGCCGCTGATGTCTCCGCGTGGGGCTCTGGCCACCGGCGACGCGAAGGAGAGGGACCGGGCGTTGAGCGGCGAGATGAGGGCTGGTCCCATATTGGTAGGCCCCACTTTGGAAGCTGGCGTGTCTGTTAAGCTCAGGTACCAAGGCTTGAGGGAGTCAAAGTGATGGGAGACGGTGAACGAGAAGCGGGAGGAGGAGCAGGAGCCGATCTTATCCGTAGATTTGATGGTGGAGGGGTCGAATCGGAGGGAGGAGCAAGCTCTTGGGTAAGCCGCCATGTCATGGAAGTCGAGTGATTCCTCGAAGTCTAAGGATGAGACAATCGTTGTCACCGTCGACAACTCCACAAATGCCCGCACTCCCTGCATTCCCATGTCATGTAACCATCTCTTAAATTATTTTTATTACATAGTAGCATCTCAATAGTAAAAGCACAATATATTTTTTAGCTTTTTCCTTTATGAGTGTTCAGTTGTGACGGCTTTGTAACTTCAAACCAACAAAAGATTAAACTACTTTTAGTATTCAATAAATTTAAATGACCTTGTGAGCTATTGAAAATGGGCGCGCGCACACACATTTATTTGTAAACCACAAAAAAGAAAAGTAATAAGTAATTTTAAAAAAAAAAGGGAAATGGGGTGGGATGCATGTGCATACGCTACAAGTCTAGGCCAAAACAAGGAAACGACCACAGGGGAACAAGTCATTTTCAATGTCTTTCCCTATACAGGTGTTAGTATAGAGAGTATTATCCAAATATCAAAACCCCCAAAATCAAAGGTCTCGTACATACCTATCTACAATTTCATTTTTGATGATAACATAAGGGATAGGACATAGATGTACAGAGAGTGGGGTGGCCAATTAAAGGCGTATAGAAGCAATTCATTAATGAGAAACAGAGGAAAGCAGAGTACTAGTAAAGTAGGGAGAGAAGTAGGGATGCTGTGAATACTATAAATTTGAAGAGAACAAGTGAGTACCTTCCAGAGATAAGCGAAAAGAGAAGGAGGGTCTATGACGAAGGCCTTGTAGAGGCGACCTGGGTAGTACTCTCCCACTATTTTCAGCGCTGGCACCACTAAGTTCATAAAAGCAGAGGCCGACCTGTAAAAGCCTGCCAAAAAAAGGCAAAAAAAAACCACTCACTTAATTAATCCCCCTCCTCCTCTGTTCACTACTTCTACACCTGCCATACTCTATGGTAAAGCAGAATAATTTATTTAAGGAAACGTCATATTCCGTTTTCATTTGCCTTGCACCAATTCTGCCACAGAATATTTCATTAATTGTCGCTCCATTTCCCGATAATACCCCCTCTCTTTCATTTGCTAAGAGCCTATCACAACCAGACTCTCTGCTTCCCATACCCTCCCTCTTTCTCATTTCTTTATTCCCATGCCTAATTCAAATACACGAGACAAGGGCATATTAGGAACTCGAGAGGTGGACTTACTCGCGTCAAAAAGCATCACAAACTGTTGGACGTTTTTTGGCATGGTCGAGATGGCCACTTCCAGTGTGAACACCAGCAATCGAGTAAACCTTCATTTTCAAATTACAACACCAACCCCATTACTTTTGGTACATAACTAATAAAATAAAGGAAAATGTCTGGATTTTTAAATTCTTACATTTTCTGGGAGTGTAGCTTCTGGTAGTCTTGCTTCATCCGGAATATCTGCATGTTATATCCCAGTTTCAAACCATCAAACCCACTTCAGATTCCAAATAAAACAACAAAACATCACTCTGTTTTCTTAAACACAGAGGGAGGGTCATGAAATTACCATAACAGGTCTGGATTCATCATCGTGACCGGCTACATATGCCAACCCGTCGGAAAGTTCGGCCGAGAACTCGTCTGCTATTAGATGCTCTGTTTCCCAATATTCAGAATCAAAGCACCCACTTATTCTCAAAAGAAGGAAACATAAACAATTACTACTTTTCTTCATTTGGAGTGACTCTCATGATTACCGTGATAGGGTGGGTGGGTTTGAACTGTTTGTTTAAAAACTTGAGTAATTCAAAAAAAGCAAGATTCTCTGGTGGAGGAAGAATACAAAAAGAGAAGCTCTATTATTCACGAAAAGATAAAGATAGTGTATAATCGTTGGAAAAAAAAAAATCCACGGCAAGCAGGAAAGACGAAAAAGCTATGAAAAAGAAAAGGCACTAGACGAAGAATAAGAAAAATAAAAGCTAGGTAGCGAGTGCCGAGTATCTGTGTTGTGCGTGAGTGTATTTTTACCTGTGCCTATACTCTCTCTCCAAGACAAACAGGTCCTTAGTTGCTTTGCAGCTTTTTTAACATTATCCCCCTTCGCTTTCAGAAACCGTTCTACGCAAGCGTAGTTGCAGAACTTCTCCTAAACATCAACAACACAACAATCTGTACATCAGAATATTTCACACCCAGAAAACCATTTTTGTAGCAGCAAGGAACAATAATAACGAGGGTGAAAGAGAATAAATTTCGAACCTGTTTAACAGTAAGAGGAGTTTGTTTTCTGATGAGGCCAAGAACAGCTTCAACTTTGGTGTTGTCTTTGTGATCTGCTTGCTCTTTCTTGCCCATGTCGAGAAATGAGTAGCTAGGTAGAGAGATTAAAGAAATGATCCAGACAATGATTTGAATTAGTGTTCCAACAAGAGACTAATATACCAGGCTTCAGGTTTACGCAAGCATGAATAAATTAAGAGGCGAGATTCAATTTGGAGGTAGCCATTTGTTGAACGTGTAAGAGAGAGTGATATGGAAGAGAGAGAGAGAGAAGAAGGGATGGAGCAATAGAAAACAGAGGAAAAGGAAGCGAGGAGGGAGGATGAGTTTTGGAATTTGAAGGGAGTATATATAAGGAAACAACGGCTCGTAACGCCGTTATCCGAGGAAAGCCCACTTACGCATGCAAAGCCTTGTATTATTAAAGCCTCTTGTGAAAGCGTCAACACATCCACTCCTCACTGCTTTTTGGTCAATGCCTAGTTTAACGGAAATCGTCAGCCCCCCCGAACCAAACGACTATATGTCTCTCTCTAGACATTTTAAGTTTTTAACTGCGACATCTCTCTCTGTTTTTTTTTTCTTCCCGAAAAACTAACCACAGATCCTCCGTGAGAAAAATCAAATATGACAGGAAAAAAAAATCATTTCTATAGTTTAAATTTTCATATTTATTATTTCCAAGGCAAAGTCTTTTGTCTCAATTATAAAATTAGATAACTAATTTGTAAAATTAAAAAGTTAGTTAAGTTTGTGTATTTGGAAAAGATGTATCCTGATTTTCCTGAAATATCCATTTTTACTTGTGAATTGGTTTCATTAGTGACTTGGCTCTTAACTCACAAAGTCATGAATTCAAAAACCACTATCAATGTAAATATCTTTTTTATGGACGATCTGTAAATACATCTTTAAATATTCTTTTAAACTCGAGGGCATGTTCAACTTTATGAACCCTTACTCATATAAACTGTAGAAGTTGAATTTGAAAAAAAAAATAGAGAAGTAGAGTTAAAAGTTTTAATTAATTTTTTATATATTTTTATGTTGCATTTTCTATTTATTAAAATTTAATGACCCAATTTTTTCAAATTCAACTCATAAAATTTTTATTTTCGATCCCTCCCCTTCCCTCATACCAAAAAGCCTTAAAAGATAAGAGGTCAGCTCGAAAGCAACAGTAAGGTTACTGTCATATAACCTTGGGAATCATAGGTTAAAATTTTGGAATTAGTCTTTCCTCAAGTTGCGGAGTAAGGCTGCATACATACATTTTTCCTCATACTCCCACATGGTGAGACCCCTTTGCATTGGGCCGCCCTCTAGTAATTTGCATGAGAAACTAGTTGTTTATTGACAAAAGAAACCCTTTAATAAGTATTCCCTTTAGTCTTTATTATAAAGCACCAACTAGTAGCTTTATTTGGTCATTTTTATAAGACACTTACTTGTTCCCAATAAGCATTAGTTATATTTTTCCATGTCTGTCCATAATTAATAATGGTAGTGGGTGAAAGAATAATTAATATAATATTAGTTTAGTGCAACTAAAAAGGATAATATTGAAAATTACGTAGATTCTAAGACAACTTTATTGACTTTAACTATTTTTATTGGTTTATGAAAAAAGTTAGTTGGTGCCTTATTAAAGCCCAGAGAGAGTACAATCAATAGAAATAATATGAAGAAAATGTTGTATATATGGGATAAAGTGGATTAAGTCTTATATTTAAGACTAAATAAAGCAAGAAAACCCCTTCACTAGCTCAGTATATTTAGGATGAGAGGGGGGAGTATATCTTCCTGCATGCATGGGCATCATCTATATATAAAAGTTTGTTCCACATGTATATAAAATCCATTCGGCTGTCAATCCTTTTGATGCATGTTTTGGTCAGGTTGTCATCGATCCAAATTCTGATTGTAATAATGAATGAGCTCGTGCTGTTAAACACACACACACACATAAACAGAGCAGGGGGGCAAACATCGGCATTGAATACTGAAGTGACAGTGAGTGAGAGGGATGAATAATAATGAAGGAAGTGAAATGGTGAAAAAGAATGAAAAAGCTGCATGCAGAGAGTGGCATTGGGAGTGAATAAAGGAGCAAGTACATATATATTTGGTCACTTGAGGGGAATGAACAGGGAGAAGCAAAGGGCTTTGGAATTGTGCGTGTGAGGCCAAAAACTATAAGCAGCACGTGAACGGATATTGCGGGATAAGTAAACCTATCATTACTACTGAATCACTCTCTACTCTTCAACCATCCATTACTATGCTCTCCTTCTGTTTTCTAGCGTCTTGTTCACTTTTCATTTTCATATTATACTCTCTACTTGTGTGTGTGTGGGGTATATATACATCCTCCCTTCTCCACATATATATCTCCTTAATTATCTCAATTTTATGTGTGTGTCTCTTCTGTGGGTTTTTTATCTGTATATATATGTATGTATCTATTCATCTCCTGTGAACCCACAGTGTTGTTGTCAATTCTTTTGCGTGATTGAGAGGGATTCACATGAACTTTTCATTTTATAAAAGTCACTAGTTTCTATTTCTTCCACTTCATATTTGATGGTAGATTCCTAGATCACCCATTCTTGCTTCCTAGCTAGCTCCCTCATTTACACGTCTCATATTAATTAGGGAAAATTCACCGAAATCCCAAGCTAGAGAAAATATGACTAAGAGGTCCCTTAAAAATTAAAATATCTAATTTGCAGTCAATTTCTATGAAAGATTTGGGTAATATATATAATACAATTATGAGAAGACCAAAATACTTTTAGTGAATTTGTTTATATTACCCCAAGTCTTCTCAAAGTCACTATGGATATTTGGGTATTTTCACAATTAGATTATATTACCTAAATGTTCCATAAAAATTGACTGTAAATTAGATATTTCAAGGAATCTTTTAGTTATATTTTCGTTAGCTTGGGACTTCTGTGCAATCTTTCCTATTGTTTATTCATTTTTTCCCCAATGCGTAATGATCCGCATTCATATGTTTACTCCTTTTAAATATTACTCACGTTCTCAATATATATTCTTGATTCCTAGCTAGCTTCGTCAAGTTACTATGCCCCATCGTCCCTAACTTATATTTTAGAGTTAATATATGAGGAGATTTTATTATTGCATGCCCTAAATACCCACTTTGACTTTTTCATCAATGTTGACAGTGATGGCCGGTGCCATGTTTGGGACTGTATATATATATATATATATATATGCGCGCATATATTCAAATGGACATGCATGCATGCATATATATAATTAATGTGTCCAAAATGTAAGAAAGAGCTGTTACGTCTAGATAAAATAAAAGCATGATTTTGCTGATCGAGCAAGAGAACCTAATATCAAAGTACCCATATGGAAGATTAAATGTTATTGAGAACTCTGTTGGGAGACACAGACAACATAGATAGGTCGAATGCACAAACCCACAAAAACTCGTGTGGGTTACGCAAGTCAAAACCTCGTTACTTGTCATTTCCTCCATATATATTAATTAGTATGAGAACTAAACATACATAGATTTATACTACAATAATAGAGAGACACGCATACATCAAATTAATGAAACCCCAAGCAATTAAGTCAGGTGCATAAGAATTCCAAGTCCGTTGTCCTTACGGAAACGACCCACCACCCCCACTACAATATCACATATTTAAACAAAGACGAGGAGGAAAAAAAATAATTGTCCCAACATTCTTTACGTGCAAAGTCTTTAATTCCCTGTCTATATTTTGAGGTTTTTTTATTTGGAGTTCTTTAAATAGCCTAGAAGTATGTAGCGGGGTTACCACATTTCGAAAGAGAAAGTCAAATAGTAGGTGGAAATAGAATAGTAGTCACAAGTAATTAAAAGCAAATGGTCGTCGGTTCACTAAGAGAGAGAGGTGACATTTTTGGGGTTGAGAGGGACATGAAATTAAGCGAGCCAAACCGATATTTAGGCTGCTAAGTCGTGCTTCCCAAAGCTTAAAGTTGTAAGCTTTATCGTTTAAAGTTAAATTTAATACGCACAAAAGCTGGAACTTAGTGTGAGATTTGTTTCGCTTGTCCTCATTCAAATACCAGTCAGATTCTCTTGTCCCTCTTTAAAAAAAAAGTAGTTTTTTATTCTATTTTCAACGACGACGACTTGGGTTCTAGGATGAAATTAAATTAAAACAATAATATATATTCAGTTAATTAGTTTAATTAGTAAGAAGATTAAACAAGTATGAATCCGTGGGGAGGAAGAAGGAAGGAAAGATAGAAAAACCTCTCACGTGCCCCAATTGTACTAAAGTTGTTTCTCTTATATATATATATTTTCTCAAAAACTCATCCACCTACCCCTAACGAAAAATATATAATAAAGAAAAAGCTTTTTGATTCTTTAATATCTCCTTCTCTCATTTTCAAAATTTGAAACACCCAATTCTTCTCTCTCTCCCTCTCTTTCTTTCTTTGCCTCTTATATGTAACATAATGGCCAAACGCATACCTTTTTAGCCATCAACACACCACAGCCACATCATGATTGAATCATTGCCTTTTAAATTTCAAAGTGTACCTTGTTTTTACTTTCTACCCATCTTCATCGACCCTCTCCCTCTCTCTAGATCTGTGTGTGCCAACAAATAATAATATAGACCAGTATTAGCACTGTGGAAGATTACATATGAACAGAGTTCTTGTTAAAAAGGAAAAAAGAAAAAAAAATACAAGAGAAATTAGAAAAGCTTGCCTAACCCACCAGAAAAAAGGGAAAAAGGAGAAAAGATCAAGAAGAATTGAAGAAGAAGAGTGGGGAGGACCCATGTGTCTGAATTTATTACTCGAAATGAACACAAATAAGGAGAGGCTTCACGTTTTGTCCAAATGACTAACCATAAACATTATGGGATTATTAGGCTGCATCATTTTGCAGCCACGTACATTCACATCTCCTTCATAAATGCCTTGTTTAACTAATCATCTCCTATGTTTGTCCTTAAAAAAACACTAATCTGATCATCTCCTAGCTAATACCCTGCCCCAGTAATTGATTTTAAGAGATAATTAATTAGCCATGAAATCTGTCGACATTTCAAGCAAAAAAATAATAGTGTACGTAGTTTAGTTGTATGATATGATGGAGTATGTACATCATATTTGTCGGGAAACAAAATCTGTATTAAAAGCTTAGTACTTTGTGTAATATGAGGTTTTCAATTTTAAGAAACTGAAGATGTCTTATCATTTAAAAAAAAAAAAAGAGCAAAAATAAAGTAATTTGGAACTCAAAACTCAAAAGTGAGTTGAATTATTGATTTTTGCAAAGGAAACAGCCGTAAAGCACCGAATAATATCAAACGGTAACTTATAGTTGTTCATGTCATTGTCTAACTTTTTCTAAACCTCATGACTCAGAGTCAATTAATTCCTACCATTTTGAACCCAAAAGCTTATTATTTGCTAAACTATTTATTTTCCAACTAGAAATTTGACTAAATGATGCGACCTTGGTTCGTTAACCTTTCGTGTGCAAGTAGTTGTTTTTTAAGATAAAATAAATTATTGAAATGATAAAGAAACTAATGATGTAATCACTATATATACGTGCTGATATTTGACTTTGCTTTATACACTTAATAATGATGTCTGTGATTTTTAAGTCCCAACCGTTACAAAATTAAAGCAAACCTCTTATTACACAAACTTTGCTTGGGTTTATTGGTCAAAAAAAAAAAAACCCCAGCAAACAGCCAATTTATTAATCAATGGTTTTCCCACTTGAATCCTGCAACTTGGACCTACATCGATTCAGAAAATAATTAAGAAAAAGAAGTGTCATTTTTACGTGCTTGTAATTAGTCACAAGGAGAAAAACAATTAATAATGAATTATAGAGAGAACCATGCTTTGCATTAATTGTGTAACACATATTATGCCGTCCATTTCTCCTTTCATATTCTATCATTTTCAATTGTTTTCGGATGAAAAAGTGAGTCAAAATTAATCAGATCAGACGATCGAGTTTGAATAATTACTTCCCAATCTTCATTGTTAATGCATTACATTAACATAATTATTTGTTTCTAGCAAAGGTGTGATGAAGCATATATCCAAATCTTGATGTGGATTTGTGTCACCAATTCATTAAATTTTTTTGTCTCACATATATAGGGAAATTTTCATGCTACAGCATCGAAAGGGAAAGATGAAAATTCATAATGTTTTCTTATCCGACACTATTAATTTTCTGGAATTGACACCTTAATTTTCATGTCGGTGATTAAATAATGCTATATGTACAACGAACTTAGCAGACATAGAAACTTTCAAGCATATATATGATTTGGACAGAATAAACTACAAATTGTAAATTTATTGAATGTCAATGTTATAGAGTACTCCAGGCAAACTTGAGGTGGGGTTTATAAATTATTTTTTTTAAAAAAAAACAAAAATTGTGGAATTTTAAACAAGAACTTTTTAAAAAAGAAATTGGAGAAAAACAAGATGAGATGAATTATTTTTAAAAAAATTGAGATAACGATAAAGATAACAGTTTGTAATGATCGAAGGAGACAAGAGTTTTCTAGCTAAAGTTAACAGTGGAACCCTAATGAGTTTAGATTGAATTATTTGATCTCAACTTGTAGGGTGAAATAGAGATATTCGTATTAAATAAATTAATATAAGATATGCCGTAATTAAGCTATATGGATGTGGTTAAAGTTAGTTAGTGGGACCCTCAAGAGGTGTCCCTTAAATAATTTCACTTTATAAGCATATGGGAAAGTATAAGCCAGAAGCAATAAAAGTGGATTCATCATATCCCACTTTGCTTTTTCTCCCCCTGATGACTCATAAAACAACTTATTTTAATCTGTTCATATGATGGCACGTATTTAAATGTCTTCAAAAAGATATATGATCGAGCAAATTGAATTTTGACGGCTCTGAGCAAAAAAAAAAAAATTTTGACGGCCTTCAAAAAGCTTTTCCAGCAGTCTAACGTACGTTAATTCCTTCTCAATTGCTTTTTTTTTTTCCTTATAATACTGGAATCAGATTGTCAACAAAAACATTACTTCCTCGAGTCCTAATTCTAAGACCTAGTTGACTTTTTTGGAGAGATTGAGGAAGTTAATTAAATTACTTTAGAGTATTTTTATTTTTATTTTTTCTTCAAATTAATTAGTTTAACTAATAAACTAATATATAATTTAAGGATCCACAATATATGAAATGATTAAGTAACTTATTTAACTTCCTTAATCTCTCCAAGGAAGGTCAACTAAGTCTTATAATTAGGACCGAAGGTAGTACAACATCTTTAGCAAAAATTACTACTCTTCATCAATGTCCGCCTCTTGAAAAAGAGGTGGAAGTTAATCAAATAAGCAAAAATTTCTATCTATGCTATAAGAGTATTTGACTAAATTATCAGTAATAGTTATGGTCTCTCTATATTTAAGAGTGACCACAACTTGCCAATTTCTATAAAGAAGCATCATAATATCATCTACAATATCCTTAAAAGGATGATGCTGATCACATCCTCTCAACATATAATTAATGGCCTCTATGCAATCAATAACTAAATTTATTTTTCTATACCTTTAGACCAACACAATTTTAGGCCTTGAATGCAATCAATTATTTCTGCAAAGACTAGTGAAACACTGTCCTACTTATGGGAGTAGATTTCCTCAAAATCTCTTCTCTCATTTTCTTTTCAGAATCCTATTTACACCCTCAAATGAAAAAATGGATGGTTCAGATTTGATATTTGTTAAAACAATGATAATAGTGTTTTATAAATTATTTTTTTATTAATTTTGTTTGTATTATAGTATAAATTGTGTAGATCATGATTTAACAGTTAAGTTTATTTTTTCATGTTCAAAATAATAGTTTTATAAAATGTTAAATCTGGACCATCTATCTTTTTAAATCTGAGAGTGGAGATCAAATACTGAGAAGAAAATAAAAAATAAAAAAAAATTATTTTGAGAGAATCCAAACCCTCTTACTTATATAGCAGACAGAAGGAATTTTCTTATCTTTATTTATAAGGCACGCCATTAAATTTTTTGTATGAATGTTTAATTCTACCCTTTATTTATTATAATGTACACTTTATTTTCTTAAGAAATAATGTATATTAAATAAGAACAATGTTAAAAAGTTGTTACTCCTTCTAGTCCTAATTATAAGAACACTTTTATAGTGCAATTTATACTATAAAAGTGTTCCTATAATTAGAACGAAAGGTAGTATATTTTAAGGCAAAATTAATAAGGTTTAAGATTTTTCTTAATGTATGTAAAACATACTGAAAATACCTTATAATAGGATTAGTAGAGTGTCTAATTTGTTTGGGAACAAGAAAATAACAAATTAATCAATCATCGAACTCATATATTTAATTAATTTGATATTGTTTAGATAATCTTCTGGGAAAAAAATGGGTAAAAAGTCCATATTTATAAATTTTATCGATTAAAAGAATTTGATATGTTGTTATATATGAGGAGAAGCAGTACAGTCTTACTACCTCCGTTCTTAATTATAGAAGCACTTTTATAATGCACTTTACACTATAAAAATATTCTTATAATTAGGATGGAAAGAGATACACAAAAAGCATCAGTATTCGAATTTATATCCATTAAGTGCAGCTAGTATCTGTTTTTTTTTTTTTTTTTTTGCTAAAATGCAGCTAGTATCTGTTACTTTATGATGTTTAGACACTAAATGCGGCTCATAACAGAGTAATGGATATTTCATGAGCAGACTTAAATCTTAACCCTGGTATAAAATGAAATGACAGAACATAGTCAAGAAGGCTGTGGAGAATCAAAAGGGCAGCTTGGAAGAGATTAGTGAGAGAGGAGACTCCATTTAATTTGCTGGTAATATGAGGGACCCGCATTGAGAGATCAAGTCATGGACTACTGGTTGATCCAATGGGTCTGACCCACCCCCTCACCAAGGTCCATGAACTCAGTCTGAGTCTGAACCTGGACCCTCCACCAAATCCCTCTAAAGCTGCATAAAAAACTTGCCCATGTCTAATACAACCATTATTAGTACTGAAGCCCCTCTATTATTTCATTACGGTGTTTCGTCATTTAGCTTCCTTTTCAGAAAATGGCCATGTGTGTATCATCATTTCAATTCAGTTCCTTGAACAATAATACAAATATATACACATTATTACCCTGCTGCTCACCCCATAACTTGGAAATTCACATTTTATTTATAGTATTAAATAAAACACCAGCAATTTGGTCAACACTTCATCATCTAGTCGGTACGGTTTATGTTTTTTCACCCAACAAAGCAATATCACTCTGCTTTCTCCCTTAATTTCATTGATCACTCTCCTCCTCCCTTGTTCCAAACATCACATTTATGTTATTATTATTTTCTTAATTTTATTATTTTATCCTGAAAAAATAAATTTTTTTACTAACTTGTACATGATGATAATTTTATTTAAAAAGATGCCATAAATTGAGTTTCTTTGTTGAAACTTCTTGTGGAAATGAAACCAAATTGAATACTATAAGGGTTTATCGTTTGTTATGTCACTTAATATAAGGTTATATCAAGTCAGCTCAAAACTACGTCGTTTTGGGAATTAGTGGAATTAATAAAGGGTGTTTTTGTATTTTGTTTTATACTTATTATATGAATTTTACCAAAAGATCCTTCATTAATTCCTCTAACTTCAAAACTACGTCGTTTCAAGAGTTTGTTAATTCCTCTAACTCCAAAACGATATAATTTTGAGCTCACTGGACTTAACTTTATGTCAAGTGACATGACAAACGATAAACTCATACTATAATATATATATATATATATATATATATGACTAATGATATATACAGTGATTGGATATCATTTTTTGATGTGAATAGCAAACGACGTAGTTTTGTTTTATTTAGTGAACAATACCAAAAAAAAAAAAAACACAGCCGATGAGTGTTCGGCAGGAAGCTATGCCATTAATGGCGGAGGACACGTAGGGAGGCAATGTACCAGGTTTCTGTGCATCTTCGGTGTAATAAACACGACTAATCAACCTGGTGACGAGTGAAATGGCAAAGAGGTCATATGCGTCTGCGAAGAAACCCATGCCTACTATAAGGATCGCGGCAAAATGATACCATTATGTTTTCACTACATCTAGCGCATTCAACACTTGCATTTGTTCCTTCCCCATGGTTTGCTATATTCAACAAGTTTACTGGATATAGAATGTTTTTCAATTTGTCAATGCCTTAGTAGCGCAGTGGCATGGAAGTTAGTATTAACTGGCATCCTTCCCCCATGTCTAGATTCGAACCCTGCCCCCTCCCCTACTATGATGTATAAAAAAAAAAAAAAAGAATATTTCAATCTATCATTGTTTCCGATTGCGATTTTTTTTTTTAATTGTTCACTAAAAGCCAAACTACGTCATTTACTATTCATTGCAAAATTAGCCCATATATATATATGCATATATATATATATATATATTGGTGGGTTTGTTTAAACTTTAAAGAAACTAAATATGGACAAGTGCAAAAAAAGTTGAGTACTATATTACTAAATTACTGATTAATCTTTTAAAAAAAGGAAAAATGATTTTTTTTAAAAAAAAACTTGAATTCCAAAATTTTGTTGACAACAACAATAATATTGTTACAGACCGGCCCGAAAGGCCTAGGTCCGGACCCCGGCCCAATCCCGCTAGGAATAGGATCCACGCCAAAATAGGAAGGGATCCGAGATCCCACAAATATAGGATCTCATTAATAGAGATTCTCCGACAATCATGGCACCAGCCAATCAGCCCTTGACGACTCAATCTAAGATATTGCTCATTAAGGCAGAGATATGCGCACCAGACTCCTCTATAAATAGAAGGAAACCCTAAACAGGTGCACACGTTCTATCTTATGCTCTTATTACTTTCTGCCACACAGAGCACACACCCCACTCCCCTGGCTACGTGCCTTCCAGTTTGCTACGAACTACGTGGACTTTGATCCCTTCGAGGGTACGTAGGCTCTAGGCTTGACAACCTAGTCAAGTCCAGTCTCTATGTTCTTCATACAGAACATTGGCGCCGACCGTGGGGACCATAAACTTCAATCCCCGTGACTACTGATGGTGAGCACTAGAAGCCACAGCAGAAATCCCCAACCGGTGGGAGGAGATCCACAAGCCAGCCGCCCGCCGCCAGGCCAGCCGCCGGCACCACCACGGAGAGGAAACACCCCAAAAGGACATGTTACTAACACGGTGACTCCCTCCCCTGAGAGGGAACAGCCGCTCCATGAGGAGCAGCCGCAGCAGGAAGACCAGCGACCACAAGGAGCGCTCGTGCCGTCTCCAACACGTGATGTCCTGGCAGTTGATGCCGACGTCCGCATGATGCGAAGGACACAGGAATCGTTCCTGCGGCGCCTAGAGAACAAGGAAAAACATGATGACCTGCAGAGGCGGGCTGACTTTGAAGCTATCGGAAAGATGATCCAGGAAGCGCTCGAGAAGGACCGCCGCGAGCGAGGCCGCCGCAGGGGTCATGGTCATACAAGGAGAGCCCCGACAGGTGACAGCAGCTCCTCGAGCAACTTTGAGCCGAGGAACCCATGCCGCGACAACGGCGAACCGAGGCGGCGCCCGAGTGCAGACCGGGGCAGACCACGGTCCCCGGGAGACAGAGAAAACCACGGTGTCGGTCCTAACCGCACTGATCGGCACGCAAGGGAGTACCGAGATCAAGAAGAGCTCCGCGCGGAGGACAGAACTCTCCGGCCTCGCCACGGATCACCTCGGGAATATCGCGTGACTTACCTATCGGAGACTGGAAGATCCCCATTTTCGAGGGAGGCGGCAACCGCCCGCTTCCCAAAGCGCTTTGATTTAACCAGCCTGTCGAAGTACGATGGGAGTCAGGACCCGCGCAACCACTTGGTCACCTTTGAAAAGCTCATGTGGGTCCGGCAGATTAGCGGCCCAGTTATTCAGCGCCTTTTTGCAGCTACTCTGGACGGGCCGGCACACAGATGGCTGACTTCCCTCCCGGACAACTCTATCCGAGACTACGAGGACCTCGGATGCAAGTTCGAGCTGCATTTCGCTACCAGCAAGAAACAGCCGAAGACCACCTTCACACTGAGCAAGGTGAGGCAGAAGAAGGGCGAGACCCTGCAAAAGTACCTAGACCGGTTCCGCGATGTGGCCATGCATGTAAAGTCACTGCCTGAGGACGTCTATGTGCACTGCCTAGTCAACGGATTAGACCTATCATCCCGGCTGGCTCGCCATCTATGCAAAAACCCAGTGTACACCTTGACCGAATTCTACACCGAAGCCCAGAAGTACCTGGAGATGGAACAGATGGAGGCGGCCAATGCCGATGAACCTGAACGGACCAGGAAGAGTCCGCCCAGTGACGAGGAACGACCAAGAAAGGCGAAGACCGACCACAGACGACGGAACCGAGACAGCCGAGCCAAGGCTGACCGGGCCGACCAGAAGGCCAAGTACGACAGCTATACCCAGCTGAATGTCCCTCGGTCCCAGGTATGGAAAGAGGTAGCCCAGACCGAGATGAAACGGATGGAGAGGCCGAGGCCTATCAGAGGACGCTCCAACACGGACCGATCCAAGTTCTACAAGTTCCACGACTGCAACGGCCACACGACCGATGAATGCTATGACCTCCGCGACGCTATTGAGAAATTCGTGAGAGAAGGAAAGCTACGTCAATACGTGATCAAGACCCAGGGAAGGGCGAGCGGGAAACGCAGTGACCGCGGCCGCTTCAGAAGTCAGCCCAAGGAGAACCGAAACCCAGGAAAGAAGCAGAAGACGACCTCAGACGATGAATTTCCCGACGTAGACTTCCAGTGCAACGTCGTGAGCGGAGGATTTGGTGGAGGAGGGGATACTATAAGCCAGCGGAAGAAATACCTCCATGAGGTGCTGACCGTCCGAGACCCCCCCCCCCCAAATTTAAGGAAGATCCAAAGAAGCCCAAGCCACCCACTTTGACCTTCACCGACGAAGAGCTGAAGGACGTCATACCCGGACACCTAGACGGACTGGTAATCACTGGAACTTTGGTCAATTGCCGCGTTAAAAGGATTTTTGTGGATGCAGGAAGTTCGGTCAGCATAATAAGCTGGGACTCCTACAAGAGGATGCACCTCGACCCTGAAGATCTCAAGCCGTGCAAGACCACACTGGTCGGTTTCAACGGCGAGTAGTCTTTCCCAAAAGGCTACGTCGACCTCAGATTGACTCTCGGCACTAAAGAAGCCTTCAAGTCGGAACGGGTAAGATTCGTGGTCGCCAACTTCCGGTCCCCCTACAATATCATCCTTGGCAGACCAACGATCCACAAGTGGGACATACTAGTGTCCACCAAGCATCAGAAGATGAAGATGGTTAACGACAAGAACCAGATAGTCGTGGTGTCTGGAGACCAAAAAGAGTCTAGGCAGTGCTACTTTGAAGCTCTCCGGGTCGAGAAAGGAGGACCCTCGTCTCCACCTCGGCTCGGATCCAAGGAGCAAGTGGCCGAAGCCGGCTCGGGAAAACGATCGCGGCAGCAGGTCAACATGGTGGAGCTCGACCTCCGAGAGCTAGATAACCCGAGGCCAGAGCCGAAGGGAGAGTTGGAAGAGATAGTGCTAGGCGAAGACCCGTCCAAGACCGCGAAAATAGGCCGAGATATGGAGGACGGCCTAAAGGCTCTCATGATCCACTTCTAAAGGCAAAACCAAGACGTCTTCGCATGGACCTCGACCGAGGTCCCCGGCATCGACCCCCACTTCTACTGCCACAAGCTCGACATATGGCCGGGGTCAAGACCCGTGGCCCAGAAGAAGAGGAACATTGCAGATAACAGGCAAAAGGCCCTGGAGGATCACATAGAAGAACTCCTAGAGGCCGGCTTCATTCGAGAGGTGCAGTACACCACCTGGCTATCCAACGTGGTCATGGTCCTCAAACCCAGTGGAAAGTGGAGAGTCTGCGTCGACTACACCAACCTCAACAAGGCCTGCCCAAAAGACTCATATCCGATGCCTAACATCGATAAGCTCGTGGACAACTCGGCCGGGTACCAGCTCCTCTCCTTCATGGATGCCTACTCCGGTTATAACCAGATCGCCATGCATCCAGATGACCAGGAAAAGACCGCCTTTATGACTGATAAGGCGAATTACTGCTACAATGTGATGCCCTTCGGACTGAAGAATGCCGGGGCCACCTATCAGAGGATGATGAACCGGGTTTTCGACGATCAGATCGGGCGCAACATTGAGGTCTACATAGACGACATGATCGTCAAGTCGAAGCTTCCAGAGGACCACATCCGGGACCTAGAGCAGACGTTTGAAAAGTTAAGAGGACATCGTATCAAGTTAAGAAGACATCGTATCAATCCGATTGGAGGAAGCCAATTGAAGACTACCTCGAGAGGGGAATTATCCCAACCGGCCCGACCGAGGCAAAGAAGCTGATCCGTGAAGCCGCCCTCTACGCTATGGTGGATGACCAACTATACAGGAAGGGACTCCATTGTCCCATGATGCGTTGCCTTGGAGACTCTGAAGCGAAATATGTGCTGGCCGAGCTACACGAAGGCGCTAACGGTCACCACATGGGGGGCAAGGCACTCGCCCGGAAAGCATTACGCGCTGGCTACTATTGGCCCACTATGAGTCATGACGCCATGGAAAAAGCCAAAACGTGCGACAGTTGTCAGAAGCATGCTAGGATAATATGGCCGCCACCCTCAGAGTTGAAAGGAATGCCAGCCCCCTGGCCCTTCTACAAGTGGGGCATGGACATCCTCGGACCATTTAGGCCGGCACAAGGGCAATGTAGATGGCTCATCGTCGCAGTTGACTACTTCACTAAGTGGATCGAAGCAGAGCCACTCGCCACAATAACCTCGGCCAGAGTGATGAAGTTCTTCAGGCACAACATCGTCTCTCGTTTCGGGATACCAGCCGAGGTCGTCACGGACAATGGCACCTAATTCATGGACCATCGGTTCCAAGCACTAATGTCCAACCTGGACATCAAGCAGCACTTCTCATCCGTGGAACACCCCCAGACCAATGGCCAGGCTGAAGCCGCCAACAAAATCGTCCTGGACGGACTAAAGAGGAGAATGTTGCAAGCCGAGACCAACTGGACCGAGCAGCTCCACAGCGTCCTCTGGGGATATCGCACGAGCGTCCAGTCTTCGACCCAAGAAACCCCGTACAGGCTAACCTATGGATGCAAGGCAATGATACCGGTTGAAATCAGACACCCATCCTGGAGAAAGGTCAGAGCCAGACAGGAAGGGCAGGAATCGAATGACGACACCTTAAGGACAGACTTGGACCTCATCGACGAAATCCGGGTCACGGCTCACTGCCGGGAGCTAGCCGCCAAACAACTACCGGGAGCTAGCCGACAAGCTGAAGATCTACTTCAGCTAGATCCTTCCTCGGCAGTGTTTGTTTACTTAGCAATTGTCCCTTTTCCTGCATGTCTTTTCTTTTCATTTAAAGTTCAAGTTATGTCATTTCTAATTACGATGCTTTGTAAAGCCCCTTAGGGCTATTTCTCTTATCAATAAAGGATCCTGTTGAGCAAGTTACGAATGTGCGCAGTACTCGCTTAAGCATGAAGCCGAAGCCGCAAAGCTCGGCCCAAAACAATAAGTCGAAAGCCGAGGTCCACAAGCCCGGTACCGGCGAAAGGCCCCGAGGGCTCAAACCCGGCCACTAACAAAAACATCTAGATATACGAAAACCGGTCGTTGTACTCCGACAGTCATTGGTTAAAGCTCGGCGAGGGCGCCATCCGTGGCCCTTCATGAAATTGACGCGTCAACGCTCGCCCGGCTAAGCAAGCAGCCTACCATGCCAACCCTGATCAGGTCAAAATGTCTGAGCTCAGGCAAATGAAGCCTCGATTAGACACGTGGTAGCCCTGCCCTTACGCCGACTCAAATTAATCCGACTACACGAAAGTTGGAGTCCGGCTATTTGAAAGCCGGACCGAGGCAGTACGGTTAGTTAGGCCTGACGAGGCTGAAACAAGACAACCTTGCCCCAAACTCCCGCACACCAAGTGTGGTAGAGTGCGTACGGCTTGCAGCCGATACAAAACAAAACTTGGACAAAAGAGGGACAAATCTACCCATTGTCTGTGACGTCTATACGGCCTATACGGTCAAACACACACATACGGCTGACAACCAGCTGCACTTAGACAAGAGAGTAATAAGCTTTCCCATTGTCTAGGGTACCCGAGCTCAGGAAGCCGACCGAAACTTGAACCTAGGCAAAAGAGCGTTCTAATTACCCATTGCCAGGGAGCGGCCCATACCCGCATAAGCGTACACAAACCAAGGTAAGAGGATGACGTCGAAAAATATACCATTCGTTGCCTATGGTACCTAGATACGCATTTAAATCATTCGACAAAAGGACGAATAGCAGTCAACGAAAGGCAGGCTAAGACAAGGAAAGCTATTATCATAAAGTCTGTACAGAGGGCACGAAGACCCAAGTCATTCAAAAAATACAAGGGCACCAACGCCCAAAATAAACAAAAAGCAAACAGAAGTAAAACTACTCGGGCAGGCCGGCCACGGCATCAGGCGTCTCGGGGGGAACGGCATCAGCAATAGCCGGATCCTCAGCATCACCCTCCACCTCCTCCGCAGGATCTTCGGCGACTTGGGGCTCATAGGGAAGGAAGGACTCGTCCTCCTTAACAAAGGCACGATGATCGTACCCTCGCACCTGAAGTTCGACCCCGGGATTGAAATGCCGGATCTGGAGCAAGGCCTGCTTAAAGCAGGCCTCGGCAGTCTGCACCAAGGCATCAGTAAGCTCCTGGGAAGTCACCTTCTTTGCAGCAAGGGCTTCTTCAACCGCCTTCTACTCCCCGACCAGAATAGCCAACCGCTCCTCCAGAGCCTTGATCGCAGCCCGGCTTTCGGACCCCTCCTTCAAAGCCCGGGCATGCTCCTCAGCAACCCTATCGGCCTCCACACGGGCGAGTTGAAGCCCTTGGTCAGCTTTTACAGCCGCAGCCTTCGCGGCATCCCGCTCCACCCGAGCGGCAGCCAGTTCCGCCCGGACCCCATCCAGCTCCCCCAGGGCAGCATCCCGCTCGGCCCAGCCCTTGGCGAGCTCCTCCCCTGCCGACCTAGCCTTGGCCTCAGCCACCTCCAGCTCCTCCTTCAGGTCCCCAGCAGATGCGGCCTTGGCCTCCGCAGCCGACAAACCCTTAGCCAACCCCTCGACCTGCGCCCGCCGCCTCTGGACGTCAGCATGGGAACGAGCATATTGCTCCCGGACCTGAATCAAGGCTTGGTTGTATCCCACCGCCCGGCAAAGCTCCGCCTGGTTCTTGTGCAGCTCATCCAGGGCCGGCCGAGTCAGTGCGGCGCAGCCAGTGAAGTGTCGGGGAGGCAGGAAAGCGGTAGAGACCTCAGGAACTACCCCATCGCGCCATAGACGGCCACGAGGAGAAGAGACTTCGGGAGCGATGGAGGTGAAAGCGACGAAGAGGAAGGCAGATCCGGCAGGGAGGCAGAAGGCTCATCGACGAAAAACTCAGCCTCAATCTCCTCATCAAAAATCGAGGCCTCTCGCCCCTCAGAAGCCTGGGACTCAGGCGCCGGGGTAGGATCAACAGCAGTAACCTCCTGGCCCTCCAGAGCCGGAGTCTCCACCACGGGAACATCCTGTGGTGCCGTGGCGGAAGAAGGGCCGTCAGCAGCAGAACCCTTAGCCTTCTTAGAAGCTAGAGCAGCGGGAGCACCGGCAGCAGAAGAAGCCGCTCGTTTCTTCTAGCGACTCGAAGGCGCAGCGGTCGCTCTGGACAGGCGAACGTACAACGGCAAGTCATCCATAGTCCTAGCTGCAAATAAAGACAAACAGAGTAGGTCAGAATCCACCAATTCAAAAGACCAACACTGAAACAAAAACAAACACAACTGATAAAGATCCTACAGGAAGAAGGCAGCGGCTCGACGGATATGTAGAAGCCAGCCGGCTGCACACCATACTCGGCCACCAAGGCCTCAATCCGGGCCACTGCAGAAGCTGATTCCGGCAGGAGGTTTGTGCGCGGAACTTGGAAGGATAGGGCCTTGGCTTTATAATTGATGAGTATATATTTTATGATTAAATAGGTGTATATTTTATGAGATTTAATTGGAATTATTGATATTATATACCTATTTAATTATCTTTTATAACATTTCCATAATTGAATGAAACTTGGGATCAAAGAATAAATCGACATAAAATCTACTCATATCTTATTTTTATTGTGCAGGAAATATTAGCTGATTTGGAATGAAGTAGAAAAAGCAATAAGAGGATATGTAATCAGTCAAATTCAGTGGTCTCATGCAAGAAAAATAGAAACAAAATCAATTGTGTAATCTGATGGAGTAAATTACAAGATATGAGATATCTTTGTAATAAGTGAAAGAGAATCAATGGCCCAAGATCTAAATTATTATAAATAAGGAAGCAGAGACAAGCAAAAGGAGGACGGAGCAGAAAGATCGGAAGACGCAGAACAAGAAGGAAAGAACGAAGAAGCAGAGGAGCAGAGGAGGCTGAGCGTTTCAATTCTCTTCATCATCTTCACGGAAGGACGGAAGGACTGTGGAGGCGACGAAGAATCTTTCTTTCCTCTCTCTCTCCTTCTTCTTTGAACCTGAGTGTTCTTTTCTTTTCTTTTCTTTTTTTCTTTTGTTTTTATGGATTTGAATAAAGCCATGTGTGGCTAGTTGGTTTTGCAACCTAGAGAAACTATGAACTTGTTTGGGTTTTAGAAATTGTTCCCACTTGTTAGTTTTGCTTAATTTTATTTCAGTTTATTTAATCATGTGTTCATTGTTATTGCTTGTTGACTGATCACCATTGAGCATGTTTTGGGGATTTAGGGTTGAACTTGAAAGAGGGAATCCTAAATTGACCTTGAGATTAAATAATGTGGAATTAGGTTTAAAGCTAATAGAGAAATTAGATTTTAATCTAATTTGCGTCTAGGATAGACATATACCTAAAAGCTCCGCATAGTCAAATTAGAGTGAGCCCGATTTGAATTGCATCTTAATTAATTGTGTGAGACATTGCATAATTATTTAAGGTAGGTATATAAGTGGACCGACAGGCACTTATAAACATTAATACTCTAGATTAGCTGATTAAATTTAGTCAAAGTTAATTTAGTGAGGATAAAATCTAAGAATCAAATAAGGGATTAGTGACTCTAGGTTGCTCGTTTGATTATTGTGGTAGTTTTCTTATTTTTATTTTAGTTTTAATTTCTTTTTCTTAATTAAATTCAATTTTTTTTCCTCAACTTAAACGAAATTGTGAAATTAATGCTCAACTAAAGGTTGTGATACTAAGTCCTCGTGGGAACGATATCTTTCTTATCACTTTATTACTTGATACGGCCCGTGCACTTGCGGAGTTTTTAGGCTACAAAGTTTTGCCCTATCAATAATGACCCTCCTCCCAGTACAGAGGGAAACGACCGCCCCCTTCCAAAAACCAGGGCCGCTCCCCTGGCACGGCCTCAACCTTAAAAAACGATCCCTTAAAGCGTTTGAAGGAATCCGAGAAGGGCGTCATCAGTTGGCGGTCCGGATTAATACGAAGGGATACCAACCCCCTCCACTTATCGCCTCCCTTCGGCGGGCTGGGTGTGAAAGGCCCGAAGAAGTAAAAGAAAAGGTTGGCCGAGCAGTCTAAAGGGGGCGAGAAATGGCCACAGAGCCTCTCGAAGGCTACCAGATAAGCCCACCCATTCGGATGGAGCTGGGACGGGGCGAGGCGAAGATGCCGCAACACCTCCATTTGGAAGGGAGAGAAAGGGAGAGAAACTTGGACTCGTGACAAGTAGTCCCGGAAGAAGAAGAAGAAGTCCGGCCGACCCTCAGACCGGGCCGCGCAGACAGGCTCCTCCAGCTCCGGACACCTAAGCACGCACCCAGGCATGGCCGGCAACTTTAAACGGGCTAGGTCCGCCTCAGACATCAGCGACGGCGTAGCCAGCACATCGTGCGATACCCAGCCGTACCGACGAATCAAGGCTTCGGGCGGACTGGAAGAGTCTGAACCACCGGCCTCCGAACGCTTTTTAGACGATCCAGACCTTGGAGCCATAAATAAGCCTATATGAAAATAAACAAAGCCGGTATTAGCAAAGAAGCAGAAGTACCTGGCACAGGCATAACAGAAGGCAAAAAAGGCCGTGGACTCGGACGAAGGGGAGCACGAGAAGGAATAGCCGGGGCAAACCAATGCTGGCAGGAGCCCAGGATAGATGAAGCCTCGGCATCTCCATCACCTGCCATCAATACGGAAGCTTCCGCCAGGCAGTCCCAGCAGGGACCGGCATAACCCTCTGGGGTGGACGTCTGGCGAGCGGCAGAAGGACCCTTGTAAAAATTCAGGGGTCGAGCCATCACCACCGGGGCCTCGGAACTGGAAGAGGAGCCGACCCAGGTCCCACCAGGCGACTCAAGAGGAAGAGCCCGTGCAAGCGGCCGGAAGGGATGACGTGGAATGGGAATAGAAACCCTTCCCGAAGACGGGCGAGCCCCAGCTCGCCCTGGACGCGCGGCGTCACCTCGGCGTAAAGGATCCAGGATCCCCGTAACAGGAGGCTCACCCCCAAGAACCCAGTAGGTCATACAAGGAAGACGCGCACGGAGGAGCATTTCCTCCTCCAGCGTCAGCGACGCCCGCGGTCACGGAATGTTTCTACCTCCCGCCATAATCAAAGACCTATGGTATTAGGAACCGGTGTTTGAGGGAGGTTTGGGAAGAACTTTGGGTACAGTGACGCTAACGGAAACCCAGAAAAACCCAGAAGAACAGAAACACAAACAGCGATTCCCAGTATAAACGGAAAAATACGAAAAACTACCGAACAAATGCATAAGGGAACAAGCGCAATACCTGTGTAAGTAAAATAGAAGAGACCGGAACGCTGGAAGACGGCGAAAATCTCAAGAAAAGAGGAATCCCCACTCAAGCTCTAGGGAAATCAGAGAAATTTCTGGACAACAGAGTGAAGTAGCGGGAAAAAGTGGAAATGAACAGAAAGAAGGCTATTTAAAAGCCAACGCAGGGGCACGATGATCTATTCCTGCACAGACGCGACGGGATTGGCGCAGCACGACGCCAGCGCAATAAATGCGCACTCACCTCGAAAGCCGAAAAGACACGGCGGTTGCAGAACGCCCCCAATAAAAGCCTGACACCTGTACGCCCGCAATAATGGCGCGTAAGAGCGAGCCCCAAAGCGTCCGCAGAATCCCAAAAGGCGGAAGGGCCAGGGGACTGGGCAGGGCAAATAACCGCCCAATCAAAAACAAACCCAGCGTTCTTGGCAGTACGAGGAAGGGTTGAGCCGACCACTGCTCCGGACCGGACAGATGGCCACGGCGCCAAAAAGGCCGACCTAGTCCGAACTACAGGCCTCGGCCCTATAAAGGACCGGGGGCAAGAAGCACCTCGGCCGTCCAGAAGCCTGAACAACCAAGCTGGGGGGCAATTGTTACGGACCGGCACGAAAGGCCCAGGTCCGGACCCCGGCCCAATCCCGCTAGGGATAGGATCCACGCCAAAATAGGAAGGGATCCGAGATCCCACAAATATAGGATCTCATTAATAGAGATTCTCCGACAATCATGGCACCAGCCAATCAGCCCTTGACGGCTCAATCTAAGATATTGCTCATTAAGGCAGAGATACGCGCACCAGACTCCTCTATAAATAGAAGGAAACCCTAAACAGGTGCACACATTCTATCTTATGCTCTTATTACTTTCTGCCACACAGAGCACACACCCCACTCCCCTAGCTACGTGCCTTCTAGTTTGCTACGAACTACGTGAACTTTGATCCCTTCGAGGGTACGTAGGCTCTAGGCTTGACAACCTAGTCAAGTCCAGTCTCTGTGTTCTTCATACAGAACAAATATGATTAATAAGAATAATAAAGCAATTCATAACTCTTTTTTGTTGAGAAATCACTTATTAAATATTTTGAATTTCAAGTGGTATTTTTTTGGGATTTAAAAATAAAAAATAAAAAACTGTCAGAGAAGACGTCCAAGTGAAGGGAAATATTGCCATTACCTGTCATAGTTGAGACTTGAAGTAAAACAGGTACGGTAACAGGAAACAAACCTTTGCGTGAGAGTTCTCAGCAGAACCAATATCGTAATTGTTGTTGCTTCTGATGCAAGAGGATTCCGAAGCAATTCAAACAAATATTCTGAATATGTTCCCTTTCACCATTAGTGTCCAAGCAGCCAAATGATGGTGAAAACATAAGCCTCACCTTTGGAAAATTAGATGCATAATAAGAGAGACTTCTTTTTTGCAGTCTAAGAATTCCATAGCTAAAGTGGGACGATCTTCTTCTTCAAGGAAGGAAGGATCTGAAAATAATATTTTACTAGCAACATATAAGTGTGTGTTTGTGTGTGAGAGAGAATGAATTGAATTTCATGATGTGCCTGTAAGAGAATATTGTAAAATGTCCCCAAATATGAATGGTGACGTTACAAAATCTTGACCCTCTTCTAAGTTATGCCCTGCAGAAAATTTCTCTTCATCGCGTCTTCTACCTTCCCTCTTAATTGTTTTACACAATGGGGTGGCTGCAACCCCTAATCTCTTCCTTGAAGAAGCTCTACCTCAGGCTGCATTCAACTCAAAACAAAAGTACGTTCGTTCTATCCCACTCGATCTCTCCATAGTTATATTCTCTGAGTTTTCTCTTCATTTTTCTACTGTGCGTGTGCGTTGTGTGGAATCTCAATAGCCAAATTATACGTTTTGTGTTGCTGCTTTAACGTTTTCAGGAAGAGGGATTTACATTTTGTACGAAGATGTTCGGTCTTGTCCTTGTGAATATGTTCATGTACTTTGGTCAATACTAGTGGAATCACATGCATCTTTACCATCCAAAAAATAAAGGCCGTGTACATGGTACAAGAATGACAAGAGACGCTTCATGTGCATAAATAATTTATGTATATAATTAATATTTATTATGTCCATGCCCATATCTATCTAGTGTCTTGTCTCTCTAACTTTTGTAGCACATATACAGAACATTTTCTTCCTTTTACTGCGAGTTTTATGAAGCTTCCACCAAGTCTGTACGTGGAGAAACATGTTTTTATTTTTCCCCCCTTCTGAATCGCTTCCAATTTCTAAAGTTCATCGATCTATACAGTCAATATGTTGTAGACGTACTAGAGATGCTTTTATCCTCCCTTGAGGAGGCTTACTATCGGTGGGCTATCAATTCTTTAGGCTTTAGCAGTAGAGAAGGTGGCTGTTCCTTTCAATTTGTCACCTTTTCAAATTGACACTTAAATCTACTACGAAATAGATGGCACAACCTTCACAATTTTTTTCGTCATCTGGAATATCGAAGCTCAAATCATAGTTTCAAGAAACTTCCATTTTTTTGATACAAGTCAATAGGAGGGATCGAACCCCGGATCCCGAAGGGGGGAATTAATCCCAATACCACCGCACTACTAGTAGTACTGGTAAGAAACTTCCATTTTCCTCACCAATTATGTAGTGACAACGGTTTATACATGTTAACTTTTCAAGCAGTCTGAAAGCCCATATATGAAAATTTGGAGCTTGATGCATCCAAGGGAAAAATAAAAATAAAAAAATTCATCATCATCTATTAAGGCATACAAAATATAAGTTTCATGTAAGGATTAATATAGTTGGCTAAGGCGTCGGTCTTCACCCCAAAAGAAAGGAGGTATGATACCCATTAGTCGATGTAAGAGCTTCATTGGTAGGTGATCTGCAAGTACTTTGTAAGCACTCTTTAAGTTTTGAGGTATGCCCTGACCCTGGTAAGTACCGGCGTCTACCACCACCTAAACTTTTTCATATAATATATATATATATATAAGATTTACAAGTTTTATGTTTATTAAACAAGTTTCCAAACGCTTGAAAATTAAATATCCCATGTACCGGATAGCAAATGTCCTCTTAAACGGGGAGAAGGGATGCAATCCAGGTATGAAGCATGGCTCAACACAAACTAATTATGAGGCTAATCTCAGTCACCACTAATGGGACGCTTAATAGGTTATACCCATTTTTCAAATAACTTGGCATCATATGATTCTAGTAGTGCTAAATCCATCTTAGTATTTGATTTCAAAACATGCCCTCGGGGGAGGAAGGCCGTGATAGACCAGAATCTTCAAGTTAACTCTAGTTTATTTTCAACAGATACCAACAAATAGGAATTCCAGGATCGAACGACAACGGGAATTTGTCAACAAAATTCTTTAAAAATGAGCAATATCTTGTTAGCTTACAAAAAATAAGCTTCCTCATTCAATCATAAGTTAAGCTATAGAGAAATGTCTTTAGTGTCTCCAGCATTGTTAAAATTTAAAAACAATGGCATGCTTATTGTTGTAACCAAACTGTATGGAATAACAATGCTGCGCGCAGGACTTGAGTGATTTCTCTAGCAGCAGATTGAGGTAGAAATCACCCTAAACTGGATTAATCTGCAGATAAAAGCATTCACAAATCAAAGTCAATGAAAAGAATGGAATATAGTTCATATTAATAATGAATAAAATATTTTGACACACTCACACGTGAACCCTTTCATTTTGAAAATAAAGCCCTACTCTATATCGAATCTGAAAGAGGAAAATATCTGTTATAAAATGGCTATCGTTTCGATGTGAAATCTCATAAAAAGTGCAAATTATGCCATAAGCACGTAGTTATTGGATTTAATAAGGCATAAAGTTAACACTCCACGTCACGCAAAAACCAGTACAAGCAATGTTGGTCACAACTTTGACAATGTGCAAAGGACTGGTGCTCAGATTTCCACCGTGGTCATCATCTAAGACATTACACGAAAGCTTGCTTCAAGACTGGTTTTTTGTTTTCTTTTTTTTTGGGGGGGGGGGGGGGGGGGGGGATCAATTTTACATTCATCTCAGAAGCATCACCATTGTCAACCAGGAAGCTAAGAGTGTAAATAAAGTTATTGCTAGTGATTTGTCGCAGCCAAAACACTATTACAGATCATGATAATACGAGGGTCTTACAGCGCTATAAAGCTGATGATGAGGGGAGTTCATGAATACTTGATAGCCAATCCTTTAGATATGCATGACAATCTGCCTCCGCTTGAGATAGAGCGGCAAGAGGAGTAACAGTGATCTAAAAAAAATAAATTTCTCAGAAAGAGTTTTTGCATTATAATTTAATTAACGAAAGAAGTAAATGCTTACATATCCTTCCTGCAAATATTTATGATCTGTATCACCATCGTCAAGGTGAGGACCTTTTCCCTACAAAAATTGAGAGTTCTACGCCCTGTTAGTGGGGGTAGAGGGGAAAAAGGCTATAAAAGATCCACCCCCGTGGGAACCTTTTGGGCATATAACTTCATATTTACTTCATAAGTGGATAAAGTTAGATAATCAAACTCTATGTTTTGAATAAATCCAAACAAAGGCAACTCAAGCATAAAGTTAAGTCATACAACTTGAGTAGGATTTGTCAATGGGAGGTCTCTGTCTGACGACCATGAAAGATACAAGAGCGTCAGTGAATATGAAACTTTCTAGCACAAAATGAAGAATAAAGAAAAGGACCCACTTCTCTCCTGAATAGAAGATGTTCTGGTGATACAGATGATGTGTTAGTTTCTGTAGGTACTGCTGTATCTACATCCATGGTCATTGTCGATGACATTCTTTCTCCTTGTGTCTCTGAGGTCACTAGCTTCCACCCCATCTTGAAAAAACTTTTTCCCTGCTTTGTTAGCCTGTACCCCTTTTTAGTTTTTATGAGGCACAAGTAAGAACGAGGAATAATAATTAAAACAAATTGCATGGAAAAGCAATTATCCGTATGCAAAAGTCAGCAATAGTAATTGTATGAAATGTTAAGTTAAATGTTAACTACAATATTGAGAATATGAAATTTCCTAAGACAAGCATTTGAAACAAGATTTCAAAACTAGCTCAAGAAAGACAAAGGAGAGATAAAATGCATCAATTTGTAACAGAATGAAAGATATTCTTCACATAAAATTAGATGTTAGAACCTAGTCATAGCATTTTGAACTAACTTCTTCAGAACAGACATAAATATAAGTCATTGAGGCTCCTCATTACATATTAAATCCAATAACTTAGAAATCTTACCAATTCGAAGACACAACTGCACTCTAAACAATTTTTAGTAGGAGCTTTATCGGAAGGGCAGAAATTTTACAAAAGATAAACTTTTTTGCATGCAAAGAGTGGTGATGTATATAAAATGTTCATTCAATTATAAAATGAGGCTACTAATATTGACCATGTCTGTGCCAGAATCCTCATATCAACAGGTAAATCAAGATTTCTATGAGTCAATACATATTCTGAGCAAACATATAGAAATGTTCATTTAGTTATGACACAAGGTTACTTGGGGATGCTTATTTTATTTATCCACAAACTAACCAGGCAAAATACTACAATTCTGACATCGTACCTTATGATCAGCAACATTAGCTGGCAAATCTACATTTAAAAAGAATCTTTGCGGGTATCTTTGATTCTTGATCTCAACTAGTACTGCACTTATGATAGGTAGACATGCTTGAGCAGCAAGGGAAAAGTCATTTACGTTACTCTTTCCCCTAACCCTGGGTGTTAGTCCTCCAAATGGTCACAAAAGGAAACAAAAAGAGTAGCAGTAGTAGGAGATAGAAAAGAAGAAGATTGGCATAGTTTATATTGATCATCAGCCAAATAGCTTTAAGACAATCGTACGGCTATCAGTTCCAATAGTATGTTAGATCATGCCAACTTCAACTTTTAAATTAAAACACAAGTAAGCAAAGATACCAATCATATGAAATGGAGATAGAAGGTATATCATTGAAGAACGCTTCTCGAGCACCAGCAACTGTCCCTGAGTAAACACTGCAAAAAGGTACCTAATTATTACAGCAATGAACAAAAAAAAGCCAGATAGAGCTACTCGAGCAGCCATAGTGGAAAGAAATGCCTTAGTTAATTCTGAATGGATTCATATCAAATTTATGGAAAGCATACATTGTATAATTATGTCTTCATAGCTTAGAAAGGCAAAGCTTATGTGTTTTCACAGGTTCTCTCCAATATTTGCATCCATTTCTAGCACATCCATTTTTCTAAGATCACCATAGAATAGTTGTAGGTTGAAACTTATTCATTAAGAGAATCCTATATTTTCCATGAAAAAGTAGTATTGGCATTTAATAATAATATATACTGATCTTCAGATTAGTTTGATCATGACTTGCATACTCTTAGCAGTGGAAGAGACAATAGTTTGAGTCTTGCAATATTTTAGATTAAAAAAAGACAAAAAGCTGCATACACGTGATAACCGCAGTTGCTACCCATGTTTATGCCACTGAGTACCTGAGCATCAAATTCAACACATATTAGCAACTAGCTCACTATGTGGCATAATGATAGTAGATTGTAATATGAATCTTGAAGAATTGGGAATTAGGGTAGAAGAGTAGAAGATTAGAGGGTTGAAGAAGAAGAATTAGAGATATTAGAGAGAAGAAGAAGTAGAGAGATAGAGAACAGAGAGAACACATTATCATTCCATCATCATTAAATCTGATTACAATAGGGAATGGACTCCTATAATCCTATTTATAGGCAAACTTGACTTAAATGGTTGTTTGGGATCACATTTGGAGTCCTTAAAAGTGCTTATTTACGTAGATCGAGAGAAAAATCATCTCACATATTCATCTCATATACCGTAAATCACGATTAGAAACATGTTTTTAAAGGTTCTAATCCTTGTTCCAAATAAGCACTAATGATCAAGCCAAGGCTAAAACTAACTAACTAACTTCTAACTAATTATAACAGCTAGCTCTAACTAACTGACATTAACTAACTTTTAAGTCATTATTGCATTCATATATCACATAACTTTTAGTCAAGTAGGTCATATACATGCAGATTGTTTTCATCGCGTAGAATTGCATAAATGGGTGACAGAATCCAATATCATAAGAAGTATTGTAAGCTCCTTTCAAGGTTTGTTTAAGTAAATCAAAAGGCTATGCTACTGTGTTCTCATCGCGGAACCTTTCCAATAAAGAGAAATTGCCAAGACGACAACATAATAGGACAACAGTCCACCCAATTAACGTCATACTTTTTCACAACCAAAATTATAATTTACATCCAAGGTACCAGATCAGCTACTGTAGGAAATAGTGCTTTGGAAATTCCCAGAGAGGCACAATCAGCCGGAGTCCCTGCAAAAATATTTTAATATTGAAATTTTGCAATAAAAGATTATATATCATGTGTGTGTCTTAACATGCTCATAAAGCAAATATCAAGTATTCAAACAATAATGGAATGAATGCTTTTTAATGCAGGAAATTGGAAAATTCTCCCAGCCTTTCTAAAAGGGACAAAAAAAATTACAAAAGCATTTGAAAAATGAAAACTGTCAACAAACTAAAGGCACGTGGATTTGATTTGAAATGAAAAGAATACGAGGAAGAAGGCTATAAATTGAAAATTTACGGAAAAATAATTCGTCAATGAACCAAACAAACACGAACTTTTACAAGTCATATAGAACAGAGAACTTAGTGTGTCAAATTTCTAATGCCATAGACTTAAACTTTTTATAGCAAAGATTACAGTCTATACAAATAAATCAGAGGAAAGCATTGAAAGTTTTTACATCAAGCTGACAAAGCATATGAGGGCCACCGTTTCAATTATCTCCCGCTGGAAAAACCATCATTCAGATGAGGCTATTTTAACACTTAAAAAAATGTCTGGGCACATTTTCCTGGTATGAAAATGCACAGCGTAACATAGATGAACTGAAAGCAAAACTGACCAGCAACTGCATACGCTGAGGCTCCGTCAATGTTTACTGGCTTGGCTTCTATAGGGTGAAGCCATGTAATACTATGACTGGCAGCCGACCTCTCCCTGAAATTGATTTAATTAAAACAAACAGAACCACAATAGTACCGTAATCCCATAAAATTCATGTTAACTTTAGAGCGGCTACCTGATGCTCAAGCTTAGAAAAACAATGCAAAGAACAATCACACAAAAACACAGCTAAACAGTTAAGCCATTTCAAGTGAATAAGTCAACGAAACTCGCATGCTCCCTGAAAAGTTTCGTGTGATGACTTGGTTGTTGCATACTACCGACACAGACTCAGCACGGGACAGTTTTCTTTGCTCAAACTTCTCGGTCGAAACAACCTTGTCATCAATAACTTGAAAAACCAAATCACTAGCTCCGATACTCAAGTAAATAAGAAAATTAAGATAATCGACTACTTAGACTGATTGTGCAAGTTTGTCAACAAGTAAGAGGGAGAGGATAGGGGTACCTATCCGGGGCGCAGACTTGAACGTTAAAACGATTCGCGGAGACAAGAACCTGAACCAAAGCTCTCAAACCAGGTGCATCAATTCCGTCATCGTTAGTGATCAGAATCGTGGGTCGTTCAGCGTCTTCCATTGCTCTTACCTCGGGATTTGGTTCAGAGCGAAACAAATGATTTTCAAGAAAAAAATTTGAGTGCGCCTCGCGGAAAATAACGCTACTGATTAGGCGCAACCGGGAAATTCTAGTGGAAAAAGGACAAAAACCGGCGAATGTCTCCTCTTCCTAGCAATAGGCTTTAGTATTTTTTAAATACTATGATTTTTCTTTTTTCTTTTTTCTTTTTTCTTTTTTCTTTTTTTTTTACTAGAACAACAAATTCTAATCTAGTTCTTATGTATAAGCCATTTATAATATATTGGCTACAATATATGTGTTTAGTCTTTTATGTTTGCTTTTAGTATTATTTTAATCCTTTATGTTTGTAAAGTACACGTTTGGTCCCTTAATATTAACACCCTTACTGATTCAACAATTTTAAACGATGATTGTGCAATTAAATACTAATCAAGCATGTTTATATATTAGTATTTTAATAAATTAATATTTTAAATCTTATTAATGAAAAAATATTTAATCTTCTTTGACCAAAAAATATATATATTTAATCTTCACAAACAGTAAAAAACTCTAAAACAGTCTTTGAAGATTAAATATTTTTCAAATTAATATTTATTAAAATACTAACATATAAGCATGTTTAGCTAACATTTAATTGTATAATCATTACTTAAAAATGTTGAGCCAGTATTTTCCGTTAAGTCAAACTAACGGTGTTAACATTAAAGGACCAAACGTGTACTTTACAAATTTAAGGAGCTAAAATGATACCTGAAGCAAACATAAAAGATCAAATGTATACTTTAACCTAATATATTTCACACAGAAAAAAAAATCTTAAATTTTATTAATTTTATCATAGAATTCAATAACTTTCAAATTTTATCTTTATTTGATATTTAATAATACATCATATGGCATAGGAAGAAAGTCCGTACAATAATAAAAATATAAAATCATTTATTCATTTAAAAATCCCTACCTTATAAATAGAAGAAGAGTATTGTTGTTGAACATCAATCAATGTAAAAGGTTTGACCAAAAAAAAATCAATGTAAAAGGTCGTTGGCAATTGTGGGTCAACGGGGAAAAACTAAACTCCTTTCACTCAGACTGGGATGAAAAATCAGTGAAAAGTTCTAGTATTAAAATTTTATTAACAAGAAAGAGTGATGTTTTTTTTTTTTTTGGGGGGGGGGGGGGGTAAAAATAAAGAGTGATTTATTTTAATACACATAGATTATGATACTATGCTTTCGCACTCTGGAACTTTTTACCCATTTTTCCAATAAACTTTCAGATGAAACACCATATAAAATCTCTAATTAGATTCAACGATATTGTGATTTTACAAAACTTTGTGGTTTGTTTGAAATATAATGTAGAAAATTATAATGGAACAGAATAATTAGTGTTGTAATTTTACAAAACTTTGTTATATGTCTGAAAGATAATATTGAATATTTTAATGGAACAAATTATTAATATTGGAATTTTACAAAACTTTATGATTGGTTTGAAAGATAATATTGAATATTTTAATACAACAAAAATATTATATAAAATAATTTTGCGTTTGAATAAGCTGATGTTCATCAAATATGGGAAATTGTTCAAATTCTTGCTCATGCATTTGATCTGTCCTCTGGAATATTGAATATCAGTATTGTTTATCATATATTGTTTTTGTTTTATTTTTTTGACCATACTTGTTTATCATATATTCCATCCATTGTTTTCTCCCCCTTTCTTATTGAGTTTGTGATTGTCTGCAAAATTTTCTTTGACGTTGCAATTGCAACATTTTTATAAAATTGCATAAAATAAAAAGGTACTCCTCCAGTACCAAATATAAAATTAAGTTGATTTTTTTTTTCTTAGAGGTTAAAAAAGATGAATAAATGACTTAATAATAATATATCATTGAATTTTATATTAGTTTATTAATTATATAAGTTTATTTGAAGGAAAAAATAATAAATATAAATACTCTGAAATAATTTATTTGGATTTTCTTAATTTCTTTAAAAGAGTAAACTAAGTCTTATATTTATGCTAATTGTAATTACTATTATGAGATATTTAGTAGCATTTAATATCCACAAATATTTTTTTTGGTTGTCCACCCGGTTCACCGAAGCTTCGCCCCGACTAATCCGGATCTGACCCGCGTCGCGCACCTGGCTATGGTGGGAGAGTCTCTCAGCAGAGTTTTTTGCATTCACAAGGCTCGAACCCAAAATCTTGTTTAAGCGAATATTTACAAATATTTTCAACATATAAAATAAGGAGAGAAGATAAAAACACCACGGAGAGGACAAGATTAGGCCATGAATAAGAAAGTGGGCCTGAACGACTGCGGACGAACAAATTAAGGGCAGGCTTCCTTCTTCGGTGGTCTGTCCACAGTATGGGCTTTACCTGCACTTATTCCCTGGAGGTGGAGATATTACCATTCACAAATTCAATGACGGGTCATTTTTTTAATAAATAATTATATATATCATGTTCAAACAAGACAATAAATAATAACCGGCACTACTAGTAGTGTAGTGGTATTGGGAATAGTCTCTCCACCCCTTTGTACTAGGTTCGATCCCCCCATCCCTATCGCCTATGTATAAAAAAAAAAAAAAAGACAATAGATAATAGAATAAAAAAAGGAAGATGTAGGGTTCAAAACCTAATCACTAATAATAATTCAAATGTTACACACACACGCGCACGCAGTAATTAAAAGCTTTATGCTGTTTTAAACATTAGATTTAGTTTATTCTATTTTTCTATATTTAAATTGAACCTAACCGTATTAAAAAATTTATGTGTTTCTTTAAAACTGTCCTAAATTATTTGTTTGAAATTAGGGGTACTATAAACTGTAATGTGAATTGAAAGCTGTGCGGGCGTAGTTCCTCGTAATTCAGCTGTAAAGTTTGTCTGTTAGTGTTATGAGATTAATTAAGAATATCATGTGTTTTTGTGTCGGATTATGTTTGAGTGATCCCCATGAGACAACTCCAGACGCATTGCCACGTGTTTAGAGGCTGCCTCGCTCAGACCTTATAAAACAAAACAAATCTTAAATATATCATACATTAATTAATTGGTTTCGTTTCTATAAAAAAATAATTACCACTCTGGTCCTATTTATAAGTCCAGTTTGACCAAAAAATTTAGTCCTATTTATAAGTCCAGTTTCGGAAATAAATGAGATTGTGACAATTTTACCCATATTAATTGTACCCATAAAGATAGAGAGAGAAGAAACAGTAAAAAAGTACCCAATCATAAATGAGGATAAAGTTGAAAATTTACCCCATAATCATTATGTCAACTAACTTTTCTTGGTATGTGAGATTTGGTCAAGGTGGACTTGTAAATACGACCAGAGTGGTAAGTGTACATTTTTAAGTAATGTATTCTAAATGAACATCTTAATTAGTTAAATGGGGGAATTCATGAAATTACTTTAAAATGTTTGAGTCGAGAAACTTGTAATAAAATCTGTGATCGTGTTGTGTTATAGTACATGAACAATTAATCAACTAATTAATGCTACGTGCGAGTATCAAAATCTTTGACGAGGATCTCGTAGTCTTCTAGGTTCATATTTTGTCCCGACCTTATACCATGCATTATATAATAAATTTAGCCATGCTCGGATCTGACATTAATTTGCATGTGTCTATCTTAGGATTTAAACTTATAATTGTCTGTCGGTCTCGAGGATTAAGGCGCTGGGATTGGATCAAATTTTGGAACCGTTTAGTTCAGTAGTTTTGAGAGAAAGTACGGTCCATAAACCAACTATAAAAGAGGCGTTAGGCTTGGCGTCACATTAAATGGGCTTAATCCTTAAAAACTACTTTTATGTTGAAGCTGCAAAATGGAGCTTCTACGTAAGCGTACAGAACTCCCTCTGATGGTAGAAGTAAGATATAATTGACTAACCCTTGTTTTTGGGTTTAATTGGTGAAGAAGTCGGACTTCCTCACCTAAAGAAAGAGAGTTCGATCGTAGAGCTGATCAAGACACTAGGGGAGGCATCCTAAGGGTCTATGAAAGAGTGGAAACGCTAGTGGAGGTGGAGGCTTGCGTACTCTCCGGTCAGTATGTCCTGTGGATTGGGCTCCAAATGCCCTGCCCTTAGACTGTGCGTGAGCCCAACCCCTTTCCTAAAATTTGTTAAATAAAAAAAATTTGACTTTTTTGAAGGATTATATATTAATTTATTAGTTAAATTAATTAGTTTGAAAGAAAAATAAGAATAAAAATACTCTTACGTAATTTAATTAGTTTTTTAAATTTCTCAAAAATTGTCAACTTTGCCTTACATTTAGGATCAAAAGGAGTATTGAATAAAATTCATGTCCTTTTCAGTCATTTTCCATTACAAATGACTTTTCAAATAAAAATTCATGCACGTCTTCATTTGAAAAAAAAACAAAACAACTTTTGCTATTATCAATTAAAATACAAATCACATTTACAATCTGATTTTTTTCCCTATCTTACTTCTGCAAAAGTCAGATAGAAAATAAGTCACCGCTCTTACAGTTTAAACTTTTTTTCAAATGACACCCGATGTTAGTAAACCCAAAAACCCATGTGTTGTTCATGTTTAAGATCTATACAAGGACATACACCTTCCGGTCCTAAATATAAGATATAGTTTATTTTTTGAAAGATTAAGAAAACTAAATAAGTTACTTAATCATATCATATGTTGTGTATCTTTAAAATATATACTATGTATCATTTTATTAGTCAAACCAACTAGTTTAAAGAAAAATAAATAAAAATCTAAATTAATTAAATTAGTTTTCTTAATCTCTCTAAAAAAATTCACCTATTTCTTATTTTTAAGAAATGAGTGGTTACATGTTCGACCAGGTTGATTGCTTGTGGAGTTATGTTTCTTAGGGTCCGAACTTCTAAGTACTATGCATTATTACATTTGTTATATTAATTACAGATCCACTCGAAGCATTTGGATTTATTGAGATAATTATATAAAACATTTTTGAATCAAGGTAAGAAAGATTCACCCGCACTGCAGACGAGTGCAAGAGTGAGCCCATAAAATGGATAACTTTAATATATTTTTTGTTACATTAGGAGAATATATGGATAATGAGTTTTATTGTTAATAGTTTATGGATACATAAATAATACAGTTGATGTCTCAAAAAATAAATAACAGGGTTATGATATGAATTTGCTCCTAAGCCAATGTAGCCCCAAAATTTTAAAACATATTAATTTTACCTCATCCTAGTAAAAAATTAATGTTAATTATTAAAAAAATTGATATTGGCTATTAATATTTTAACAGTTTTGAACCACATTAGTACTTTATTTTAACACTTCCAATGTAGCCTTGAACCTAAAAAGGTATTTCATGGCTACATTGCTCCAAAGTGAAATCTCTAAGATTAAATTTAAACTCAACTCTAAATAATACCTCCTATGGTTCTAAATATAAAATATAATTGACCTTTTTGTAGATGTTAAGAAAGGTAATTAAATTACTATAAAATAATACATTCGATCCTAATTATAAGAGCTAATTGACTTTCTTTGGAGAGATTAAGGAAGCTAAACAAGTTACTTAATCAATCCATATGTTATGCATCTTTAAATTACATATTAGTTTATTAATTAAATTAATTAGTTTGAAGGAAAAAAAATAAAAATAAAAATATTCTAAAGTAATTTAATTAGTTTCCTTAATCTCTTCAAAAAAGTCAACTAGCTCTTATAATTAGGACCAGAGGGAGTATATATTTATCATTTTTCTCCAACCTATTTTGCCTAACTTATAAACTGCTATATAGTCTAAGACTACATATACAAGTTACAACATATGATATGATTAAGTAACTTATTTGACTTCCTTAACTTCTCTAAAAATAGTGAACTTTGTCTTATACTTAGAACCTTATATGATGCAACCCTATCCTACCTGTTAAAGTATAATTAGGTTTAAGTTGCATCCAACATCTATTGATAAAATATTTTTTGTGCATCATGCACCATAAAATAATTTTTTCAGTATCATATAGTACCCTAAACATAGGGTAGCCACTGCCATTAATAAAATGCATACTTTAAAAGTAAAATTAATTGTTTGACCAAAAAAAAAGTAAAATTAATTGCACTATAAGTTACTTTAGGATATTGAATGCAATTGAAAAAATAGCTTAGGGCATTAGATGCAACTCAGCTCTATAATTTATTATACTCCTCCGGTTATAAATAAAAGACAGTTAAATTTTTTGAAAATATTAAGAAAGCTAATCAAATTACTTTAATATAATTCAGTAACTTATTTAAATTTTTTTAAAAAAAAGATTAATTATATCTTATATTAAGAGTGATGAAAGTAAATTTTAAATTGTAGACTAGCAATAGAAACAGCAGGGAATATGAGGCTCATAAAAGGAATAAAGCAAGAGTGTGTAATGACTTAAAGAGAATCCTGATATGTAGAGATATGGTTCAATGCATGTAAACGGCCACTAAAGCAACGCACCAACTCTCATCATCATAATCTCCAATCATCTTAACCTCACTTCATACCTACTCTCTAGTCTTTTCCCTTTTTTTCCTCTTCCATCATTCTCATGTTTTTTCCACACCATTCTTCCTCATTATTATCGTATCCAATGTCACTCATATTCATATAGATTCCAACATTTTAAAATAAATAAATTATATTATACTTTTTTAATAGTCATAGATAATAGGTTTTTTATATTTCACATAATAATGGCTAGGATATCACAAGAAGTCGACCTAATTCCTTTCTAAAGAAAATGCATGTATATTTTTAGGGGCCTCTCGTGGCATTATCAAAATCATAATGGTGGAAGCAAGATAAGGACATACCTTTACTTATCATTACTTAACACCTCATCACGTTGTCGATCGTACAATTATATTCTGCGATGATCTTCGATCTATTGTCTATTATACCCATTTCCTCCAATCCCTTTTCATGACTGAAGCTTTAGCGCTTAAAAGGGCGTTGATGCTTGCTGTGGATCTCGGTCATGATAAGGTCATTTTTGAAACTGATTGTCTCTCTCTTTCCAAATGTGTTCATGCTAAAGCTCCAGATTTGGTTGACTGGAGGAGTAGGAGCATTATTTTCGATATTGTTGGCCTATTGGATTCCAAGGTTGGGTTCTCAGTATCCTTCACCCCAAGAGGGGGTAACCGTGCTGCTGACTTGGTAGCAGCTGATGCTTATAAAGGGGTGTGCCCGATCGGGTGGGTTTTTCAACCAACACCTCCTTTGCGATCTCTTCTAGCCTCGGAGTCCCATATGCCGAATGATGTTCTTTCTCGTGCACCTCCCTCTGATCATCCTCTCTGGGGTGACTGTTTGTAGGTTGTTTTGTCTTATTTGGGTGTATTCTGTTATGTTTGTAATTTAGTTTGCTGTCGTTCCACTTTGTATGTTGTTTCTGTTCTTATTATGGTTGTAGGAGTTTCCGCTGTTGTTTCTGTACCCTTTGTCTTTGTTCTTGTTCTGTTCTGTTGCTTGTAATGTTGCTTCGAGTATCAATAGAAGTATCCTTTGACCCAAAAAAAAAAAAAAAACCGCAATATAAAACATATATTATATGATATCCCAGTATTTTCCTAAATATATGCATTATATCAGAACATTGATTTGTTGATTTGAACGTGGAGTAAAGAAATAAATATGAAGGGACACGATAGCATAAGGTTGCAGCCTTTGGCCTCATCAGGTGTGACTGAGTGGCACCGTCCACTCCTTGGGAGTGATGTTACGCATCAGACCTTGTTAAGGGCATGTGCTCACTCTACTCATCATCTCCATGCTTATCTCTTTTTTACTGCCCACGCGCATTGCCTCCTGCCCAAAGGGGGGAAAAAGCTCCTTCTAGTGAGTATATAAGACATCTTTCTTATTTAATTTAATTGTATTAACAAAGTTAGTTAAGTTGATTAATATAAGATATATTTTTTAAAATACCATAGTAATTTTTCTTAATTCCCTCTCTTCTTAAATTATTGTTGAGAGAACACCAATAAAAGTAAATTAAGAAAATACTGACAGATATAAAAATATATGTCTTATATTTAAAACTAAAATCACGATGAGAGTAAAATGAAATGTTTGAGGGCTTGTTTGGGATGACTGCAAAACAAAACAAAAAAGCCTGGTAGCAATGAGAACATGATTTTGGGTGTTTGATATAACCTTAAGATATGATAGGTTTTTTGGGAATGAAGTGGCTTCTTGGTTGAAGCTGCTTTTTGGAGCTTCTAGGTCAATCAAAGAGCTCATTTGACATAGTTGCAGGAGGGGAAAAATTCCCAACGGCAATGAGAAAAACCCAATGAAGGAAAATTTAGTGTTTGGGATGACGTTGGATTGTGATAGGTTGTGATGAGTGTCTGGCCAAAAAAATAACTTTTAAGGAGAAGCCAATATTTACATATTTGTATACATTCTAATTTATATACAAGTTTATCCATTAAATATATTTAATTAAGCACTTCGCTATTTTTTATTTTTAATAATAATTTAAATTTTTTATCAAATTTAAATTTTTATCTTCGATCATCACAATATATACAACTAATATACATGTGTTTGTGTGGTATTCAATAGATTCAAGCATTTTTCAGTCATTTTTCATTTCAACTAATTTTTAAAACGCCATGCTAAATAAGAGTTCATTTGCAAAAAAAAAAAGTCACTTCTGTCATTACTATCCTAAACATAAATCACATCTACAATTTGATTTTTTGAACAAAAAAGCTCATCCAAAAAAGTTCTACAGAAAAAAGTCACTCATACTACTCTTATCCCAATCAAACTTAAAGTGACTTCTCGGTCAAAAATGACCATGGTCTCCCCCGCGTCCGGGTTCTCTCATTTTCACCCCCCTCCCCATCCCTCCCAGGTAGATCTCGGTCATCTATTCTGTGATCCAACGGCCGAGATTAAAAAAAACAAAATTTTTGTTTTTTGTCTTTTTCGAAAAAGACAAAAAACAAAAATTTTGTTTTTTTTTAAAATCTCGGCCGTTGGATCATGAAATGGACGGCCGAGATCTGACTGTGAGGGATGGGGAGAAAAAATGATAATGAGACGATCCGGTTCCAGTCTCCCCCATGCTACTTTTGGTTTTCTCCCGTCGGAGTTTCAACATGACAACATGGGCTTGCAGGTATGTAAATCTACTGAAAGCATTGAACTATCAACTGAGGAAGTTCAAATAGATGTGGAAGAAAATATTTCAGATTAGTATGGCGCAAATATTTCGATCCCATAATTTGTTTTAATGGTAATCCATATATGTTTTAAAAACATGGAAACACATTAAATCTGAAAAAAAAAAATATTATAATCAAAATACATACTCATAATTTTAAACTGTACAATTTTTCATTTAAAAATTATTATAATTTTAAATTTAATAACAAACCTTAAAATCATACATATACAAATGAATCGTGTTTGTAATAGAATCAGAGACAAACTTGTAGAGAAGAGGTTTATTTAAACATTTCATTGTGTTGTAATTTTTTTAATGGTAATTTTAATGTTTTTTTGTAGCAAATTTATATTTTAATTGAATTTTTATCCAAAATTATCATATAATATACAACACATATACACATATATATGTATGTATGTATACATATATGCATATATATACATCTATATAAGTATGTATATATACATGTGTATATGTATTTATACATATGTATATATATGTAGTATTCAATTAGATTCATGTCCTTTTCAGTCATATTCTATCTCAACTGACTTTTTAAATGCTATGACAAATAAGTGCCCATCAGGAAAAATAGTCACTTGTGCCACTGTTATCATCAACACAAATCATATCTACAATATGACTTTAAAGAAAAAAAAAACCATCAAGAAAAGTCCAACAGGAAAAAAAAAAAAAACTACTACTATCATCATTATCCCAAAATAGGCTCTGAGTTGTCATTTTTTAAAATGAGCTTTTATGTCAGAAGTTACTTTTAAGAAAAAGTTAATAAGACTTCCTTTTCATAGTGTAGATGAGTTTTTACCACCGTCAATCTAAACCTAAATCACGTTTTTTCTATCTCAAATTTACTAAAGTAGAAAAAAAAAAAAAAAAGATCACTTCTACCGGAAAGAGAAGAGAGGCAAAGTGGGAACTATCAAGTTGATCCAACGTCACTTGCATCTCTGGAATCACCACTCTTCTAGCGGTGGTCCTAACTCCTAACTCCAGACTTGGTTGGCTACCTATCACTCAAAGAGAGAGGAAAAGACTAGAGAGGGCAAAGTATGTAGAAGGAGAAGAATAAGAAGAAATGAGCCGTTAGCGGCATACTAGTTTCATGAGACTTTCGTGAAGCAAAAGGCAACCTTGGCCAAAAATCCATTGGCACCCCAAAATTCCATCTTTCGCCTAATACCACATAAAATATTTGTTGAAACTTCAAACATTAATAAAACCAAAAAGCCTCCAACTTTGGTTGGTCCATACTCCATACATGACATGGGGTGTTTCATTTTGGTTTTCCAGCTCGTGATGAGATAGAAAGCAGCAAGCTTTCGATAGCGACGGCTGCTTTGTCAGCTTTTGTCTGCCAAGCGTGGTGGAAGATTAGAGGCGCTATCAAACAAGGAAAAAGTAACTCATCCCATTGTACGGTAAGTAAAGTAAATCATTGTTTATTAACGGCAGTTTATTTTTTTCTTTTTTTCAAAACCAATTTATATTATTACTGCCGGTATGAAATATAAACAAAATTAAATCAAATACAATAAAATAAGTCAAATATCACAAAAGCCAATCACTATATATTAAAGATTTAAGAGTAGAAGTAGAAGTATGGATAAAACCGGCCTCCTCGATATCCAAAGTTAAAAGTGACATGAAAGAAAGTGTTGGTTGTAGAACCCACCTTAACAGACACACCTCTTTATAAGCATTAGCTGCAATTAGAGCAGCTGCACAGATACACCAACTTAGAGTAGAGATCAAAGAAAACCCAATGTTAGAAGGAAGAAAACCCATTATATCTTGAAGAACATTTCTGCTCCTCCGTTCAAGCAAATATGGTGGCCTCGACCACACACTGAACAACACATTTTGAAATCTTCCCCCACGAGCGTAGATTCGAGCTATCATGTGATAGTCGAATCTAATAACGTTCAAACAATCATTCAATTAAGAGGATTTATACTTAGATCTCACAAATCTGTTTATTTTCTGAGAAAACAAGAACACCACCACAAAAAAAAAAAAGAAGCTTTCACCGCTGCATAACAGATCTAAAAAAGAAGAGGAAAAAACTCTTCACAAGAATAAGAAAAGTCCACAACCGCCAAAAATCAGAAGGAGAAGGCCACAAATCAAATATTTGGGAATCGATTTACTAATCTAATGTAATTGTGGCATAGAATGATACACGGCGGCTTGTGATGGTGCCACAAATTGTCGGCGAAAAAGAGATAAAGAAGGGTTGAGGCAAAAAAAAAGAGAATTCAAATTTTAAGATAACTAGCTAGAGAGTCGTCTTCTTGAGGCAGTTTGATTAGTAGTGCAATAAGTGATTATTTTTTTAATCTCACTTTTATACTATTATAGACTTGACTTGAGGTTGGATAAAAATAAAATTGCAAATATGATTTATATTTGGATTGATGATGATAGGAGCCCATTTGTACTAAAAAAAATAGGTCTTTTAGTAATTTCTTTTTAAAAGTAACTTTTGGCCTAAAAATCAATTTAAAAAATGTCAACCCAGATCCTATACTATATTTTACCCCTACTATGTTTTTTCCCTTACTATCGTGCTTTTTCAGCTTCCCCCATTTTCCAGGCCTAACTCTACATAATCATACCATCTCCTTATTGAAGCTACGGTGTAAGTGAATTTTACAGGGGAAAATTTTAGCCAGTCCATAAAGATAGTTTATTTTAGTTTACCCAAAATATTTTGAAATTTTATTATATCTTCTTAAGTCAAAATGAAATTAAGTTTTGTGCATTAAAAAACAATTATACCCTTCCTTAATTTTTTTTAGAAGAGCATTTATAAGATAAATAAATATTTACATGACAAATAAAAAGAAGGGAAAATTAAAATAAAGGACCTAAAGAAAATAATATTTATTATGAAGGACCATAAAAATTGGAATTACTTAGAAGGACCGAATCTGATAATATAAATTTAAAAATACTGAATTGTCCCTAATCAAACGTCCTATATTATCTCTTTTATTCATAATTTAAAAAACTAACTAAAATTAAAAATAAAACTGCCCATATCTCTAGTATGATCATTTTTTCTCTTAATATATTATTTAATTAACAACAGTTAAACTCATATTTTTCTTAATTTTTATTTTTCACCCATTTATATGATCAAGTTTCCCAATTTATATTATCAACATTGATTTCAATTAAGCTCTTTTTATTAAAATAAAAACTAAACTTATTTCATATTTTTTTAGGATATAATAGGTTAATTAGATTTTTTTAAAAATCTTTTATTAAGATTATATGAATTTTTTAACTCACATAAATTGCTTCTGAAAAAATAAATCATAAAAATGTTCTTGGTTTAATATATATGATAAATTACACAAGACCTTGACTTTTACTAAAATTATATAATTCCATTTTTAATTAAAATTTTTGTTGATTTTTAAAAAACGTATAATTATTAAAAGTTGAAGAAGCATTATTTTGTTCATAGATATATATTCAAGTTGTGAAAAATGAAAATTTAGAAAATTATTTATAATTTAATGAAACTTAGAATTTTGTATTAATTGAAAAAATAAAATGTGGAAGAGACTGTGGGAGTGAATGCAGAAGATTTTGCTAAGGGCATTTAAGTACTTTTAATTTTATATTTTTATATTTGGTCCTTCTAAATAATTAGATTTTTTATGGTCCTTCTCTATAAATATCTTTTTTTTTCTAAGTCTTTCATTCTAATTTTCCCTAAAAAGAATTAAAAGAAACCAATAAGTTAAAAAGAATATTATAGTCATTTACAGAATAAATAAGAAAATTTATAAGATAAATAAGGACATTTACAAAAAAAAAAGATAAATAAAGATATTTGAAATAACACAGAGAGTTAAAAACATTTTAGTTTTTTTCTTTTTTTAAAAAGAAAAGTCCTAAGATAAATAAATGACATTTAAAACAAGGGCATTGTTATTTTTTCAATCACAAAATTTAATTAATTTTGGCGTAAGGGGTATAGTGGAATTTCATATTTTTAACTATGGGTCAACTGAAATTTTCCCATTTTACCGCACATATTTATGCTTCATAACGACACGTAATACCTTAAATTGTAGGGAAAATTCACACAGGTCCCAAGGAAGGGATATATTTACATTTAGGTCCCGTCAATTCATGAAATTACTCTGAAGTCCCAAGGGACTTCATTGTAAATATTTCATATGAGTAAAAGACTTTATTGCCCTTCAGAAGTTGTAGTTAATTTATACATTTTGTGTTGTTAATTTATACATTTTGTGTTGTTATTCACTTCTGGAACTCAGAAATCACAAATTCAAGGTTTTCAGAAATTGTGGTTAATTTATGCATTTTGTGTTTTTAATTTATGCATTTTGTGTTGTTATTCGCCTCTGGAACTCAGAAATTACAGATTCAAGGTTTTCAGAAGTTGTGGTTAATTTATACATTTTGTGTTGTTAATTTATGCATTTTGTGTTGTTAATCGCCTCTGCAACTCAGAAATCACATATTCAAGGTTTTCAGAAGTTGTGGTTAATTTATGCATTTTGTGTTGTTAATCGCCTCTGCAACTCAGAAATCACAAATTTAAGGTTTTCAGAAGTTGTAGTTAATTTATGTATTTTGTGTTGTTAATTTATGCATTTTGTGTTGTTATTCGCCTCTGGAACTCAGAAATCACAAATTCAAGTAGAAGGGCAATAAGGTCTTTTACTCATATGAAATAATTACACAGAAGTCCCTTGGGACTTCAGAGTAATTTCATGAATTGACGGGACCTAAACGTAAATATATCCCTTCCTTGGGACCTGTGTGTAATTTTCCCTAAATTATATGTGTTTTTGAGTTTTAAGCAGATTCTCTCTGTGAAGTCTTTGCCTACTGCCTAGTTGTCTCTGGGGTAGTTGGCACTTGGCAATTTAACTTTGTCCTTTTGATGGACTTTCCTAGGCACACACACACTCTCTCTCTCTCGCTTTCTTCCTCAATTTCTTTCTCTGTTCTTTCAGTTCACGGATAGCCAATAAAGTATAGTCATGATAAGTTCCTCTCATACCCTTCCATTTCCCGATTTCCATATACATTGACTGCAGCCACGGTCTTCTTCTTTCTTTCTTTTACGCACACGAGAGGGAGTTTACTAAAAGCCTTCTGTAGATAAAACTAACTGAGCGAAGAAGAACAGAGAAGAATAAAAAAAGAGGCATGAATGGTTCTGCAAGTTTTGAGCCAGAGGACTCTGAGTTCGTTGAAGTTGATCCCACTGGAAGATATGGAAGAGTATATACTGAATACCCTCTCTTTTACTCACCCTTGCCTCGCTCTTTCTTTCTTTCTTTTCTTTTTTCTTGTTCCTCCGTTTTGATTCTGGGTTTTTTAACTTTGTGTTAGCAGTATAACGAAATTCTTGGCAAAGGGGCTTCAAAGACAGTGTACGAATCATACCCTTAATGCTACTCAGAATCTGCTTTGTTTTGAAGTGAGCCTGTTTGAAGTTTTCATTTTGATTCTTGTTAATATGTGGGTGTATTCGTTTGTGCAGTTACAGAGCATTCGATGAGTATGAAGGGAGAGAAGTAGCATGGAATCAAGTGAAGCTCTACGATTTTCTGCAGAATCCTGAAGATCTTGAGAGATTATACTCTGAAATTCATCTTCTCAAGACCTTGAAACACAAAAGCATCATGAAGTTCTATACTTCCTGGGTTGATACTGCTAATAGGCATATTAACTTCGTCACTGAGATGTTCACCTCTGGCACTCTCAGACAGTAAGCCTTTTTCTCAACTATCACACACACACTCGCAGGTCCTTTTTGGTATTCTTTTACTAACTCTCGATGTTGAATAATTTCTTTTTTTTTTTTTTGGTCTGAGCAGGTACAGGTTGAAACACAAAAGAGTTAACATTAGAGCTGTGAAGCATTGGTGCAGGCAGATTTTGGAAGGGCTCCTTTATCTCCATAGTCATGATCCTCCTGTGATCCACAGAGACCTCAAATGTGACAACATTTTCATCAATGGCAATCAAGGGGAAGTCAAAATTGGTGATCTTGGCCTCGCTGCGATTCTCCGCAAATCTAAGGCTGCACGTTGCGTTGGTAGGTAGAAATATTTTCAACAATTGCAAATATGTGAATTTTCTTATGTTCTCTATCTTCAGGGTCTTGCTCTAAACTAGATAGATGGACTCTTTGTTTTGCATGGACTCTTTGATATGGATTTTATTATATACATGTTTGTATTTTGTTTCAAGTACCACTACGTTATGATGTTGTCTGCGTATAGGACTCAATTAGTTGAAGACTCTGGTTTTCTATATGTTTCCTTCTTTCTTCTTTGAATTCAGGCACACCAGAATTTATGGCTCCGGAAGTGTATGAAGAGGATTATAATGAATTAGTTGATATATACTCTTTTGGAATGTGCATCTTGGAGATGGTGACATTTGAATATCCTTACAGTGAATGCACCCATCCTGCTCAAATCTACAAGAAAGTTGTCTCTGTAAGAACCAAAATTATATTTCTTTGTTACTTAAAAAACCCTTTTTTTAGTCCTTTATTCATATTCATGCATATTCCCTGCAGGGAAAGAAACCAGAGTCTCTCTTCAAAGTAAAGGATCCTGAGGTTAGACAATTTGTAGAGAAATGCTTAGCAACTGTGTCCCTTCGGGTTTCTGCAAAAGAACTTCTGAAAGACCCTTTTCTCCAAATCGATGATTACGGGTCTGACATGAGATCACTTCGGTATCAAGGAGATTGCTATGAAGTAACCCCTTTATATAGACAACCTCTTAATGGAGTTCACAGCAGTAACAACTCAATCAATGAGTACACTGATTATTACAGTGGTTATGGACCAGAATCTGAGCTAACCAGCGAAATTGATCTCTTTGAAAGTGATGAAGATGATAATTTGGCTGAAGCTGATACTGTAATCAAAGGCAGGAGAAGAGAAGATGATGGCATTTTTCTCAGACTTAGAATAGCAGATAAGGAAGGTTGGTATATTTCCATCTTATTATTACGTTCTTGAAGTTTTTAAGCCTTTTGATGATTTTATTATCCATTTTTCTAGGTCGAGTTCGAAACATCTACTTCCCATTTGACATAGAGACCGATACAGCATTGAGTGTAGCAAATGAAATGGTGGTTGAGCTGGACATAACTGACCAAGATATAACAAAAATAGCAGACATGATAGATAATGAAATAGCAAACTTGGTCCCAGAGTGGAAAACTGGACCCAGAACAGAGGAAAATCCAGAGTGCACAAGTGAAAGTCTCTGCATCAATTGTGCTTCTCGTGGCACCTTCTTTGAGTATGTATCATCAGACAGCCCATCAGCTAAGAAGCTACAATTTCTTCATTGTTCCAGAGATGGCTGTGCAGCGATTCATGGCCGTTTCGAGGAGATCACATACCAAGTTGAGGGGTCTGAAAATTGTACTACAGATGGTCCTCCAGCTGCTTCAAGTCAATCTACTGGTATTCACTATACTGATATCTGGGCTCAAAGAGATGAGCCAGAACCAATTTCAGAGGAGTTCAGAGATATACATGGTGATAAATCACATGAGGCATCAAACAAATCAAAAGTTGAAGAGGATGAGAGAAGTATTATTATTGGGGATGATCAAAGTAATCCCAACTTAAAAGACACATTTTCTAATCAAGAATTAGATTGTGTTTTCCTGGAATATGAGAATGAAATTAGGCAAGAACTAAGATGGCTTAAAGCAAAGTACCAAATGCAGTTAAGGGAGCTAAGAGACCAGCAATTAGGTGGAACACCAAAATTTGCAAGCACTTCTCCTGATCCTGAAGAATCAGATGAGCATAGGAAATATGGTGGGGACCCAAATCAACCAGTAACAGCTCACTTGAAGTTACGGAACAATAAACCGTTATTGAGGCTTTTAACCACCTGGAAGCGATTTTCAGCTGATGCAGAGAAGAACAAGTTCTCAGCTATGGCTAATATGATGCAAGATATGGATGAGTCTTGTGGAGCTAATAGTCCTGAGCAGATGGTCACAGCTAATGATTTCTTTGCTGGATCTTTTCTTCCACACTCGCTTCACAGAGCGACCTCTCTTCCAGTTGATGCAATAGATGCATAGATGCTGCTAAAAGTTCATATGCTTCTCTGTAAAAGTTGATTCTTAGCAACTATACCAAAGAAGCTGCCTGTTTGCATTGATTAAAGGAAAATCCAAGGTAATGGAAGATACTGAGAGGACAAAAGATATAATTTCAATGAGTGTAGGCCTCATTACTTTTGAATTTAAGTCAGACATACATCATACAGAGATTAACAAAACCATGCTAGTCTGAGAAAATCTTCCTCTATGTTGTTCCTTCTATAAAAGTAGTGCTAACTACTGCAGTATTGCACAGATAATGATATAATAATACTGTTGATGAGATGCTTTATTTGATATGTGAAATCAGTATCTGGCTTCCTGTGGACGTGATTATTGAAAATTTTAGAGAAATTTATGTTGCATTTCAAAGAAATATGGGATTCAACATTTAATCTTTTGACTTTATTAATTACTTGCATGCTGACTTTCTTATATTGCATTTTCTCTCAAATTTACTCTACAATTTTCATCTTTCGAATTAGCTTGATGAGCCATGTCATATCAGAAATGGAGGGATTACCTTTCACCTAAAAAACAGGAAATTAAATTTCTAAGCATTAAAGACTATCTAACCAGAAGCTCAAACCACTTGGCATGTCTTCACTTCCTTCCCGTGTTAAAAAGGGGCACAAGAGCAAGATAAGACACTCTTTAGTTCTATTGTGCCTTTTTGTGCTGAGTTAGGAGGGAAATATCTGTGATATACTTTCCCTGAAGATTACTTAGCCACGAAACCTGTGCTTTTCATTTTCAAGGAAAACAAGATGATGCATTTGAGATTACTGATGTGCGGGTGATCCTGAGCAGAATTGAATGGTCCCAGAAACAGTGTTGTGGTCACCTGGATAACTACTGCAGCGCCATGTGATATTGTTGCGGCATGTCCCAGAGAGCCAACTTGCCAGATACTTAAGGGGCGTGGTGGGGATTTAAAGATGCGTGGTGGGGATTTAAAGATATAGACTAGTGGAGGTTGTGGGATTTGACCCCATCTGTAATCTCAAGCTATTAGTGCCCGCTTCTCTAATTTTTTTTTTTTTAAGGGTCTGACAAGACATGGATAAGAGAAGGGATATTCATTTTGTTGGGCTTTTCTTAGGAACATACTTTGATTCTATATATCAGGCATTTATAATATATTTCACATAACCCCTGGTTCAACTGGCGTGGGGGTCGGACTTTCTCACCTCATGGGAGGGGGTTCGATCCCTGCGTTGGTCAAGGCGTTGGGGGAGGCATCTTAGGGGTCTAGGAAACAGTGGTAACGCTGGTAGAGGTGGAGGCTTATGTACTCTCCCAGTATTCCCTGTGGACTGGGCTCCAAGCGCCCTGCCCTTGAACCCAACCCCTTTCCTAAAATTTTCATATTAAAAAAAAAACATATTTCACATAGACTACGAGAAATCTTAAACTTCATTAAATCTTGTATAAAATTTCATAACTTTTTAACTTTATCACTATTTAATATACATTATATTCCATGAGAATAAAATCAATATAATAATAAATGAAGGATAATATTGTTTTTTTTAATATATAATTTTCTCTCTTTATCCTATAAATGTGACCAAATTTTACTCATAAAAAGGAAAAGCCCGAGCAAGGTTTAGAGAACAGAGATATTAAATCCACCTAAGTTGCAATAATTGAACAGGGATAAGTCCTGGATCATCCCGTTCGAGTTATTTATTAGTTATTACACATTTCAAACATCTGACTTGTGGTTCATATATAACTACCTACCAAAAACGTGACGGAGCAAGTGCACATAAATCAATGACATCTTAAAAATGTTTTTGAAAAATACAAAAAGGAATTAAAGATGTATAAAATAAAATTATTTTTTTCCTTATTGGCAACAAACTGCACCAAGCAAGGAAAAGCTGGGGCCACTCAAATGTTTTTTTTTTTAATACATAAATTTTAAGAAAGGGGTTGGGTTCACCTACGACCGAAAGGCAGGACGAAACCTACCTTCCTCCTAGGTGATACTAATGTTAGGCAGGACAAGTCGTCTATTACCCTCAAGCGTTTACCTAGACACTCAGGAGTTAGGATGATTTCCTCAGCGTTTTAATCAACTCCAGGATCAAATCCTCTCCCTTGAGTGAGAGTATCTAACCCTTTTGCCAGTTGAACCCAAAGATGAGGGTGGAGCCACTCAAATGTTGTAATAACCATTTATTCGTAGAGAGATCCCTTTTACTATTTCACACTTTTTGTGAAAGGAGCGAGTCTTCACTCCATAGATAAACTGTTAAGGGCTTCCCACGTTCCACTTTACCCCACAAAGCAATTTATTTTTGTCAAAAGGAAATTTATATTAATACTAATATTAGAAGTTACAATAAACAAGGTGATTACATTGGAAAACAAACTAGAACAACAAAACTAAAAAATACAACAAAACCAAAACAACGGTAAGGAAAGCTAATCACCACAAAACATGTGGGAATAAAAGTAACATCAAAAACTCCAACAGCTTTCTGAACATCCAAGGTTAGGAGTGACGTGAAAGAAGGTGTTGGTTGTAAAACCCACCCTATCGGGCACACCTCCTTATAAGAAAAAGCTGCATATAGATTAGCTACACAAACTCCCTGACTAATGGAACAGGACAGAGAAAACCCAACCTCAGAATAAGCCGAAAGACCAGTGAAGTCCTGAAAGATACTTTTGCTCCTCCATTGAAGCAAATTTGGTGACGTCGACCACCCACCGAACAAATTTTGGCTAACACTAGCGATTTGGATTTGCCAACATCGAACGATCCTAACAATGGTCCTCACATATGTAAGGCATATAACAGTACTAACCATCGAAAAAACCCTTTCCCCAAAATTGAAAATCCAAAACACAACAAAAAACACTACCATAAATCCCCAAATCCATAACCACATTAGAAGAAGCACACAAGCATACAACCTAAAGATCAAAACCATAGGAAAGACAGGAACAGGAACATAAACGAAAAACAAGAAAAAAGGAACAGGAAAGACATCCCTTCCGCCAAAGACCACCGTCGAATTAGAAAGCACTGTCGCATAGAAGGCCATCGTCGAGGGAGACGTCCAGACAAAAGCTCCCATCGCCAGAGATGAGAGAGGACCACCGCTACACCCAAAAAACAGAGGAACGCCGGAGCTGGAGAGGCGATGAGGCCGGACACCAGAGGAGAGCCAATGCCGAGGAAGAAGGACAGTCGCTGCTTTATATCTCTGTTTCGGCCTAAAACCTCGCCTGTTCCTGACTCTTCGAGTTCGATCTGTACTTCTGCTGTGGATGTGGTATGAGAGGAGGCTCGCCGATGGCAAAGACGCCGCCGATGAGACAGGAGCCAGCTGGATTTGGGGAGGGAGCGTTGGCGCCGCGTCTACTAGGGTTTGGGGAGAGACTCCTCGGTAACTTTACCCAAACTTTCTCACAACTTCATTTGGCACCCTCGCAAAGCAATTGATAAGCAAGAAAAAATCACTGCCCAGATAGCAACCTATCATTACTATCCACTACGCTGTTTTAATTATTGCCAAGCTCTTGTCACTTACACTCTAGCCTTTTACCTGTTTCCCTTTAAATATATGAAATGATTCAACAACACTTGGCCTAACTTAAAATTTCTTAAAACTGATAAATTTGGATTTACTGACCAAACTAATGCTCACCTTTCTTTTTTAGCACATGTATGAAGTGAAAATGAAATCAGGGAAGCCTCACCTGAATGGGAAAAAAGAGTAATAACATTTGAAGTGGTATCAATGAATCAGTGGCTGTAAATGAATGATGGTGATGATGATACATAGGATTTTTTTTTTTTCGAGACCATGTTAAGAGCATGTCTGGTTTTACGGTGAGAGTCACTAAAATTATGACAGTGAATGTTGATGTGTGTTGATTTCGGTTGGTGGTGGAAATCATACTATATTTGATATCTAGGCGATGGACTCTTAGGATATCTCGCCGTATGTGGGGATTTGGTCATGATCCATCATTTTCGTTGGCAAAATTTAGTTTCAAACATTTTCTGCAATCACAATACAAGGAGCAACATGATTTTTTTTGCTCTATATCTTCAATCTCTCCACACGATGCTGTCTTGCCTCTTGATGAGTGAATTTTGTTGATATATAGTTGAGTTTTACTTCAGAGCCTCACAAGTGTAATGTGTTTTATAAGTTAAAGGATTCTCCCTTATAATTTTTTTTTTTAATAAAAAAAATCAACTCTCTCTTTAAATTTTTTTTTCATGACTTTCATATAGAGCCTTGTATTCATGGAGAACAGAAGATTTTGACCGGCAGGAGTCTGTCAGAGATTGGGCTTTTTCCTTTAAATGTGTATTCTTTTTTTTTTCCCCACCCTCTAAACTTGTGTTCATATCAAATGTAGCGACACGATTATTGGTAAGCATAGACAATTTGCAATACAAGAAATTCACCACAAGTATATTAAGGACCGCCGGACCGAAGGAAGTAAGATCAGCTGGGGAAAATAAGCATGATCTGTAATACAATATTCTTTTCCTTTTTTTAAAAAAATAATAATAGATTTATTTCTCATTATTCATTTTCAAAAATGTATCCTTCCCCCCCCCCCATTCTCATCGTCAATATATCTCATTCCCTCTTCATTAAGGTTATAAAAGGATTTTTACTCTTAAAACCCGTTTGTTACATAGAAGATGTGTCAGATGGAAAGGGAAGACTATAAATCTTCCATATGTGAATGTGTTAGGTAGCATTGGCGCCCGAGAAGCCATTTTCGAGTGACCTCTCATTTTTCTTTAAATGTGGGAGAGTGGATTCCTTCAAACATTGGTGAGATCTAATGTTCCCATGTGTAAATTTCCAAATAGCCTCTTTATCTTCTTCTTTCACCATTGACGTTGTCGCACTCTCTCTTCCCCCACCAACTTCGTCGCACTTTCCAAAAAACCCTAAATGTTGATCTGAAGTTTTCCCCGACTCTAATCATGCATGTTGATCTCAATTTTTTACTTTGTGAGGGTGATGATCGGAGATAGTAAGGGATGATGAGGAGGAAGCTTTTCCTTTTTCCATAGGGGTAGTTTTGAGATTTCATATCTCATCTTTTATTATTATTTTTTAATTATCATTTTCCATTTTCATTTCCATCTCTACCAAACAAAACACTCATATAAGTTCTCTCTCAATCTCTATTTCATTTTCATTCAGTTTCCTTCCTCTGTTAAAATTTGTCCTTTAACAAACAGGCTCTGCATACTTCTAAAAGTCTTTCACTATGAGTATGGGCTTGTTAACAACAATTTTTTTTTTTTTTTTTGCACCAGGCTTGTCAACAACAATTTACAATTGTAATTGTAACATCCCGAAGCTTTATGGCAGTAAATGGGGTTTTTTTTTTTAAAACAATGCAGCAAATGGGTCTGACTATATGGAATGTTTCAATATTTAAAATGGGGGAAAAAAAATCAGGCAACAGAATTGTCAACATTAATAAAACTTTGAAAAGAAAAAAAAAAAGAATTGTCAACATTAATAAAACTTTGAAAATTACATGCGTGCGGAGATTCTAATGATGCAGAAAACTCGCGACTTGTGACGAGATTCAGATTGTAAACGGATAACCTAGTCATCTTGGGCCACGACAAGTTTAAGGGTTTACGCATGCCTCACACATGATATCTAAAAAAATCATCATATAATTTACAAATAAATAATTAGGATCGTGCAATTTAAATTATATGTACTTTACGTTGATATAAATCTTGATTTGAATCAACTTTTTATTTCATTGATAACTTTTTTTGGCCAATTATTTCATTAATGTTATGAATATAACGATATATCTGAGATAAGAGATAGAGAATAAGAACAAGAGAATAAAGAAGAGAGAAAGGGAAGAGTAATTCTTATTCCAGTGTATTTCGATGTGTCTCCAATACATAACATATGCCTTCTATTTATAGGCATAACTCTCAAATCTACAATTAATGTGATCCCACAATTATAGCGATTCATGAGTGAGAATAGGAAACTATGGGAGAAATAATAGGAGATATGGACATCCACAAATATAATATTCATAACACTCCCCCTTGGATGTCCATTATGAATGTGCCTCGTTAAAAACTTTAACTAGAAAACCCAGTGGGATAAAAACCTAGTCAAAGAAAAGAGTACATCATCCATTGATACATTTTCTAATGCTGTCTCATTAAAAACTTTTATAGGAAAACCCAGTGGGACAAAACCTAAATAAGGGAAAAAGAGTACAGCATGTATCATCTCCCCCTCTTAATTACATTAGATTTTCTCCCCCTGATGACTACATTACTTTCAATGTATTTTGAGCATATCTTCTTTTTGATCATCAGACATTCTATTGTGTACCTGCAAGAACTAAATATTTCTAGCAAAATCATATGATTTCTAAGCATTCTTATAAGATATATCTAAATGCATATCAACAGATATTCTTTAAAATGATTATATCATACATGCTCTGATAGCTTTAAGTCATATAAAACTTATTAAATGTTGTTCTCGAGAACTTTGAATTTAATGCTTCTGGCATCTTGAGTCCTTCAGGGACTTGTGCTACTAGCACCCTTGGATTCTTTGAAGATTCTTATGCAATCTTCATAATTTAGTAAGCCATATGCATAGGCTATATATAACAATATCTAATAGACGTATAATTTCATAAATTGCCAGATATATCGTATCCACCACAAAATCATATATCTCAATTTGGACTTCAGGTCCATAACTGTCATATTTGCGTCATTCTCAATTTCACTTATCCTCTTGGCCAATAATCTTTATATAATATCCTCATTTGATCACGTGATATCATCATCAAAATTGTTGTCGACAACTTTATCTTTTTGGTTCTAATTTTCCAATTTGACATAACCATATCAATATTACTCAGGTACCTGAACCTCTCTTTAAGTTTTGCAATAAGTTATGTCTTGATACTCTTCTGGAGTATCTACCTCCTTAATATGATCATCTTAATTATTGCTCCAATTCATTCATAACGTTTATATTTGGAACCGAATACTTACTCATGCTTCAGACATGTTACTAATTGGAGCATTTTTAGCTGGGATATGAGATTTAATAAATCTCATTTAGGTCAGTAATTCTATTTGGCAAATATATCATGAATGCATAACCTGATGAACTTCTGGTTCATACTTCTTTATTCGAGGGTATATACTTTGCTATAATGCATTCCACTTATTCTCTTTTCCAGCTATTCAATTTTTCCCCCTCATGTTGAGAAAACTATGTCAAATATCAATTGACTAATATAAGTCTCCATGTGTTTCCTTTAGAAACACCATTTTATTTCATCTAGAAACAAACAATTAAAAGGAGATCTTCACATAACTTTTATCTCAACTTTCTCTCTAAATCCATCTATGTGCATTGTGGTGGATTAATAATTATTGCACATTCAACCCTTTTAAGATGAACATTTATCTGGCTACTGACCAAGAGCCAATTCTACCGGGAGAATTTTGTTGGCTTATATAAGTGCTGCAATATGTAAGATCAAATATACCAATATAAAAATTTTGTTCTCATAAGAATTGATCTAGCTATTTATGGAGGCTTTAATTCATGATTTCTTGATCGTATAATCTGGAAATTGTGCACTTAATTCATTCAAACCTTATTGCAATCTTCGGGTTGCAAACATTCTTACAAACTTCAGGTTGTAAGATAATAATCTCGCATGTAACCATCTCATAGGTGCATCTTTTAAGTTTATATGGTTTACATGCTATTTCAATGGGCCCACATAATTTTGTTTGATATATTTCCAGAAATACTGAAAGCCAATACTAATCATGATCAATGATTATCTTGCAAACAATTTGCTTTGAGAACAAGCAGCACATAATTCATAAATAATATGTTGGTTATTCATGAAGAATCTTATGGCTCTTCAATGAATGTCAATACATAATTTTATTTCAATTATATGACTTGGATGATCAAACAAGTCATGCCAACAATTAATTTCTTTGAGTTAGTAAACTTCTGGTTTACTGTAATATTTGTCTCAACAAATAATAAACATTTCAATAATCTGACATCCATTTTGGGAGACCTTTTATGCTTTATGTGAGAAGTATATAACTTCTCAAAAACAAGCTCACACTTATATTTTAACTCACACTTGTAATCTAACAATCTCCCCCTCAAGTGTGAGTTATATAAACATAATTTCTTTATATATATATATATATATATATATATATATATATATATATATATATTTCAAAATCACTTTAAAAACCCTTTAAAGCTCAAAATAAAAATCTATGTTGATTCTTCAGGAATAAACATATGATATTATATCACTAGATAATTTCATTACTCATTAATAATATACTTCAATTTACTCATATATGCAAAATACATACAGTTCACCTTATATGAAGATATTCATGATCAAAATAACTTAAAATCACATAGATTTAGAATTACATATGTGAAAATTTTACATCAGAAAAATTCTCTCAGAAACAAATTTATGATATATGATCGCATAAATAAAAATAACAATAATAACAAAAAGTAAGCATCATGTTACCTTCTGGGCTTATTCATTTCTCTTGGGTCTTGGCTTTAAAATAAATATTGACATATTTTTTTGCAGCTCATTACCTCTTTAATATCTCATTGGCAGTAAACTTATAGTTTATATTAGCAAACATTTGATTTGCATTGACAAACTTCTGGTTTGTATTATTATGTGTAAACTTCTGATTTACAATAACGTGTTTTCTATGATATCCATTTATAATGAACTTTTAGAAGAATAACCATCTTCTGGTGGTTATACAATCCCTTTAATTTATTCTAAAGAACAAGGGGATTTTTTAATGCCAAATATTCAATTTTGAAGCCTTCATACAAATTGTGGCATATAAAAATCATGGATCTGGCTTTACTTCAATTTATCTTATGGCTTCAGGCCAAATTATCACTTTCTCCAGGCGAAGTCTCCTGATAAAACTAAGCCAATTTGTCTCTTCTCATAGCTTCAGGCCAATTTGTTTCATAACAAATTAGATCAATATGGCTTCCAGCCATTTATTTTTTAGGATAAATAAAAATTGAACATCATGGCTTCCAGCCATACAACAAGAGGATGAAAACAATATGATTTGTCATATAATATCAAAATTTTATGGCCTCAGGCCAATTATGAGGATTTAGAATTATATGATTTCTGACCTTTTATCTTCAAGATATATAAAAATTAAATATATGTTTCATTTAATAAAATAAAAGATGAAAAAGAATATGACTTCAGGTCATATAATAGGGAATTAAATGAGTATGACTTCTAGCCATATAATATAAAAATAGAAATGAAATGAATATGACTTCTGGTCATATAACAATGAATCAAAATTAAAGATATAAAAATTAAAACTTTATGGTTTCCGGCCATTTAGTACTCATAATGAGAATTTAAATTTATATGGCTTCTAGCTAAAAAATAAGAAATTAAAGCGATATGACTTCTGGTCATATAATTTCATAATAAGAAATTAGATGCGTATGACTTCTAGCCATGAAAAAGAAAACTTAAATCTAGACTTCCATGTAGGAGGTAGAACCTTCCATGTAGGAGTCAAATTAAAACAATAAAAATAAAACAAAGTAGGAATAAAAAGACTATGGCTTCTGGCCATGTAATAGGAAATTAGAACAATATGACTTCTGGTCATATAATTTCAGAATATGAAATCAAAGGTGTATGGCTTCTAGCCATACAAAAATAACAATATCAATAATATAAAATAACTCGTAAAGGAGATCAATATAAAATATACAAACAGTAATAATCTCCAATCTTAGTCATGGAACCCGACGTATAAAACAATCGGTAAAAGTATCTCTTTAATTCCATATGGTGGCTCAGATTATCCCAGATATATAAAAGAAACATATAATTTAAGAAGGTAGGCTGAAATCGTTAAAGAAACAATCAGACCTTCGTTCGAGCTTTTCGTGCTGATAACTATAACGATATATCTGAGATAAGAGATAGAGAATAAGAACAAGAGAATAAAGAAGAGAGAAAGGGAAGAGTAATTCTTATTCCAGTGTATTTCGATGTGTCTCCAATACATAACATATGCCTTCTATTTATAGGCATAACTCTCAAATCTACAGTGATCCCACAATTATAGCGATTCATGAGTGAGAATAGGAAACTATGGGAGAAATAATAGGAGATATGGACATCCACAAATATAATATTCATAACAATTAATAACTAGTCATACTCAATATTTTTCACCTGTTTCTCTCCTATATCTGTTTAAAATAAATAAATATTAAAATCTTGATCATGTTACATTTTGGGTTTTGATATTAACAAAAGTTAAATTTAAAAAATAATAATACTCTTCTTACAGTTAATCACTTAATTATAACATAAATAGTATGATGTCTCTAAAAATATTCACAAAATTTTATTTTATATAGGCAAAATGGCAAAAAGAACCTTGAACTTGTTAAATTTCAAAATAGATTTGTTACTAATAATTGATAAAATAATATTAATAACAATACTTGATAAGCAATTCAAAACTTATTTTTTTTAGGAAATATCTGATTTAAAATCTTACAATTTAAAAGTCTTTTTCCATCATTCTCCATAAATATATATCAGTTGATAATTTATACAAATTAATTTGAAAAATAAATAAATATAAGAGATAAAATAAAAAAATAGCTTTCAATTAAAATTAAAGTTGACCCTAAACTAAGTGTTTAATTTTGCAGAGGTGGCGTATTAGTTTAATTAATATATACAAAGTTTTGTTTTTTTGTTTTTTTTTTGCTATAAATATATACAAAGTTAAACTGAATGTTCCTGCAAAATTATCATGGGCATCCAAAATCGATAAATCATCATAATTTTTGTTGGATGCGGGCAAGCCCAGCGCCAGTTCATGTCCTTTATCGAACTGTTCAAAGTTCAATGTTTTATTTTGGAATTACAGACGCAAGAACAATGGGTCGCTATTTATTTATTTATTATATTTTTATACAGAGGCTGCTGCAAAGTCCGGGTACCGATAGTCACAATTCTCAAAACTTTTCTCTCCTCTCGTATGGCTCGCGTCGCATGGCTCTTCGATCAAGTTCCGTCCGCTGGGGATTCGCATCGCTGATCTGCCTTCTTCGACAGATAATTCACTGCAGGGGAAATCGCTGAATTTTCCGACGAGGTAAGACTCATAAAAATCCTTGCTTTGCCTTTTTGGTCTAAATTGGAAATTTTTGCCAAGGAGAACACTTTCCGCCTATAGGGTGGATAGAAGCCAAATTAAACTGGTAATGTGGCCTTACTTAGGATTTCTGAGTTGGATCGTTTTCGTTTCTCTTGATTTGTTGAATTTTATGGGGATTAAACTGTGGTTTCGAAGATTTGAGAGGGTTTTTTGGTTTGGCTGTTTCATGTAGATGGGACCTGGGGTGGGATCAGCTGGCCCATCTGAGGTTGTGCTCAAGAGCAGGAACTCGTCGGGTTGTTTAATTGTTAGGAAGAAAGGAGATGCGTTGCCTGTTGGGGTTGGTTCTTCAAGCTCTCAGAAGCTGTATGATAAAAAATTGGCCAAGAGACATAGTGTAGCCTCTAGTGATTCAGGATCAAGCGACGAATCCTTGATGCCTCCAAGCAGAAGGATGGATCCTGAGACTGTTCGCATCGGCAATGGTTTGACTGCCTACCAGCAGGGTATGGTTGCAGGGAGTGAATTAGGGAGAAAGAGGGATATTTTGTCTCTAGCTAGGTTTAACAAGGACCTCCTGGTCAATAAGAATGGTTTTGAGGAAAGGGAGATAAAACGGAATAAATTGGATGCATTTGATTCTGATGAATATGAAGGTGTTCATGTAGAAAAGTCACGAAGGCATTTCGATGGTCATGGAGTTGGTTTTGGTGGAGGAAGGTATATGGGATCAATGCATGCAGGTAGAAGTGGCATTGAAAAGGAATTTGATCCAGGATCGAGCAGATCTGTTCTTGGAAAAAGGAATAACTCTCATTATGACAGGACTGGTGGCTTGTATATGGGAAATGATTTAGATCGTAGCAGGTTTAAGATGGATAGGGATGGACCTCAACTTCCGCTACCTTTGTTGCGAGAGAAGTTTGCTGGCAATGGAGATGAATTCATTAGGATACAGGGCAAAAATGGTGTTTTAAAGGTGAGGGTCGGTAAGAAGAAGGTGGGTGGGACATTAGATCACTATGATCACCGCAAACATGTCGAAAGTCAACAGATTTTGAGGACTGAGGGCGCTACTGCCAAGAGGAATGATCTGACCCATTCTTCATTGAACTTGGAAACAGCACTTGTTGCCGAGAAATCAGGCTTAGTTCCAAGGCCAGACAAAAAGAAGATAGCATCAAGAAAATCATTGTCAAGTAAGGATAGCAAGGGTGATGCATTGGATTCGGAGAACAGTGACACATCATCAAACCTGGGACGGAAAAATACCAAAGCTCGCAAGTCTATGAAGAGGATAAGTTCTGAGGATGAACAGGCTTCATTGCATGAAAAGGTCCTAACTACAAGAACAAAAGAAGGAAAAGCTAGGGGTGGTAGTGGAACAGAGAAGCAGAAACTGCGAGAAAAAATAAGGGAGATGCTGCTAAGTGCAGGCTGGACAATAGACTACCGGCCTCGAAGGAATAGAGATTATTTAGATGCAGTTTATATTAATCCAGCGGGCACAGCCTATTGGTCTATCATCAAGGCCTACGATGCACTTCAAAAGCAATTGGCTGATGTTGAGAAGGAGGTCAAGCCCAATGGAGATGGATCTTCCTTTGCTCTTTTTTCAGATGAGGTGCTCAGTCAATTGACGAGGAAAACACGGAAGAAGATGGAGAAAGAACTGAAGAAGAAGCAGCAGCAACAGCAGAGAGATTGTAGTGAGAGTGATAGTGAAAGGGAACCTCATACTAAGAGATTTGCTGGCAACAAGCATGCTAGTCATAGCTTTGATTGTGATAGCAATGAAGAGAAATTAAACTCCAGTGTAAAGCAGGGGAATAAGTCAATGAAAAATAAGATGGCTGAAAATGCTATTTCTGGTGCTAGCTCTAAATCTCCAAGCCCCGACAATGAGGGCTCAGAAAAACAGCACTCTGGATGTGATCCCCGTCTGCTATGAAAAGGGGAAGGTGAAAGCATGGAAGATGTACTCTCCTAATTTTGCTGCTTTGACAGGGGGTTCAATTTAGAACCTGGCTTTGTTACATATACAGGAAAACTGACAGTGCTTTCTTGGTTCTGGGACCGTGCGATTAAGCCAAAAACTTTAGTATTATAAGAAAAGGCTAGTAATGTTGGAGGGATGGATGACTAGAGCTGGATTCATCGTGGCTGCTGTAGTAAAATCCTCTGATTCAAAGATCAAGATTCGTGCTGGAAGCAAATTGCACGGGTGATTTCAATATGTATTTTTGGATTCTGGGATTTCTCTTCTTCAATGCCAGATAGGTAGGTACCTGGAATAAACAGAAATCTTACTCCTACTACCACCCCTCATATTTCCACCCATCCGTTTCCATCATCCTGATAAATCACAACAATCTCATCCTAGTGGATCCTTCAAAACTATCTCTTCTGGTTATTGCATGGAACTCTCTAGTTCGCTTGCTGACAGCGTCACCAGCTGATTTATATCTGCCTCACGCTCTTTTTTACCTTCCTCAAGGATTTTTATCACTGATTTTTTTGTAATCTATCAATGAATTTGAATGCTCGTTTGGTCATCTTCTGGACTAGAATTGGAGAGGTGAAAAGGGTCATCAAGGAAAGAAACCGATGTACGGGTCAAAATAAACCAGGATGGTTTTGGTTGCTGATATTAGTACTGGTTACCCCTTCTTGATCATATACTATATTTTTGTATTAGCACTCGATTCTAGTTTATGTTGCTGGCTGCTTTACATTTTGCCTGGCTTCTTTTGATCTCTTTTATTCCCATCAAGGTAAAATAGTGCGGGAATTTTTTTTTTTAAATTTTTGCCGTGGATTGAAATTCTATTCATCCGACAAAGTCAGTTTGAAGCGAGTCCTACTTGAACTTGAATTCTACATTTTGCTGCGATATGAGCAGGTAAACCCTTTTTTTAAAATAAAACTAAAAGTTAGTTTGCATTTCCTAAAATTTTAGCTTTCTTCTATGTTTTTGTTGTTCACTTGATACTGGTATTAGATAAGTAAAACGCTACCAAAATTATAATGGCGCCAATGATGTTGATCGGACGACATGTCTTGAGTGTTCGAAGGTCTGGAACAGGGGTTTGAACTTTGAAGGCTAGGGTCGATTTGGTACATATTGGAACGAGCCTTACTTCCCCGGGCGTTGCACGGGATGAAAATACTTCACAGATTATTTAAACATATTTTGTTATACTGAAGCAATTTTATTGTTTTTAAAGAACGTGAAAACATAACTATTAATGAATGACTACACATTAGAAATAAAACATCAACAATGATAAATAACAATATTGTTCAATTAATTCAGAGTACATATTAAAAATGAAATTTCAACAATGTTATACAATAATGTTTTATAATCAATTAACATTCCTAAATATCTCTTTGTACACAATGTACTTTAAATCAAGAGGTTTCAAATTTCTAATACTCCTCAGAGAGTCATCCATCCCGATATTACTTTCACCTAAGTATGTTTAACCCTAGAGTTTCATTGGAATCTCACAAACCAGCTAGACATTTTCCAATTGGAGTGAGTTTAGAAATAAAAACGGTAGGAACTCATTAAAAATATATGAATTGGGAGCGGGGTTAAGTCTACTAAAAATGTTAAATTAAGTTTAATTTCAACATAAATTTGCAGAAATATATGTGCATTATATTCTAAAACTAGTAATAAAACATCTTTTTTTTTTTGAGATTTTATCAATTTTACTTTTTTATTTGAAGCCATTAGCATAGATGAGACAAATTAAGAAAACAAATCATAAACTCCTAATTCTTTTCAACTGAAGTATCTGGGGGAGATGAATTATATACAGATGCATTCACTTTAATTCAAAATTAGAAAGCTCTAATATTATTGTTGAATGGTTTGGGCCCAATTATTTGTAATATATATATATATATATATATATAAATGTGATGGGATTCTATGGATAAATATTAATTACATATTCCATTATGATTTGTAATTAATGTAATATTAATTCAGAATAATAATTCACCATAAAATTTTTAATCAAATTTGCTCATATTTTAAAATTAAGCTGCATCTTATCAATTATAATATTATTTTTCTTAAGAAAATGGCATTCATTATGCAAATAAAGGTTAAAGATGCAATATTAGTTTGTGGATCCCCTCCTTCCTCTTCCTTTTGATTAGCAAGCAAAAAATCAAATAAGAATCAAATGGAAGTTGGCCACAACTGGATCACTTTCCCTCAAATCCACTTAATCGATGCATCACACTTGGCCACATTGAATGACAGGCAATGTAGTTATGGTCAAGGATACCAGTTAGAAAAACCTACTTTCCTAGAGTTTTTGAATTTAGATTATCTTGATTATTGGTTTTTTTAAAAAAAAAATTGAACCTGGGCGTAAGCAATAATTTTATTGGAAATGATCAAATAATTTTCTCTCAGCATGTTGCAACACTTTATATGAACTTGAGCCTTTCATTTATCAAATTACTTGGGTAAACCAAATCAGGTGAAAGAAAAAAGAATTCTTTTTATTAAGTTGATGTGATAAAGCATTTAATTAGTGTAAGTTGAAACAAAAATCAGCTTCATTTCCCCCAATGTGATAGTAAAGTTGACAATCTTATCTATATTTTTTTTTAAAAAAGTTGACAATCTGATCTGAATTTAGACAAGTGGATGACAAAATTGCCCTAGAGAAAAAAACAACAGGCAATACACAAACTTGGGAGCCAAGAAATTAGCAAATTCGAAGCAAGTTTCTAATCTCATTGTTCAATTTTTTTTTTTTGAGGGGGGGGGTCAAATCTCATTATTCAATTGCATTTGTCTATCAAAGATGAATTGAATCTCCTGTACACAGCTCAAAGGAAGATAAACTTATAATAAGAGCTATAAGCAAGTGCAACATCTACAAAACAAAAATAAATTATATCCTTCAATTCATCAACGTACACAACTTTAATACCATGCAACATTTTTAGTTGTACAATTTCTTTCATACCAATTCCATCCTATCTATCTAATATTAACTACCATTCATATCCATCATCAAATAAAAAACATGCTTCAAACAAATGATTTTTATTTTTTAATCATGACATTATCTTTATTTGAACTTATAGTTATAAGATTATCTTATTTTTAATTTTAATGATAAAGTAAGCTACATTAACTACCACATGCTCGACACAAAACTATTCTACAACTACTAATTCAAAAATAACTCATAATCCAAATATATTATGCATAAAATATTGTCTGTCTTTACTTCTATATATCTACTACCACCATATGAACTGGAATATAACATGTAGAAAAAGAGGCAGCTTGAAAAAATTGGAATGTAACTCGCAGAGACACACAATGTATACTAACCACAAAGTAAATATAAACATGGATATGTGCAAGCTTTTTTAAACTATTGGGTGGTAATAGCATTTATCATGAGAAGAGAGGACTTGACTCCCAACCTCTTTTATTTTAATGAGTAATTAAGAAATGCCATATATGCCATAATTGAGAAATTTCATGAAACATGAGAATTACATTCAAAATTTCACTGAGATATTTTAAAAAAAAAAAATAGATGGCTATAGGTAATAGTATACCTGAAGAGTGATTTTTTTATGGGATAGACTACAAAGTTAGAGTGGGGACAACATAGTTTCTTATTTATCATATCATTTAAAGTAGGATTTTTACATCAAAAACAGAACAAATTCATACTACTTGAGCTGCAACTTATCCCTTGCTCTCCAAGCATTTTATGCCCCAACTGATGCGGGAAATCAATCTTTGCGCAATTTGTCATCTTGTGGCAATTTTAATGTTCTCTAAAGCACGCCCATGTAGGTGCAGCTTAACCAAGTCATTTTATGTTCTCTCTTGACTCAATATTAACTTTCCTTACTATTTGGAAAAGCTTCCGGCGTTTCACAGGTAAACTGTTGTTCCAACTTCCAACATTAACCATTCGAACTTGAACACTTGACCACAAAAAAGAAAATCCTACACAAGCAAAGTTGAATCTATTTATGTATACGCACAGGGAGCATTGGCTAGGCTAATTAAAAATATGATAAATATCTTTAAAAAAAGTATAACATTTTCCAATTTCATATATATGTACATTGAAATTACTAATAACTAAAAAAAAATTTCAAAGGAGCTCCATTCCAATGTAAAAAATCATAAAACATTAGCAAAGTGAAAAAGCAAAAGATTTTATATCAAATTAATCTTTTCAGACAAATTCCTTCACTGGCCGAATCAACTTCTTAAGGATCTAATTTATACGAAAAATTGATAAAAAATATTATCACACATCTGTGCATGGGATGCCTTCACTTAAACGTACTAAATAATAGTTCATTACAACAGTGCATATTACCATTTACTCCCTAAGTTAACTTTTTTGTATGTATGTTATCAAATTATTCACTCCATACAATCATGCAATTACTATCATGGTAAATAATTGAATATATGAAATGAAACAACTGAAAAAACCTGGAGAGATTTGAAAATAGGTGATAGAGAACTAAATATATAAAAGGATACAACTAACTGCCTATGAATAATATTACTCTAGTAACTGTCACCATGAATTGCATGTGATGCCTTTTTAACATTGTTCAAGACTGGTTCATTTAACACGAGTTTTCATAGATCTTGACTCTTGCGTCAACATATGCTATATACGTGTCTTGAGTAAACTTCATTCCAGTCTAAAGTAACATGCTCCACTCCAGGAAGTCCAGATCGTGACAAATCTAGGGTGACAACTGTAATATTTGAAGGAATCAGAATTATGTGCAGCAAGGATTAGGAATTTTGTTTTTTAAAAATATAATATTCCTCTATATTAAAAAATTGTAATTAGTCACTGTTCATACCTACTAAAGTATACTGACCTCTGGATTATTACATAGCCATCATGCTCAAAGCCTAAACTTAACTGACTGTTCATATCGCTTGTGCTGTATTTAGAAAAGATCAAGAAAATCTTGATGAGTACTGTGTGAATGATAGACATATATAACTTGTGGTCAAGGACACCAAAAAGAATTACGTACCCCTTGATTTTCAGGATTTGAAAAACCTTGGTAATATCAACTAAGAGAACTGGTCATCATAACGTCAACTTCTTCATGAGTAAAGTCCGACAAAACAGAGAAAAAAACATGTGAGAAATGTCGAATAAGTTAACAGTGAGGTTCACCCAATATCTTGCACTACGAAAGGTTACTATGATCAACATAAAGACTCACATGAAAACCTATTTAATCTGAATTTAACATCAGTAAACCTTACTATTTATTGTGTTACTTAGAAGTTGTGCACCCAACATCCAGAATACATAACTGATGAATGCTTCAAAAGTGAAACTTGGAATATACATAATTCTTCACGCAAAACCATTATTGTAGCTAAAAAAAAAAAAAAGGACCTTCTCCCCTGCATATGTAGCTTCTATGCTTTCTTGGTACTCCTCTTTATAGTAGGACTAAATGAAATACTCCCTTTGGTCCTAAATATAAAACCAACTTTGTAGTTCAAAAGTTGATATTATCTTTAGGACATGAGAAATAATTTAATAAGATGTTCATTTTAAAATGATGAACATACCTTGGATGGTATAACTTCATTGTGTTCAGATGACTGAGGTACTTAGGAAACCCTTGTAGAAGCAGAAGATGATTTTGTATCTGACATCTTCTCCTCGGACAGTGACTTAGCAGAAGATGAAGAAGGACAGGGCTCAGAAGCTTCACGTCCAACTCTTATCCCAGCCAGCATAAATCTCTGATGAGTGGTGGACCCATAGGAATTTTCTGTGTGTATTGCCACATCACATTTGCTGCAGAGTAAAGCCCATCCTCTGTATAGAAGAAATAGCCAAACTTAAAATGGAATTAGTAGTAGATTCTACCATGAAGACTACAACCTTAACAATTAACAACATAAGAATGGCAAGATGAAATGTAATAGGTAGCAGAAGAAGTATTTAGATAAATGAACACTGAGTATAGGAGAATTCTTAACAGAAAGGGAAAAAAAATCTTGGAAGAGTTAAAAGTAATTGGAACAAAAATGACAGAAAAAAAAAAGGAAAGAATTCAGCATGATTATAAATTAATTTTCCATATGATATAATCTTCCTCTGAATTAAAAAATCATCATCGGTCACTGTTTAAACCAACTGAAGTATGCCAACCTATGTATCACCTACTTACATAGCCATTATGCTAAAGCCTATACTTAATGGACTGTTCATATAGCTTGTGCTGCAATTAAAAAAGATCAAGTAAATCTTTTTTAGATCTTACAAAATCCTGTCATTCACAAAGCACCATATCCACAAAGTTTGAGCATATCTGCAGCAAGAGCAATGATCTCTGGCCAGATTTCCCAGCAAGAACTCAGAATAACAGCAAAGACAAAGCATGGTAGGGGACAATGATTGCAACAGCAGACGAGGTAAGGAGTATCTCCCTAAGGGAATGACACTTGGGTTTCCAAAAGATCAATTTAATGACATCTAGGTTCATAAAAAAGTGTTATTGAAAGATAAGAACATATATTGATTGTGAATATGGAAACTTCAGTTGCAAATTCAGTATTTAAATCTTATATGCCACTCACAATAATTTGCAACTAAGACCCTGATATTTGCAACTCATCATTCAATAAAACTTTTTGGGACCTAACCATCGTTCCCCTTATCTTTTTGCAACTAAGACCACTCACAAGTAAATCTTGATAAGTACACATTGAATGACACGCTTTCAAGTTGTGGTCAAGGATACCTCCATCATGGTTGTCACTGGTCCCTCCATTAGGCTATGAATGGAAACAAAGGCAAAACTCATAATTATTATACCACCCATAATTTACTTACATCAACATCAGAAGAAATATTGGTTGAAAATGAAAACACTTTCAGTGCCAACAAATTTGAACCCAGAAATTATAAATATTATGCATCCATTTTATTGTCTATCAAATTGTATGTATTGTTTCTATACTCGACAGGCAAAATTGCACACTAATAGAAGCAAAAGAAGATAATGATGAAGAAGAAATAAAAGAGTATGTGAGTTGCCACCTTGACTAACTTGCACACTAATAGAAGCAAAATTGCATGAAGCCAAAGGAAAAGTGAACGGTTGGTTGCTGAAGCCGTTGCTTTGTAATCAACAGCGAACAGAGAAAGCACAGAGAAAATCATCTGGATATTAAGAAGAACCTTCTTCATAATGCTGGTGCTAAGCCATGTTTGGCTGAAAATTTGCTTAAACAATGTTCGCTGTTAAGAGAGAGGGAAGAGAGGCCATCGGCTTTTGAATTATTTCAGATTTGATTTGGGAGAAAACCTTTCAAACCCGTGACTCTTCAAATAGGAATACCTCACACATACAAATGTTAGGAGACATGTGCCTTTGGAAGAAGAATGGCTCACAGTTTTCTCTTCCCTTTCTCTTTCATTTCTGTATACACGACTTTCATCTTTTGAAAGGATAAAAAAATCAAGAGAGAAAGAAGGAGAGAGAAAAAGAAAAAGCTAGCATAAAAAGGAATTGAAAAATAATGCTGGCAAGCCAGCTAGAGCTTTGTACCCAAGCCAACCACGATTGTGCATTATCCATAGCTTTAGCATTAAAGATCTTCCCAGCACTCTTAAAAGCACTGATCACAGCAAGGGGAGAACTAAAAAATAAGAGCATCAATAATAAGCAAGTGTTCACAAATACTCTGCGCAGTTTCAGCGACAGCTTTGATGTTCCCATATTATTCCAGTAAATGTCAGTTGCCAATGGAGCACGCTCAACTTTCCACTGGTTTCTCCAAGACGTAATTCAATGAGAGAAAAGGACTTCCCAATTCGCCTCCTCTTTTCATTTCGAAAACCAGAGACTTGCCAGCTTTTAAATATAAACTTATATTCAATATGGCATCACAAATTGAATTGATAATTTTTTTTACTAAAATAGATGTCGGACATTGTCCCACGAAATCTAATATAAACTTATATTCTCAGCTTTACACTTCTAATTGCTTTAAAAGAAACAGCACACTGTCATATCTGATTCAAACAACTTTTTTACCACATATTGAAATGTTGAGTAAATATCGAAAGTATTGTCACAAAACTAAAGCCAGATTTGATAGTGAACATAGCTACTTCACCTTAACATGAACTTCAATTACTTCTTTCTGCCAAAGTCACGATAGCAATAACTTGCTCCCTTCTCCCCTCAAAGTAGTTGGCTTTCCTCAGACAATGTCCTGTTCTCATGTTGTATACGGAGCTGCAATCTATAGATCTGCATTCACCAATAGCAAAAAAAGTAACAGGAGTCAAATGAGCATTAAAGAGAACTTGAGAAACAAAACCTACAATATTGTTTGGTGCCCGCACTTGCTCAGTTCCTGCCTGCAATTTGTGTTCTTAAAGATGAGTTGACCTAAAGAAAAAGCACCAGCACAACTTCCTCGTTGTTGCTTCTTGGCCAACACCGTGGTCACCAGCAAAACTTCCTCGCCTCTATGATATGAAAAAAAGGGGAGAAGCCCGGGTATGGGTTATTAGAGGAAGCAAAGCGAAACAGAAAAAAGAAAATAATGAACAATCATTAAGATTATGTTACCTAGATAATGAAAAAAGAAAACTTGTCATGGCTTTTGCTCACATTAAAGCCAATGGAGTTCTCCTCTCCGTCCAATCCCAGATATTGCAAAGCTTTGGTTCCACTCTCCACAACCGTCACTGCAGATTTCGAAAAATCAGTCAACTTCAAAATCCAATCGAAAACTTGAACATATACAATATAAAAATATCTGTGGTTGGAATTGGTTCGGTGCCTTACCTTTGTAGGCAGAAATTTTGAGCAAGCGTTCGATGACCTTCCGATCGACATGAATCGACGGCGAGAACGTGGAAGTCTGAGAACAGGAAGGCAAATATGAATGAAATGAGAAGGGAAAGGAAGGAGATGCTTATAAAAGAGGAAAGAGAGAAAGGTAAAGGCTAGATTGGGAGAAAAGGTAAGAGATTCAGGGGATCCAGATCAGGAAGATCTTTGCAGATCTACGAGACAGAATTATGCCACCACCTCTTGTCTGGATATCTTCCTTTTGCATATCTTTACTCGGTGATGGTAGAATTCAAAACGTCCCGTGATTGAGCGCATGAACAAACCTATCTGGATATCTTGTCTGGATATCTTCCTTTTCCATGAACAAACCTACATTTGAGTGATTGCATTTGCTTTCGAGAGTAAGAGAGAATTCAAAATTCAAAATTTGAGCTGGAGAGAGAGACCGAGGAAGAAGAGAAAGAGAGGGAAAGGAAAAAAGGGTAAAGGGATTGCGTGAGAGAACTGAAGATTGAATAAGGAGGAAAAGGGAGAAAAGTAAACTGTCCCATGATTGAGCGCAGCCCGAGGTCGAATTGGCTTTTGAATAGTAAAGGTCGGCTTATGAATAGTAAACTGTAAGTAGAGCCGATGATAAGCCGTTTTGGAATTGGCTTGAGGGGATGTATTATTATATATATATTGATGATGCAACAAATGAGAAAAATCTTAATTTCAGACTGGTATGAATGACAACACATGGGCCAATCATCAATATAAACTTAATAACAATAGCAAAGTAAGCCGTGTACTGTTCATGATCTCACATATCACTATTCAATTTAACAGTGACGGCTCAAACAGTGTGGCGTGTTCGGCTTCCTGCACAGATACTGATGAGACCATGTTGGTTTTCAATTTTGAAATTCCCTCCGTCCATGTGTTCTCTCTTTCAATTTTAGTTTGCATCCCTGTCCTTTCATTTCTCATCTCTCTCCGAGCATGTTAGTTTGCATCCCTTCAGCGAAGGTGAAGATGAGAATATCTTCTTAGCGAGGTCGAAGATCGGGCCATCTGAGCGAAGTCGATGATGCGAATGTGATGAGAAGATGGAGGGGCTCTGGAGGTGCTGCAAATCTGGCATAATTGATTCTGGATTTCATCGTTTCGGTATTTGTGTTTTTTCCGTCTCTACTCCCCTTTAGTTCATCCATCCATCGTTTAGGTATTTCTGGATTTCATCGTTTTGGCTGATGTTCACTGTTATAACATCTTGACTAATAAATGGTCTAGGTAAGCTTAGAATAGAGGATTTTTGGATACATTATCAAAGTGTAGGATTTGTTTTTTTGTTGGAAGTGTAACACCCGACCAACCCCCAATCCCCCACCCAAAAAAAAAAGAGAAGACTTTCTGGGAATAGGATGCGTGACAAAGTCCCTGAAATTGAATAATTTGTGATATTCATTTTTTTGTCAACCATTTTATCCGTTGGTTTGTTGCTTCAAATTAAAATATACTTGATTAGGATTGCCATAAGCTTTTGTGCCCTTGATTTTTTTTTTTTTGGTTACTTTTACGCTTGGGACTTTAATTCTCAATACTAGAGCCTCTAAAGGCTGTTGGAATTGAGGCTTCACTTTATTCTTGAAATGTTTCAAAGGAATGTAGTCAATTTTATATGTTGCGTTATTTCTTATAGTTTGGAGGGGCAGTTTTAAATGTTACATCCTGCTTTTTTCACCTTTTTAATTTTTTAAAAAAAATCATGACATAGTATGGTTAATTAGCGGTAATTTTTTGCTTTCTGGGAGGGGCAGCTTAGTGTTAGATAATGTTATATGCTATGCTCACAAAACACTTGGGTTTCCCAGATTTTGTCATGAATTTCCAAATTTCTGTGGGAAGTAAGCTTTGCAAAATATTCTCTTTCTTTGCCTAAAATTCGTTCCACAGGTTTTGAAGCTCGTGATTTTACCTTGATAATATTCGATTGACTTCAAAATCATTCAATTTGAAGCAATTGAAGTAGGAGAACTAATGGTTTGACCTTCTTACATAGTTTCATCTCAATTATAGTTCAAAGTTAGCTGAATGAACTGCTTAAATTTTGCAGTTAATCATAATTGTTGGTGTTCAGAGGTTGAGATCAGAAATTACGATTCTTTTTATGAAAAGGGCATGATATTTACTCCAGAGCGGGTATATACTATAGAGCATACTTCGCTATGAACTTGCCAGGTTATTACCTATAAGAGTAAAAATGTTTGAGTCTGAACACCCTGTGTACTGGTATATTATACTGCTAACTTGACAGTTTACTTATTCTTTAACCATTTTTGTTTTTGTAACTAGAAAAAAACTTGCCAGGTTATTACCTTCTCTTTGTTTTTGTAGCTCACTTTTATTTTCTCTCAAGGGAAACATATTCGTTGTCAAGCTAAATTTTTGGTGAATCTGAACAATTTACTTTTCAGATTCTGATATTATGTTTTTGTTATTACTTTTTTTCGGCTTTACTGTCACTAGTAATTGTAATTTTTCTTTTGGATAAAACAATGTATACTAAACCACTTTACAGTTTCTTTCACTAAAATTTGTGATTTCATACATACTATATACTGATTATTAGTACTTTTGATGTGAGTATGAATTGATGCAGGTTTTGTTTGTGTTGATTGTTTACAGTTTCTTTCACTTAAATTTGTGATTTCATACATACTATATACTGATTATTAGTACTATAAACCAATGTTTATCTATGTTTTGGCCACCCATAAACGTCATCGGAATGAAAGCCCACCACAGATTTTGTTGTGGTAATGACGTTCTTTTGGGAGACCACCAGAATCATTGCCCGTCGCAGGTTTTAATCCTTTTATATTCACAGGTTTTGTTTCTGTTGATTGTTTACAGTTTCTTTCACTTAAATTTGTGATTTCATACATACTATATACTGATTATTAGTACTATAAACCAATGTTTATCTATGTTTTGGCCACCCATAAACGTCATTGGAATGAAAGCCCACCACAGATTTTGTTGTGGTAATGAATACAGTTTATTGACAATGGATCAGCTTTCAAAAACTTGATGATTTCCTAATAAGCCTATTGTTTGGAATCGGTGTTAATAATTTTGATCTTCCCATGATTTGGGGATTTTGTGTTAAACCCACATCAACTATTATGAGATATTAAAGCTTACTTTATGGTTTAGAATATTCATTTAATTTAATTTAGTTGAGTGGGGTGATTTTAATCATACGGCTATTATTAGCCATCTTATTATTCTCTTTTGGGTGTGATTAAGAATTTTTTTCCCCCTTGAGTTTATGATTCAACTTGCAACCTTTTGTAGATGCTAGAATCCATGTTATATGTTTACAATTATCCTTCATTCTCTTATTAACATAACTATATTGGGGAAACAGTCAGCCCTGATGAATTGGGGAAACGGTCAGCCCTGATGAAAAGCTTCCTTGGGTCCATGGTGTTATACAAAAAGGCTTCACGGGTGAGTTTCTACTTAATTAATAATAGAATTTATGTTATATCAAGCATTTAAGTCTTATCTGCCTACTAACAGGTCATGCTTATTGTTATAAATATCAAGTTTCAAGGAATTTATTTTAACATTGGGCATTTGTATTTTACTCCTTTTAATAGCAATATAGGTATTTGGTTTGTCCAGGAACATCATTCTTGGTGCCTAACTTCAATAAATGTTAGTTACTTGATCAATTTGGATTATGCATTCATCTTTGTTTATTTGGATTATGGTTTTTTCTTGAAAGACTTTCATGTGGGAATCATATTATGATGTGTCTGTTTAGTAACAGTAACTTGATCAATTTGCTAATGTTGCATATTTTAGAATGTGAATTAGCGGTGGTGAACTAATCATTTGTTTGGTAGAAAGTCAAGTTTCAATCATGTAAGCACAAAAGTACACATTACCAAAGCATTCCAAATCCTGAAAATCCGAGGGAGTAGGTAAGTCCAACTGGTATGCTTGACCACAACTTCATTGATTGTCATTCAATGTTTAATCATCAAGATTTACTTGATCTCTTTTGATTGCAGCACAAGCTACATGGACAGGGCTGAAATTCCTGAATCCTCTCCTTTTTGTAATTTTTATTCCTATTACTTTTAACTATTCCTATTACTGACGAGTTTTTTTCCCCTTTAAGAATTTTTACCAAATGCACATATGGAAGGCATCCTAGATTCCATGAGATGCTTCCATTGAGGGCATATTTATTGTCAAAGAGGAGGACCAAGAAAGCATAGAAGCTAGATGTGCAGGGGAGAAGGTCCTTTTTTAAAAGTAGGTATATGGTTTTGCATGAAGAATTATGTATAGTCCCAGTTTCATTTCTGAATCATGCTTCTTTTATGTATTCTGGATGTTGGGTGGACAACTTCTGAGTAACCAAATTAATAGCATTGATATTACTTTTTGGTTTTGGCTTTTGTTTATTCTCATGTTCAATCAAAATCAAAGAGGTTAAGCACAAGTGAGATATGGTTTTGAGATCATGATTAATTGTCATTTCAGATTGCATTCATGTTGGAATAAGGTTTGTTTACAGTCAGGAAATACTATTTGGGGCAGTAATTGGCTTTTGTTTTGCCTTTGGCTTGGCTCTCTCTCTCTCTTTTTTGTGTGTTTGTGTTTTGGCTTTACTTTGCATTCATGAACAAAGGTTGTGCTATCTTTACATATTGGCCATTAGTTTCCTAATTGATGATGAAAATTACGACTTCAAAGGTGAGGAACATGTCGTAGATGGCTTAATGCATTCTGTCAAATCCAAAACCTTGAGTATGTTCACACTTATACTGATTGTTATTTCTTATTTTCTGTATCTAAATTTATTTCTTTAATTTTGATTGCTGAATTTGTCACCAGAAGAACTACGGAAAAGTAAGTATCTGGTGTAGCTTTTGTTTCAGCTTGCATGAGTTGTCTTTTACATCCTCTTAACCCAAATGGATCAGGTGAAGGTGGCTTCAACAGCGAAAAAATTCTGGGCAGGTAATTGTATGTTGTGGCTGGGAAACATTTTTTAAAATCAGCATACAAAGGTCATAACATTCTTTTGTTTGTACTTTTCCTTCAGTGTCCACAATGCAAAAGGAAATGTGCATTGAGGGGTGTGAGGAAACTCTATGCTTCACGTGCACTTGCTGCTGATGAAGAGTTACACAAGGTTGTTTTACTTTTATGTCTGTATAACATGTCAAAGGAGACTTTGGAGAATTAAATTGTCTGATGAGTATCCTTTGTTTGCAGAAAATTCGGTTGCTTGAGGCCATATGTGCTATTTTGCTTGACACTTTATTTACGGGAACACTGACTTGACTGAGAATCTTGAGTTGGAAAACCTTTCGATAAATGCCTGCATCACCAAGATACAGTTGCTAGCACTTTACCCTTGACAATGTATAATTATCAAATGGCCTATTTGGAAATTTTCCTGATGCTAGCCTTCTTGCAAAAGTTGTATTTACTATTTCCCCCTTGACTTATGTATTGCTGTAACTCCAGGGGAATCTTCATCATTGGAGGCATCTGTTTCTTCATTGTGATACATACTTCAAGATGTATATTTCTTGTAGAAATGACCTGACATTTCAGATCAAATTCTTGAAGATGACAGCCCATTACCAAAACATGCAATTCTGCAAATATCGCGAGTGATACGAGTAATTTTAGAGAATTGTCCTAACAATACTTCATTTGATGGCTTAGAGGTAAGTTGGTCATAAATAATGCTTTATTCTTGGTTTTTTGTTTTCATTCCTTCCTTTGTTGTTTGGTCAGGTGATTCCCCCCCCCCCCCCAAAAAAAAAAAAAAATCCTCCTTCTTTTCAGCAATTCAAGTTTTTACTAGCGTCAATAGATTCTGAGATGGTTATGGCTGCATTGGAAACTCTATCAGCACTGGTGAAAATATATCCCTCCAACCTTCATGGAAGTGCAAAGATGGTTGGTTGTGGTTTAGTGAAGGGCTATCTCCTTTCCTTGGTGCAAGTTAATGAAAGATAAATTTGAACCTAAAATCTTTATCCATATTATATGTTAAGTCGTGGCTGTCTTTTTGCTGCACAGGTAGTTGTTGAACTATATAAGATTGAGAGATTTAGAAATATTCTTACTTGCTATATGATCTTTTTTACCTGTAAATTATATTAGAAATATATCTTTTTATCTTTTTCGTATTATACGGTTAACTTTTTTGACTATAAGGTTGATAAAGTAGGTAAATCATATTTTTCTAACTTTGTTCTGTTCATTTTGTTGCTGCAAGGTTGAGGGATGTTCTTCATAAGAGGCCGTAGGAGCAAATTGTTCATACGTCATTCATTTGGCAACAAATTTCGCTGGTAAGGTTCTAGCCACCTAGAATGTAGCTGAAGATGTATCCTCTTTTCTTGGATCCTTAATTATTGTAAAACTATGTGATATGGTCTGCAGCTTTATAATAAGAGCGGAGGTAGAAGTAGTTTTTAAAATCAGTTAAATCTGTCATTCTTAAAGGAAAATAGTAATGGTAATTTTTCCTTTGGATAAAACGATGTATACTAAACCATTTTATAGTTTCTTTCAATAAAATTTGTAATTTCATATGTACTATATATTGATTAGTACTTTTGATGTTAGCATGACTTGATGCAAATGCATTAGAAGTAAGATATAGAGCTATATGTATGATTACGGCCATGGGTCGTACAATGTTTGACTGCCATCACTTGGTAGGTAAAGTTTCTCTCATTTTGGTTGTTCGATTTAAAGTAGAGGAGAAGGTAAAGGATTCTGTCCTTATGCTTAATTTTTTGCTTAGGTACCTATTACTTTTCATAAAAGATTAATTATTGTTATTTATTTACTTCTGCGTTGCTTTATGGAACATTAGAATTATCTTCGTATTGCAGCAAGTGACATTGGAAATAGTGTTTACAGGCTTACCAACTATGATGATGTGCTGCATATATATGTTGGACATGATTGGTCTGATGAAGATGCTTTTCAAAAGATTTATACCAAATTTAATTTGTAGTTAATAATATTAAAGGGGATACAGCATATATTAGTAATAATCTTATAATGCCATTAACTTGAAGCAAGGGCCTTGCTGGACAACATTACATGAGTGGAAGGAGTGAACTTGGTTATCTGTATGTGAAGGAGCCAACTATATGTACATTTTGAATGGACTATGTGAATAAGGTATTTTAGATTCTAATTATCTATTGTGATGAATTACATTTTAAGAGATAGATTAATAATAACGAAAAAGAGATGAATGAATCCCTGAATCATCTTATTGCAAGCCATGATGATTATTCTGTTGTCATCATCATCTATTTGTTGTATGCGTGTCAATCAAGGAGAATAACACGCAATATGAAAATAAGTAGATGTCTCTGTGCAAAATGTGGGTTTTTTCCTTTGAGGGAGGAGGGGGGGTTGTGCTTGACATATTCAAAGGAATTTTAGTTGGACGATTGTATGTAAGAATAGACTATTTGACTGTTAAAATATATTGATGTAAGTTCACATGACCCAATCTCTTACATTGATACATTATTTTCAATTAAAGGCTAAAAATATGTATCAACTATTTGGCATTGATGAATTAAGTCATGATTTTTTTGGTATAACCAATGACATATCAAATTATGTTAGCTCACGGAGCCATACAAAAATATGATCTGAAATCTCGAAGCTGCATATTTAAGGTCATTCAAAACACATGTTTGGTGAAGGTGAAGAGAATTGAAAGGGATGAAATATGAAATCAAGTAAATGAATCTCACGCAACGCATGGGGGAGTGCATGTTGAATGCTTTTGAGGGAGACCATGCTTTTGAATGCGTTGGGGGGGGTATTAAGGAAGTACCCAATTGATAAGATCTTTAGAAATGTTTAGCAACATATGTCAGATGTTGTCAATTTATGTTACATATAGGAATGTTTATGTATTATGATGAGTAGCATTTTGATGTAATTGCTTCTCTCTTTTTTCTTTTTTTGGCTTTTAAGCTGAAGCAGAAGTTGCGAAACATATAAGAGTATAATTACTGATGTGGTTGTGGTTTATATTGTATATTTGGATTGTGACTATTTTTTGTTGGCTGATTTAAAATCCAAATATGTTCTTTATTTTCCTTTGTGTTTTATTCAATTTCTTAATAATTTAGATGAGTGGAAGATGATGATGTGTTTTCATATTGTGAAACTGTTGTACACGCGCATCGCGCGGGGGGGAGTTTGTGCTTGTTACGTGGATGATAGGACATGAATTTTGAAGGTTTCCTTTAGTTTTAACGGGACGCAGCCTAAACATACGTCTTCTGCAAATAATTTTAGACGTGTAATAAAAATAAGTAAAAAGGGATGAAGAAAGATAGGGGAGGATATAGAAATATTCAAAGCATTTCTATGTAAAATCATCCAAGTATCCAACCTTTTGTGTTAAACATATATTTATAGGCCTTAAACCATCCAATAGTTGCAACAATTTTTATTACTATGATACAGTATGAAACTATTGAAGGTTATGGCCATTAATCACAAAATGAAATCATAAGAGTGAAAGATTACGAATATTCTCTCATCTGATATTTACAAGAAGATGCAGCTTTTTCATCCCTTTTCCGTTGGAACAGCTTCCAACCCATCGCCGGTTGCCGTTGCCCTTTTTCTTCTTCTTCTTCTTCTTCTTAAGGAAAAAAATCTGAAGTTAAAATCACTTTTTGTGACCGATAAATTTAAGAAACTCTAAATACATACTTATTTTAGGTGTTTAATCGGACTTAATTGTCCCTTCGCCAAGCTAGGAGATTCAGGGTCTCAGTTATGAGTTATGACTTTATTTGAGGGGCAAAACTTATGTCAAATTATTTATATAATTAAAAGTTTATAGCTAGATTTATAAATGCACATAAATATTTTAACAATCGGTAATAAAAAATAAAAAATAAGAGTGAATATGAAAATTTACAAATCTTAATTTATATTATAAAAGCTTGCACAGAAGCTTGTAAGTGTTATTAGATATATATTTTTTCTGTCCAAATATTGGATTTTTTCTGCCAAGAAAAAAAAAAAGGGGAAAGAAATCTGTATTCTGTGCCGCACTGCCTCCGTCGTTCCCCGCTTCTCCCAAGTGAAGCCATCATCGCTCACTTCCCTGGAAATACAAGAAGAGGAATAAATTTTCTGATTCCGAGAGTAGAAGGAGGAGGATACAGGCTGACGAGGTCATATTTTCTTTTTCAACGAGGCTTTGCTCTGTAAGATCTGCTGCCGCCCATGTATCAGTGTGCTTCTTGTTGTCTTGCTAGAGTGAAAGCTGTTTTCTACTCCCCTTGATTGAAATTGGATTTTAGCCGTCTATGCATGTATTGCTGTGTTGTCTTCAAATTTGTTAACATCCATTTCCGGTCGTCCTTTTGACTCTGTGAATATCTTGAGATGAGATGTTTTAAGTTATAGCTTTTTTACTATATCTTGCATAAAGACTTCTTTTGTTCTTCACTTTCACTTCGTCATTTCATTGGACCAATAATTCATCGGAGGAATATGTAGATCTGCTGCTCGCTCAAGAACAAATATGCCTTCGTCTTTCATCACTTATTTATGAGTTGACCTCTTCCCAGCCAGATAAAACTTAGTTTTTTCTTGAGGATGGTTCCCCCTTTTGGTTGGGTTCTGTATCTTCGCTGAAGTTTCATTTTTCCCCTTTTCTTTGTCTCTTCTCTTCTGTCAAGAAGGGAAAGATTGAAGCCGTAGTAAAATATTACACCTAGTTTATATCTGCATTTCGTGATGATACCTGCCAGTTTCTTTGATCAACTGCAAAAGTGGAAAATTATTTGTAATGAGTCTGCTCTGAAGATGTTACTGCAATAAAGCTGTATTCAAAGGCTGAAGTGCACGAAGCTACTAACAACTTGATATAACAAAGCTTTGTTCTTGTCCCCCTCCTCTTATTGCTTTATTTTTTGCTAGATTGCTTTTGATTCACCAACTGAATGGAGCTATCTGCAACTCCTAGTCTTCTGAAATGCCCTTCATCTCTGCTTCCTAAATCTAGAGTTTGGATTTTCCAGAGAAGTCTTCCTCCCACTTCCGCACATTCCCACCGCTCCATCTATTCAGTAAATCACTGCAATCTCATCCGAATGGATCCTCTCAGAACTATCTCCTCTCCTGCTTTAGCGGAACACAACAGTTCACCTATAACAACTTCACCAACTAACTCAGGTCTGTTCCAAACTGCTTTTTTCTTCAGACGATTAAAAAAACAGTTGCTCAACATTTTGAAATGCGTAGATGATTTTGTATATTTGTCTGATCATCTTCAGGGGCTAGAATTGGAGAGGTGAAAAGGGTCACTAAGGAAACTAATATATCAGTCAAAATAAACCTGGATGGTTCTGGGGTTGCTGACAGTACTACTGGAATTCCCTTCCTTGATCACATGCTCGATGTCAGTAATATTAACTCTTTTCTAGTTTATATTTTGTTCTGATTTTTTCCCCTCCAAGGTCTCAATATGGGATTGAAGGATTGATTGTGGTGCATGCTAGAGAGGTTTATAGAGAAAAATACGCCTAATTGAACAATCTTAATTTTCAGAATCTGATCATGGATTTTGAAATGTCAAAATCTTAATTGAAAATTGAAATTAATGGCTCTCACGGTATCAAAATTGGCCTGAGGGTGTAATAGTTCGGAAACTAAACTTTCTTCTGATTTTTCAGCAACTTGCTTCACATGGGCTGTTTGATGTGCATGTGAGGGCAACTGGTGATACCCACATTGATGATCATCATACGAATGAAGATGTGGCTCTTGCCATTGGAACGGTACTACCAAAAGCTACATGATTTAATTTGCTTCGTTCTGTTATATGCATCTGTTTGAAACTAAATTTATCTGTTATCCAATGGTCAAGATCTTACAAGACTGATTTACGAGAGTGTATTTGTACATTTGATTTCATCCTTTCTATGCACATGGCATCTAAGCCATGGTGACAATTCTTATAATTATATTGCATATTTAATATTTAAAAATGGTGGGCATTTGCGTATTAGCTTAGACTATCTAAATCCATATTCATATGCTATTAATACTAATAGGTTTTTGTTACTTTTGTCTTCAGGCCTTACTTCAGGCTCTTGGTGATAGAAAAGGTATAAACCGGTTTGGTGACTTCTCTGCGCCACTTGATGAAGCGCTAATACATGTTTCCCTGGTAAGTTTGTCGCATACAGTATATTTGTGATTAGTTAAAGGTTTAAGTTAGATTAATGTATATGAGTCCTTCTGATACATTCAGCGTGCAAGTCCATTGTATTTAGCAAAAGGTTTAATAGCCATTCTGACCTCATTTACAAGATTTTCTCCCCTTATAAGTCAATTTATGGTTCACTAAAGCAATTTGCTCTTTTTTCAGGATCTATCTGGTCGACCTCATCTTGGTTATAATTTGGACATACCCACTCAGAGAGTTGGAACGTATGACACTCAGGTTGTGCATAAGTCTTTGAATACTTTATTTTTTAGTTTTTCTTTTCCTGTCCTTATTTCATTCAATTACACAGCCAGAGCTTCAAACTGATAGTTATTCAAATATTTTGGTTGGACATGTGAACTGACTATACAATTTTTTAGCTGTCATTATCCTCATACTTATTTCTTTTGCCTTTTGTTTTAATCTTTTATATCCTAATGCATTCTTGATACATCCTTGTTTGTAGTTAGTGGAGCATTTTTTCCAGTCCTTAGTGAATACTTCTGGGATGACACTTCACATTCGGCAGGTAAAGAATTTAAATTTTCGCCGTCGTAAGCATTTCTTTTGTTGCTATGAAAACGGAAAATCAAAGCTATGAATAATCTGCCGGACGTCTTTGCAAGCATATAAGGTTGCAAAAACAGAGATTCACTTTATATTATTCTGGATGCATCAACAGTTCAACTTAATTTTTCTGTTATATATTCACTATTCTAGAGTTTATGCATATTCTACCAGACAAGAAACTTAAGATGGTCTTTATTTCACTTTTAAAATCTATTAATCAAATACATGATTTTTTTATTTAATCTTTAACACAGCTTGCTGGAAAAAACTCCCATCATATCATTGAGGCCACCTTCAAAGCTTTTGCTAGGGCTCTTAGACAAGCAACAGAGTATGACCCACGTCGATGTGGGACTGTGCCAAGGTCTGATATCTATGAAAATGGTTCTCTCTATTTTATGCTAAGACGAAAAGTACTGGCTTATGTTGACCTGCCACTAAGCTACTGTTTAAAACGGTTTGATGTTTATCCTCTCTGCTCTAAAGATAAGATGTTTGATTCTTTATGTATTTTCTGATGATAGAATGATGAATAATACTCTTTCTTTGTTAAAAAAAGAACAAAGAACTAATTTTCTCACGTTTCAAATCACTCACACCATTTCATCGAGAGATAAACAGGACAATTCCTGTTCTTTGTTGATAAAAATATTCAGATTCAACATATGTAACACAATTTCTGGATTGATCAGGCTTCAATGCTTCTTTTTGGAAGGCAGAATAACTCTGAAAAAAATATAGTACGAACGATATCTGTCAAGCATATTCACTCATAATTGGGTGTTATACGTTGGCATATTTGCTTAATGCATGGCTTTTGTGTTGGTATCTGTTAGAGACCAACTCTAGAGCACACAAAAATCACTAATATAATGGTTTATAGCTGGTAATGCCAAAAGATTACAATAATCTGAAGAGAGCCGTGAACTCCCTCCAGCCAAGATGGTCTCTGGTTTACAAGAAAACCAGATGCCCTCTCCTCTCCAAGTTCACTCAAAAAACTCCTTCCCTCTCCTACTCTCTTCAATGGTTAAAATACACTAAAAAGTACCTTTCACAATACCCCAAAAGGCCACCCTAAATATCAGCTACCTAACCTATGCTTACTCCAAAATAGCTAAAACACACAAAGGTCAACGAATCTTGCCTAATTGTTGTCTTGCCCTGATGTCTGTGCCCACCTTGGTATTCTGTCTTGGTCTTCTCCTATACGTCTGACCAGCAAAGGGGGTTCTTACAGTATCTTTAAGAGTACAGATGTCATCGAGTCTTCTGTTTGTATGGTGTGAAAAACTAACAATATTATGCACCGTTTTGCATTTGCAGTTCAAAAGGGGTTCTGTCTCGTTCCTAGTTAATTTCTTTGGGGAATATGGATAATTGGATTGAGTTACCGATATAAACGGTTCCCCACCTCATTACTTGGATGCCTTGCGGTAAAAGTTACTGTTGCTGTGCTTCGTGAACAATGTAATCAAGTGTTGAAAGGGGAATGATTCATTGTAGCAGTAAATTATTCTAGCTGTTTTGATTAGTTGTTTATACTTCTGTAATATTAGCAGTCGCTAGGACCTGCCATGTTGTTATTTGTTGACTTGTTTCGGAGAACATTCATTGCTGGTACGAGTTGCAGTACATGGTGCACGGCAATGGCCTGTTGTACGACAAAGGGTTTATACTGAGAATAAAATTAATCTTGTTGCGGAGTGTTTTTTTTAATGAAATTCAAGTAATTTTTTATTTTCCAATTATTTTGATGATTGGGCAAAAAAAAAAATATTTTGATGATGTTAAATGTTAGATAGCTGCATTAACACGAGCACAACGTATGCAGTCTCATCTGTGATGATCTTGTGCTTTTAAGTTTTAAAGGTCGTTCAAGAGTCAAGACCTCTTTATTTGTTTTTTCAAAAAAATCTTTTTATGCCATCGGTTTTTTTTCTTTTTCTTTTTTTGAAAAAATCAATATAACCAAGTCACATGATATTAAATTGTACTCCAACATTGCATTGTACTTTAGTAGTTAGCAAAATAGAAAAGAATATAACTTCAAACGCAAGCAAGCAGCGTTTCCTTTGATGTGACAATATGATTGAGCTAAATTGGCACTCCTATTATTAACAATTAAAAAAAAAATCATATGATAACGTTACACGTGCGAATAAGGTCATGGGTAGAAGGAATTATATGGTCTTTAAAAAAAAAAAAAAAAAAAAAGGTGGAATGACGTCGTGAGTCGAATCTTACCTTTCCGTTGCACTTTGATGATAAACAGCCACTCGTCTAAGTAATTTGTTTTTAGTTATATTCTTATTTCTGAACATCGTAAAACTATATTCCTATTATTTTTATTTTAAGTATTCAAATTATTTACGTAATTAATATAAAAAATAAATATAATGTACCAAACTGAGTTAATCATCTGTATAAATAATGTGATTTCTTGAAAATTATATTTTTTATATTCATATGATTAATACAACTTTTTTAAAATATAAAACTTAATTTATAGTGTAAATTATATTATAAACTAGATTCAATATTGAGGATCCCATAAATTTTTTTTTTTTTTTTTGGACAGTGAAGGACTGGAGGTATTATATTACTAAATATAACTATATAATATTGATATTATGTTGAGAGAAAAATAATTGGTATTATGCAAAAAAATTTAATACACTGCATTAAAAGGCCAAAATAAAAGAGAGTTTGTTTTTACCAAAAAATTCTGCTCTTTTTTGAAAATTCAGATCATTTTTCGACTTCCACGCGTCATCTTTGCGTAAGATTTATGCTAATACTATTATTACCTAAAATATTTAAAATAGAAGATAAATGGGAACAACACAGTTTTTACCATAAAGAGTAGTACGAGCTAATCCCCTATAGCTGTTCGCCTGATCCTGTTTGGTTATCAAGATAAGTGGCGTCGTACGGTCGTAGCGGCATCTCGGTAACGAGATAGTTTGGAATTCAGTTAAGTAGGTTTGCATGTTTCATGGCCTCTTAATTTTCTCATTTGCAAAAACAACACAGACTTCCGAATTTTCATATTTACAAAGTAGAAAAATCTCAGATTCCGTCATCTGTTACTCTGTATTACTGGAACCTACGTGAATTTAAGAAGTCCATTGGTGCTAATACTTTTTCTTTGTTTGCAGACAGTAAGCTATCATCAATTATTCATCATGGCGGTGGAATGCTCTGGAATTGCCAAAGACGTTACAGAAGTGAGTTTGTATGCCTTGATGTTCTCTGATCTCTCTTTCACGCTTATTTATAGTTTGTTGTCTTTTTCTTTTTTAGTTGATCGGAAAAACCCCATTAGTATATCTTAATAGAGTTGTGGATGGTTGTGTGTGCCGGATTGCTTGCAAACTAGAGTTGATGGAGCCATGCTCTAGTGTTAAAGACAGGTACAGGTTTCAGTTTTTTTATACCGATATATAATCTCGTACTTTCTTGTTTCTTCTAGCATTATTGTTTTAATGTTTATGAATAGGCGTAAGTTCTTGTGATTGATAGAATACTTGGTTCTATTGTATCTATATGACATGCAGGATCGGTTATAGTATGATATCTGATGCAGAGGAAAAAGGTCTCATCACACCCGGAAAGGTTGGTATCCCTTGTTAAAGAACTCTCCCATGGGTTGCCAAATTTGTAATAATATGGTAAAAGTGTGTGCCTTGGAATTGAGAACAAAATGCTGTTACTTTGTGTATCTCTTGTGTTACCCTGCAAGTTTCAACCGAAATGTCATATGCTAGGAAGTAGCAAGTTGTAAGCTCAATTTTTAATAGTCTTTTTGGTGTATCTCTTGAGTTGACAACTACTCCTTTTTGTGAATATGCTGTTCTTATTTTGCTGAAGAGTGTCCTCATTGAACCAACAAGTGGTAATACCGGCATTGGGTTAGCCTTCATGGCAGCCGCAAAAGGTTATAGGCTTATCATTACAATGCCTGCTTCAATGAGTCTTGAAAGAAGAATCATTCTGAAGGCTTTTGGGGCTGAGTTAGTACTGACAGACCCTGCAAAGGGAATGAAAGGTGCAGTTCAGAAAGCTGAAGAAATATTGTCTGAGACACCCGATGCATACATTCTTCAACAGTTTGAAAATCCTGCCAATCCGAAGGTATCTAGGCATTTGTTCCATAATGGTTGTGATGGATGCTTGGCAAACAATGTTTAAAATATTTTATATAATCTCAGATACATTATGAAACCACTGGCCCTGAGATATGGAAAGGCACTGGAGGGAAGATTGATGCATTTGTATCAGGGATAGGAACTGGTGGGACGATAACAGGTGCTGGGAAATTTCTTAAAGAAAAGAATCCCGACATTAAGGTTTGCTTATTTGTTTGATGTGCTGAGAATAATATCTGCAACTATTTCATGCATTTGTGTTCTCATTGTTTTCCTTCATCCTCTATGTAGTTGTATGGTATTGAACCTGTTGAAAGTCCTGTGCTCTCTGGAGGAAAGCCTGGTGAGTTATAACCTGTGTAATGCTCCTTTGTTCCTTTATTGATAGTTGACTTTTTAATATTTTGTCACATATAACAAGCTATAATAATTTTTCCATGCATCTTGCTTTTGAATTTGATTTGAGTGTTTGACAAACATTGAAACTATGGTTTTAGAAGCCTTTTTTCGCAAGTCGAGACAAAACTCCTCACACGTTTACCTTGTAGATAATAAAAGTTATTTTCCAAAAGCTAATCTAAACACACACCGAATATATCTACATACTTGTATTCCGTGACATAAGAACTACGATTGAATTTATTATTTTGAATTTATATTTAAGCCAATTCATGGTCACTTGAACACAATGATTCTTTGACTATTCTGTTCTTTCATCAACTTAAAAGATATGCCGTTGGACAATTAGATGGTTCCTATTTTTCTTTTTTGTTTGCTATCCTCTGGTAATTTCTACTCTATTAGCCGTTAGCAGTTTTTCTTCTAATAGAATATTAAATTAGAGAGCAGAAGAACTCGCTTCTTTAACTGTCGCCAATGTGAAATTTGCCATGGCAATGCCTAGGTCCTCACAAGATTCAAGGGATTGGTGCTGGTTTTATACCTGGGGTGCTGGAAGTCGGTCTTCTAGACGAAGTTGTTCAAGTAAGTCGTTACTACTTTTAACCTATGGCTACGTTGCTCAAGAGTTCGTGTAATGAAACTTGATACACCTTCAATTTATAAAGATGGATTTGATAGCGGTGGCATCTTGTTTTATCATTTGCAATTATTGAGGCAATGTTGGCTTAAGCTGAGCTCATTTTTGTACTATTCAAGCTTTTTCCATTGAAGCACCCATTAAATCAAATTCTAATTGTTTCTTTTTCCTAGAGTATGTGGGGTGACTATTCCCTTCTCTAGTTCGGTAGCTAGTTGGATGGCTCTGAAGTCAGGCCTGTCATCAGTTCTAAAAATGTTATTATGAACAAATTATGATGGAATATACAATAAAATTGTAATACTAATCTGAATTTCTTATTTGATTCAACTGAAATTAAGATTTATTAGTGGTTTAGTTTAAAAGAAAACAGAAGGCTGAGATTGAAGTAATATAAAGATCATCCTATGGCAGAATTTTTGTTTCGGACAGTCAGAGCATTATGTGATTTGTTAAACTTGAGATATTTCATGTGATTTGGCAGATATCAAGCGATGAAGCTATTGAGACTGCTAAACTTCTTGCAATTAAAGAAGGCCTATTTGTAAGTTCTTAACCTGTAAAACTTGCCAGTAGTGAGCTTAAAGCTTTCCTCAAGGGCTATTTATTGAACCTCTTTTCTAATTCTTTTTTTCCCCCTTTAATTATTTGTTCTCACCTCATTGTGTATTGTTCTAGGTGGGAATATCATCTGGAGCTGCAGCTGCAGCTGCAATTAAGATAGCGAAAAGACCAGAAAATGCCGGAAAGCTTATTGTGGTAAGTTAGCTGAAAATTCTGGTGAAAAGATTTACTAGTTTTCATAGGCGCTCCATGATGCATATTGACAACCAGATAACTTCTGATCTCTATAACCACATTAACATGACAAAACACTGGTTTTGAAGAACGGAATTTACAAGCTGACCTTGGACTGCTTAGCTGTAAATGTTGAACAGATGAATTACTGATGTTCCAGTTTTTTCTAAAGAAGAACCATCAAATAGGATAATTGCATGCTTCCAAGATATTGATTGTGATACCTTTGATATGTGATATATACATGCTAAATAAACATTATGGTCTCGTTTGTCCTATTGTGTGGGTATTTGGGCATATACATGAACTCTGTTTATGGATGGTCCTAAAGTTGACCAACGAGTTTTGTTGCTCGTGCTCTGGACAGAATTGGTCATTAACTCCCTTTGTTAACGATGAGACTGTTTTGATGATACTATAATCATAACTAGATGTGGGGACCACATATGTGTTGAGTCAAATTAAATCGTTTATATTATAGACACCCACACACCCCCAACCCCTATTTGGCACTTAAGGTGTGGTTTGATATGGATGCAGGCGGTATTTCCAAGCTTTGGTGAGAGATACCTGTCCTCTGTGTTGTTTGAGTCAGTCAGACGGGAGGCTGAAAGCATGACTTTTGAGCCTTAAAGCTTCCCAATTTGAAGGCTCTGAAGCTTCAATAGGTTCTGATCTTGGTGCAACGCCGGTGACTCTATTAGTATGGCTGTGATTCTGAAATAAAAATTGGTAGAAAAATGATAGCCGAAGGCCCCTAAACTTCTGTAGTGTCATGCTTTGATTTTCTTTGGCAGCTGAAGTCTGTTTTAATAATGTTAGTTGCAACATTCTTTTCTTCTAAAAGAAACAAAATAAATGTGGCTTGGAAAATTATGTATTGCTGTTTATATTAAAATTCTAACCTTAAAATTTCTTAGTCCTAAGTCTCGTACAATCCTAAGAATTCTAAGTGGCAGGATTTTAGAATCCATGTGTTTATCTATTTTGTATCAAATTATCGGGCTGGTTCCTTGTATTACAACATGGGCAACTAGGGTTCAAATCTTTGTTGAGAAAGATATCTTCATTTACTAATGTTCGGCTAGTTTAACGGGATGAGTTGTCAGGTCCCTTAAGTAACATCCAGGGTTTAATTCCTAAGTTGTGTATAGAGTTGTTGGTTTGGGAGGGTTGCCTCTATTATGAGCCTCTACAGTACCTAACTCCGGATTAGTCTGAGCTTGTTGAATTCTCCATTTGCATATGTAAAAAACATGATCATATTTCATCTCCGATAGTGCATCAATGTTGTGCCTAGGAAAAAAAAAATCAAGTCGCTTTATGAACAATAATAATCAGTTGGATGCCTTATGGTTTATACCAACAAGGCTATCCAACTAGTTTTCACACGGTTTGAGTTAATATGTTACTCTTACAAGTTATATACTATTAGTCTCACAACTATTACAATAATTTATCTATGAGGAAATGTTGGCCTCAAGTGTAACTATAAACAAATCAAAACAAATAGTAGTATTCCTCTGCATACAACATAGGATAAGATCAAGTCATATGTAATAGATCATACTAACCCTCAATTTAATTAGTCTAGCCACCTACTCATTAAAACTGTTGTCTTTATGGATTTTTCCAAACATAAATAGTGAGAGTTGGGTAGATAAGATAGGTGACTTGCTTTCCACGACCACCCTGGAGCGCACTCACTTTTATATCTTACTTTTTTTTTTTTTTTTTGGCTCAGAAACTCACTTTTATATCTTACGCTAAACATTAAAAATTCTTTAATGTCAACTATTTGGAATTTATTGCCATTCACGCCTGCCTACCCCTTTCTTCAATTTTATTTATCGGTCGGTGGAATTTTTTTTTAAAAAAAATGAAATTTGAAAAATCTGAAAGTTCTTTCTTTACCAGTGAGTTTAAACAAGTTAACCATAGTTTTACTCCCTATTCCATACCCTTTCATGGGTTGGATATTTATTCGATGTATTAGTTGCTCATGTCACGTGGTTGTAGTGGTAGAACTAGAATTTTTATTTATTCAGGTGAAAATAAAAAATATCATATCATAAATAAAAGTACTTGAAATACAATACAGGTCTAATATGAAAAACAAAAGAAAAAAAATCCATCACATAATAGCCCCACTTGCATTAGGCTTGATCCACCAAGAATGGACTATATATATTCCAACAAATTATTCCCTCTGATCCATAATCTAAGGCATATTTATGGAGTTAATTTTTGTCCTAAATATATGACATGGTTTTATATTCGTTAACAATAATCAAGGAAGGTAATGAATAAAAAAGTTAGGGAAGATGATGACTATGGTGTTTTAAAAAATACATATCAAATTAACTTACTCAACCAACTTCCTTAATCTATCTAAATTAGATAAATATGTCTTATTTCTAAGATCGGAGGAGTGTTAACTAGATTTTTAAAATACAAACGATGAAATAAAATAGAATCAAACAAGCTTAGCTTATTAAGCTTGTATATACATGTTGATATCTCCTTATATTTTGTTAACGTATAATAATTTCAAACTCAAAAGTTAAGGATCAAACGCAAGCGATTATGTAGAACTACTATATATTAAGATCAGAGTATAAACAAGTTATATATACTAAGTTTCTCTTGCTATCGCGTGGGTTTGTTTGTGTGTAATCCAAATATTAAAATAAACTACAGATAAAGAAAGATATCTCATTATATATAACACACTTTTTTTTTTTTTTTGAGGGGGGGGGGGGTAGGGGCCGCTCCTAACCCCCTAAATCCGCCTATACGTGGATGGATCTTGTACTATACATATAGTGATTGTAAAAAGTGCATCGAGGCTTTTATACTTTATCTTCTGGATTTTTCTATTAGTTGATGTTCGAAGTGTATTAGTGTCTGTTTTAGTTTTTTTAAATATGTTTTTACAATTTATGAAGTAAATAAGTGAGAAGGAGTTTTATCTCAACTCAAGAGAAGTGCTTTTCTTGATTTCCCAAACAAGCACAATGTCTTATATATTACTATAAATATGTAATTATCTATTTGTTGACCAGTTTATAGAAAATGGGATCCAAAGTAGTCGTGATTAGTATGTTGAGAGGAAAAACAATTTAGATTTACTACTTTCTGGTGGCCATCTAATTTTACCAATTGTTTTGTGTTTTGCGCTGGTTATTGTAAGTTTATTAAGTGCTGATTCGTAACAACAACACTCACCTCTAAAAATAACTTTTCAATTGTGATATATAGTGTATAAAATAAATTTTGTCTTAATTTATATTAATGTATTGATGAATCATGAATCAAAATAAATATTAAGGTGGGTTTTGTTGAAATTTATTTGCAGCAAATTTTATATATATATATATATATATATATATATATATATATATATATATATATATATATGGGATAAGGGTTTTAAATGCCATGGAAGTTTTTGCTTATGTGCACTGGTAAGACGGAAGTTTTTTTGGGACAAAAAATGCCACGGAAGTTCACAAGAAGTATCAATTTTGCCCCGGAAGTATCATTTTTGTCACGGAAGTTTTTGCTAAGGAGTAATTTTGCCCCGGAAGTTTTTACTAAGAAGCAATTTTGCCTCGGAAGTTTACAAAATGTAACAATTTTTTGCCCTTATGTCCCCAAATATTAAATTTGACTATTAAATTAGTCAAAGACCACACATGTCATGCCTTGAACAGGTCGAATTTGGAGTCAGAGAATAAAATCCTTCAGATGTTGAACTCAAGGCGACCAGAATTTGTGAAGACGAACTGGTCAAAGGGACTGAAAGGTCTGTCACAAAATGCAAATGAAACGCAAAACGAGAAATGAATTGTTCCAAAAATTGGTTCAATAAAACAATCAATAGTGATAATATTTACGTTTGTATAGTTTGATCATTTGCTTAGATCATAAGTGATGCTTCCTTTGGGTTTTGTGACAGTCGACCTTTCAGTCCATTTAACCAGTTCGACTTCACAAATTAAGGATCTTCTTCTCTGGCTCCAAGTTTGACTTTTTCAAGGCATCGCATGTGTGGTCTTTAACTGATTTAATAGTCAAATTTAATATTTGAGGACAGAAGGGCAAAATTGCTCCTTGGTGAAAAGTTCCGGGGCAAAATGGCTCCTTAGTGAAAACTTTCGAGGCAAAATTACTCCTCAGCGAAAACTTCCGTGGCATTTTTGGTCTAAAAAAATACTTCCATCTTACCAGTGCTCCTCAGCAAAAACTTCCATGGCATTTAAGGCCCTTATCCCTATATATATATATATTATAGTTTTATTTGTAAGCCTTAATTAACTAGTTTTCATATATTAAAAAGAGTTAGTCAACTCATTAATTATGAGTTAAATTTATTTTTCTTTCTTTATTTATAAATGGTTCTAAGAATCAACATGGATAAAAAGTTTTTGTTTATTGTAATTAATAAGAGCAAAATTGTAAAATTCATTACCCTGAAAACTGAATTTATAATAAGAACAAAATTTTTTAATCAAAATAAACATAAAGAGAATCAAAGTGACACACACATATACATGCATACATATATGTGTGTGTGGTATTTATTTCAAGTTCTTAACATAAGATTTCTTTTATAGTGCAATCAGTATTATTTTTGTTCTAAATCATAAATAATGTGATTTATTTATTAAATTTTTATGAAATAATAATTTTGAGATTTTACTTTATAAGGGAAAAAAAGAAAATATCATTTAAATTTTAAAGTTTTAGATAAGTGTTATTATCTACAATAGTATAATAATTGACAACAGTGACAGAGCTTTGTAGAGATAATGGGGCTGTGCCCCCACCAAATATTTTTTCCCAGATATTTAATATAAATTGGATTTTTTTCATACATTTAGCCCACAAATCTATACATTTGTCTTTAAAATTTATACATTTAATCCTCAAATATTTTTTTCTTAATTAATTAATGAATATATATTTGGCTTCTTAAATATTTATCCAAAGTTCTACCATTGATTGACAAATTATTTTAACAAATATTTTATATTTTAAAGTTAAATTGGTATTTTTCTGTGAGTTATATGATTATTTTGTTAATGTTTTTTTTTTGGAAAATTCTAAATAAATACCACTTGAATTTGTAAAACTCCCAGAAGTCTGTCGAATTTGCAAAAAGACTGAGAGGTGATAAAGACTTTGGGGGATATACAAATTTGCGCCAAATGACCATTTTACCCTTAGTTATAAATAGTTAAAAAGAAAGAAAGAAAACTCCCCCCGGCGGTGGGTCCCATCGCCGGCGGCCGGCTAGCGACCACCGCCGGTCACCGACGGCCGGCCGGTGACCGGCGACCACCGCCGGTCACCTACGGCCGGCCGGTGACCAGCCACCACCGCCAGTCGCCGGCAGCCGGCAGCCGGCGGTAGGACCCACCGCAGGGGGGTATTTTCTTGTTTTTTAAAAATTATTTATAACTAAGGGTAAAATGGTCATTTGGCACGAATTTGCATATCCTCAAAAGTCCTTATCACTTTTCAGTCTTTTTGAAAATTCTATAGACTTCTGGAAGTTTTGTAAATTTAAGTGGTATTTATTTAGAATTTTCCCATTTTTTTTGGTGCAAAAATTTGGGAATGTGAATTATGATGAATGATACAAATGGAGGTATATTCATAATGGTAGTAAGACAGGAATGTCCAGGTTCAGACTGCAGAGTGGTGGAAGGAACTGATGATGTCACACAATTCTTTGAATGCCATCACGTTTCGTACTCTCTCTCCAACCTCCGTATTTACTTTTTTTTTTTAACGGACTACGCATGCCTTCATCCTTCTACGCTTCTGTGCCCCTCGCTCCATTCCTCCCTATTTATTTTTTACAAAAAAAAAAAGAAGAAGAAGTTACGTATATAACATGAATAAAATTATCCAACTAACATTTTATGACAAAAAAAGATATTGGAGAATGCGGAATTAATAAAACATCAATTTGTAAGAGGAAGTAGGTTAGAAAAGGATTGAAGCAGAGTCGGTAAGGATAGGGTTCTCCGAAAAAACTATTGGTCTAGTTGGTCTAGTTTAACTTGGTCCGATTTGACTCGGTCTGATCGTTCCTTAAACGTCCTTAGGTAAATAGACAGTTGAATATATACCACTCTGGTTCTATTTATAAGCCCTATTTTGACCAAATTACACATACCAAGGAAAGGTGGTTAGCTCAATAATTATGGGGTAAATTTTCAACTTTACCCTCATTTGTGATTGGTTATCTTCAAATTTTTTTTCTCTCTCTACTTTCATTGGTACAATTAATATGAGCAAAAGTGTCACAATCTCATTTATTTGGTCGAAAGGGACTTATAAATAGGACCAAATTTTTTGGTCAAAAGGGACTTATAAATAGGACCAGAGTAGTACTTCCTATCTGTAACTGAAATAAATAAATAAATAAATTTTGTTAGAAGACAAAAAAAAAAGAATTCCGAAATGATGAAATTCTAAATCAGATTTATTAATAACAATGGGTAAAATAATGAAAAAATTTAATAAGTAATTCACATGAAAAATAGGGGGTAATATAGTCATAATGTTGCGCGATACTATGGCTATGTGATATTTTTGGTAAAACAATAATAGGAGTACTAGTAAGAAGACACCTGTAACTGTAATCGGAGTAGCCGGCAAATTCCGTACCCAGTCTGACGTCTCCCATGTGGTGGTCACTCCTTCGGCCCCACCATCCTCTTTCCCTCTCTCTGCTTTTCTGATCTAACTTCGATTTCCGGGAAAGTTCACTCCCTCCCCCAGCCTCCCCTCCAAACATTCCCCCTTATCCTGCGCCACCAACCCTACTTTCCTCTCTCCTAACCCTAGCCCCTACCCTAGCCTCCCTCCTGCGCATTTTAGCATCTGCTATCCCACGTGTCCTCCTCCTTCCCCTCCACGTCATCTCTCCCTGTTCTCCTACCCTCACCTCAACTCTCATTTAGCTTTCATCTCTCCCCCTCTTCCGTCTTTCATCTTCTTTCTCTATCCTCCTCCATTCCTAGGGTTTCTCTTTCCTCCTCTCCCTCCTACTACTGAGGTGTAGTTCACCCAGTATGGGGTCCATCCCCGATCCCGGCGAGTTGACCGAGCTGGCTCAGCCCAGCTTCGACGAGTTCCAGAGGCAGACCTCTCTCATGACCAGCTGCACTCTCCTCTGGAAGGAGCTCTCCGACCACTTCTTCTCCCTCGAGCAGGATCTCCTCAAGAAATCCCAGGCCCTCAAGTCCAAGATTCAGTCCCTTGACCACCAGACCAAGGAGTCACTTCACCAGCTCGAGAAGCGCGAGGTCACCATCGACGACAGTGTGGAGATCGCCCTGGGAAAGGTCGAGAAGAACAAGAAATTTGCTATGTCGGTGCTTCAGAAAGACGACTCTCCAGGTGCTGATGATGATGAAAATGGAGAGGTTGATAATGGGGACGGCTTGTTGCTCAAGTTGAAATACTTCTGCCTCAGAATGGATGCCTCTGGTTTTTGGGGTTTCGTCGTTGGTAAGAAGAAAGAATTGGAGACTTTGAGGGCTCAGATGCCTTTGGCTCTGGCTGAGTGTGTCGATCCGCCAAAGTTCGTTTTGGAAGCCATATCGGTGGTGTTCCCGATGGACAAGAGGGGCGACAAGACCGAGAAGAACAGCAACAACGATTTGGGTTGGGCTTGTGTGCTGGTCCTGGAGTCGCTTATTCCGGTGACGGTGGACCCTGTGATTGGAAAATCCAGGCTTCTGGTGACGCGGACCGTGAGGGAGCGAGCCAAAGAGATTGCTGAGACTTGGAAGGCGAGCTTGGAAGAGCGTGGTGGAATCGAGAATGTAAAGACACCTGATGTGCATACATTCTTGCAGCATTTGGTGACTTTTGGTATCGTCAAGAAGGACGACTTGGATTTGTATAGGAAGCTTGTGATTGGTTCCGCATGGAGGAAACAGATGCCCAAACTTGCTGTTTCCCTTGGTCTTGGTGACGAAATGCCCGGTATGCTTGTTGCTTTTTCTTAGTGTCAACTATGTCCTATTCTACGCCCGTACTACTTATATGTTTTCTTCCGTTCCTTATGATTCATTACATGTTTGATCTCGTTTTCTCTTCTTGGCCGCAAGAACTTTCATTCTGATTTGATTTTTGAACTATATTATAAGGCTACAAGTGTAAAACGAACCATTACTGCAAAATTATCTAGAGTTACGGGAAAATAATGAAAAGGCAACCCAGATTTCAGTGACCAATTACTCTTCAGTGATGGGTTTAAGATGAGAGCAACTGGTTTTCTGTGGGAATTTTTTGGGGCCGAGTTGGTACTTTTGCTTCTTTTCTCATCTTCTAGGTTGAAAGAGGATCTTTAGTTCCAGCACATTGGACCAATTGGAGGATGATTGACTATGTGCTTTCCTTCGATTGAAGTCATTAACTTGCTGTTTTAGCGATGCTTCTCAGATGGTACCACATTTTTAAAGCGATTTAAAGATGTCTGGTTATAGTATTTGACGACCTGTTCTTCAGTGACAGGAAAGATGTAGGGAAAGGGAATTTCTCGTTTTGTTGTGAATCATTTGCCATGTATATATAATTTAGGGATAATGTGACTGGTGATCTCTTTGATTCACATTTGATATTGTTTGGATACTTCGAATCATTGGAGGTAACACTAAGGCACGCTTAGAATTTCAATTACTTTTGTAGTCCTCTCCATTACTGTCCCACAATTCAGCAAATTCCGCATTAAAATTGAGTGTTTCTAAGGAGGTAACACTAAGGCATGCTTAGGGTTTCAATTACTTTTGTAGTCTTCTCCATTACTGTCCCACAATTCAGCAAATTCCGCATTAAAATTGAGTGTTTCTGGCCCCGTTTTTGTTGTGTGAGTTGGATTTTCTTAAAAATATTTTTTACCCTGCTGGTTATGATGACGCTGAGCAAAGTCTCTTTACTTTTCCTGCATAAGGAGTATCACAGCTGTAGTTGTAGGAGCTGCAGTCTGGTTGTAAATAGTGAACCATTTTGGTTTTGTTAACAAGTTGAATCAATCATCAAGTTGGGCAAATGGGAAAATTTTAAATGGTCATTATGCATCAAAGGCTCTAAGCATTCTCCCTCTGTTTTGTGTGTACTGGTCTATTCATCCAGTCTGATATTTAATACAAATATTTATGTTGTATGCAGATTTGATTGGTGAGTTAATCAGCAAGGGCCAGCAACTTGATGCCGTACACTTTACCTATGAAGTAGGTCTTGTGGACAGGTTCCCCCCTGTTCCACTGCTTAAGGCATTTCTAAAGGATGCGAAGAAGGCTGCAGCATCTATTCTAGAAGATCCTAATAATGCAGGCCGAGCTGCGGTAATTTCTTCATTGTCTACACTAGTAATATATATCCTATCAATGTTTCTGTATAATTCACTAGTTCAATGTTCACCAAAGCAAAACTTTCATCTTTTCAAAATAAAAATAATGCCACTTTTTCTTGCCTATCTTCACATCAACTGTTAAGGTCTGGCCCAGCTGCATAGATGAGATATCAGTTCTTTTTACCTAATGAACTTGTAGTTGACAGAAGGGCGGCTGAAAGTAAGTTTTCTTTTTATGTAAAGTATGCAGTTTAGAAAGTGTGCATTTGATACTGTTGTTTCTGTTAGATGTGTTTGAGTGTGGTAGAGGAGGGGGCGCCTTAGTGTTGATATGTTTAAGAGGACTGATACTAATAGGATTCTTCTCATCTGTGTGCATATCTTTTTTTTCTTTCTTTTTTTTTTTTTAGTTTCATAGATTATTGATTAGTTGACAAAAAATGCAGGAACAGTGTGGTGCATTTTTTTGCCTTCTGGGCTTTTAAAAGGTGGGTTTACTGTTTTAACTGACTTGTATTGTGGTAAAAATCTTCCCAGTACCTAGCTGCCAGAAAAGAGCTGTCTGCGCTCAGGGCTGTCATCAAGTGTATTGAAGAGTACAAACTTGAGGGTGAGTTCCCTCCTGAAAATCTGAAGAAGCGTCTTGAACAGTTGGAGAAGGTCAAGATTGAGAAGAAGAAACCAGTGGCAGTCCCTGCCAATAAAAGAACGCGTGCAAGCAACAGCAATGGAGGTCCAATGCCTCCAGCCAAAGCTGGCCGTTTGACCAATGCATATGTATCTTCATTCCCTGCTGCTCCAACTTTTGTCAGGTCTCCATCTCACGGGCAATACCCAGCTGCTCTTCCACCATATCCTTCTCCACCTCACATGTATGGCAACAGGAGCCCCCCTGCAAATCCCTATGCTTATTCACCTGAGGCTGCTCCAGCTCTCACAGGATCATACCCAGCTGCTCCCATGAACTATCCTGCATACGGTGGCTATGTTAATGGTTTGGCACCAACTTATCAGCAGGCTTACTACCGATAGACATGACAACCCTTTGAAGATAGTAACCACTGATATGACAAACTTTGATCTTATTTACTTTCACAATGTTGTTTGTAATCACTAACCGTTTAACGGTAGCAGTTATGTGTGTTAATCATAACAACTGTCCTGCTTCTTGCTCTGCATGGTGAGAGGCTGTATTTCTAATGTTGATCACGTAGTACTAGGTGATTGTGGAAAGTAACTAGGATGGCCAAGAAACACCTGAAACTCAATTACCAATATTCTGATCAGATGTAGAAAGACTTGCTGTTATTATGTGTTTCCATGTTTACCCTGAGCTCGAACTGGTAATAGGAAAGGAAGGTAATCTGTTTCTTGGCAGCTGTTGATATTGGCTTGAAATTTGTGAAGGATAATCTTGTTAGGAGTTGAAAGCCTTGTTTTGTTAGATCTTATATCGATTTGTTTAGTCTCACTCACCTGCTTTTTGGAAATCCAATATGATCTTGTGGGGTTCTAAATGCTCCTTTATGGATCCACCAGACCAGGATGACGAGGAAAAAGAAAATTCACAAACAGGCTGTGGTAGTTGAAGCAGAATATTGGCTAGCTAAATCCATTTCGTGGTTTATATTGCATTTATGAGAGTGTGTGTTTTTGGGTAAAACCCAAACCACAGTTTGAAAAAGACAACTCCTTTTATATATTTACCTGTTAAATCTCTAAAACATTCCTCTCGACATGCTGTACGCACAGCTTTGAGAAGTGGCTGTGTTTTTTCTGGTAACCTCGTTCCCTATCCAATTCATATTAAAATGGAATTGACAAGCTGTTTTAGTTGTAACTCCCTATCCATGTCATATTAAAATGGAATTGACAAGCTGTTTTAGTTGTAACACGACTAGATTCGATTCATCGTTTTCCCAAAATTGAGGTGCTCTTACATTAGCGTTTTGGGTTGCATCATCATGCCATTTCCTTCATGATCTATGCTAGTGTGCTTATCTTTAACCTGCAATCTGCAATTCCGCATTATCCCTCGAGGGCGTTTAGCTCTCGTTTTGAGACCTTCACACTTGTGGGCAGAGTACTCATTCCGTATAGGATAATGATTATTCAAGTGGCTTTTATCTAAGACCATCCTTGTCTAACCATAATTGTCCTTTGAACGATTAGATGTTGCAATCGGAAGAGTTCGAAGAATATCAAAAAAAAAAAATCCACTGAGAGAAGAAAATCTTCAAAGAAAGTAGGCAGTAAAAAGAAAAATGAGGAGGGTAAAGTAAAGATAGAAACTTTTGCAGAATTCACGAGCTTAAAGATTAAAAGCGTTACTGTTGTTCATACTTCAGCTAGAATTCAAGTCATGCGTTTCCTGAATTAAAGAAGCAGAGAGGATTCCCACTTTCACAAAAAGGCATATGAAGTTTGATCCGTAAGCTTCTGCCGAGACAAAAACTAAACTATACACGTGCTGGTGTAGTGGCAACTCTGGCTCACAGTGCATAAGCTGATGATATTCATCACGTGATGTGCACTCCAAGTAAAGGAGAAGATTGTAAAGGAAGCATCAACCCGTTGTTTAGTGATTGATTCTACCATTGCCATGGCATTCATGTGAAGGTTAGATTTAAATAGAAAAGAGCCAAAAAGAATCAGCCACATTTGGCGCAGGGGACCGCTCAGTCATAGTGCGTCCGATTACTTGTTAGTTATTATTCCGTTCCGAAGCTTCAGTTTTGCTTTAATAGGCATAAAGAAGAACATTCGCTCGGCTTCATTCCATTGGCCTGATTTTATATGTGGTGGACATGCCTTATTTCACTCACATAGTTATTCAGACAGGCAGATCGTTCTTCACATGAGATTTGGGTTGTTCCTCCCTCCATTACACTTCAAAGACAAAGGCGAGTTTTGGAGGTCCAACCGAAACCTAGTTTTACAAACCCAATTCTCGTTGCATGCTTATTTGATTTGCTTGTGTCAAATTTGGGTTTTCTTAATACAAGCACAAGAGTTGTTTTTGCTAGCACAAAGATTCTTACGAAAAACATGGGTTACATCCGTTTACTTCCAATCATTCCTTGTCCACCATGCTTTTTATGTACTGCGTCCGGAATATCTCAGAGTATTGCCTGATTCTAACCAAGCTGAAAAAGTTATTAAGCACACAATGCTTTGATGACAACATCAAAACAAAAAAGGAATTGGTAGAAACACTATCTCAAGTTCTCAACTAATATGCTTGATGACCGAAGTATATATAACCAAATCGGAGAATCAGATCCATTTGATCAGAAACAAGCAAAACCTCTACTTGGGTTCAACAACACGAAATTAAAGCAACGACATTTCCCAACTGAAAGCGAAACGATCAGTCGTTGGCGGTGGCCAATTGCAGAGAAAGCAGTTCATCCTCGGGAATAGTCCTAATATGACAATCGGATCGAGGGTAGGAGGCACAGAGGAGTGCGTAGCCACGCTCAACGACGTCGTCGCTGAGCATTCCTTCGCTCTGATCGACGGAGCCGGTGAGGAGGCGAGCGGGGCAAGTCATGCAGACGCCGAGCTTGCAGTCGTGAGGGATGAGCAAGCCGGAGTCCAAGGCCTTGGACAGAATAGTCTCGTCGGGGTCAACTTCCAGCTCCCGCGACTCACCCCGGTGCTCGATCACCACTTTATATGAATGCACAATGGCCGATGATGCCAGACGGTGTCGTTTAGGGTTCAGGTGAAGAGCAGGGGTGGTGGTTGGGTGGTTTTGTCTAGGGAGTGTGGTGGTGAGGGAAGGGGATACTGTGAGACGGAAGGTAGCCATGTTTGGCGAAGCTGAGTGGTGGTGGAAACTGGAAAGGATAAGGTGTCAAGATTTCTCCCTCATCATCATCTCTCTTTAAACCTTCTCTCATCTCGTCCCTCGTCTATCTTTTTTTGTTAAGAAAATTCTCCCACTCTGTTTTCATAAAAGCTTAATAACGCAGTTTAAAAATATGATTTAAATTCCGTTAAAAGTAATAAATATATGAATTATTTTTTAATTATACCCCCTTATTTATAATAGTATTAATTTGGGACAAAAATAATAAAAACATATTAAATATTTGGACAATACCAAGTGGGATTTATAAAAACAATTAATGCAATCCAAATTTCCCGCTCTTATAGGGGAAAAAAAAAACAGGAAATAATATCATACTTTTGGTCACAAGATATGGTAAAAAGGTTAGGGATAATTTTATATATATATATATAAAAAATATGCGTTTAATTTTCTAAATTTATATCAAGTTTTAATTTAGTTTCTTAAATGTATAAAGTATATTTTTCAGTCTTGTAATACTTAATTTTATTAGTAGAAAATGTTGACTTAACAAATTTAAACAATAACTTTACAATTAAATAACAAACAAGGCTAAAATCTAAGTTGTTGATGTTAAGAGTTTAGGATAGACAACATCTTTAGAAGGTTTTATTTTGAATTTTGTCAATTTACAAATTTTAAATTAAATATTACTATGTCAGTGTTTAATTATAGAGACATTACTTAAAATTGATGAGTCAGTATTTTTTATTAATGTGACTAATGGTATCAGGAGTACTTCTTCAATCTTTAATATAATACATATTTACCTAATTTAATTAAATTAAAGAAATTAATTAAGTTAGTTAATATGACATATATTTTCTAAAACATCTTAATCACCTTTCTTAATCATCTCATTCCCTTTTCTCGTTGATTATTATTGAGGGAACATTAATAGGAGTAAATTAGGAAAAGATTGACAAATATAAAAATTTTGTTATATAATTAGAACTAAGATTAACTTTTCAAATATGTCTTATAAGAATCAGAGGAGTAATATTAAGGAACCTCGAATAATTTTTATAAAATTAAGGGACTAAATTAAAACTTAATACAAATTGAGAGTAACAAACATATACTTTACCAGTTTACCTGTTTTTTCTCAATCAAGAAGAACCAGAGTTGTTGCCAACAACTTTCACAGGAGAGGCAACAACTTTAGTAAATATCGGATTTTTTATAAGAGTTTAAAATCTGAATTGGTCATTTTTTATAAAAATATGATAAGAGTTGTTTAAATATTTAATGAGTTTTTTTTTTCATTTTTGCATCTCATTAATTATATAAATTGTATAATTAAAAGTTGATTATACCTATGTTTACTTTATGCCTCTCCTACTTGCTTCCTCATAAATAAAGGCATAGTTAAAAAAAAAAAAAGATTTATTTATGACACACTTATTATTTTTAACTAAATCCAACAACTTTTTTAAACCGTATAATTCGATTATTAGACTCTTATAAATAGAACCAATAGAACATTTAATTGTTGTCTCAACAATCATAAGTGACGACTGTTACTAAATATATTAGTGTCATATCAAGGATACACAATTATTATATTAGTGAAATTTATAAGGATCTTAATCAAAGTTATCATAATTACAAGAATGAATTCTTTAATAGCAGTATAAAATTACAGAGACCTCATCCAAGCTATCATAATTTTAGGGGCCAAAACTATGTTTTGCCTTTTTTAAAAAAGAAATTCATTATTAATATTTACTGTTAAGTAAAATAAGTAAGTGTAAACATCCTGGCTAAATTATATATGATTTAAGATTTAGCAGTTAAAACTTTTTTTTTAAAAGAAAAACATACATAAAAAATATTACTACCGTAGTAGTAAGTTATAGTTTGTTAGTCATTAATTGCCCCTGGGGGATTATCTTATAATGCAAAAACATCAAATTAGACGAGGAAATTTCTTGATTAAGGTGGTAATGTCCATTGTGGAGGCATTCTTCAATTTGCTTTGGAAGCTTTCCTTCATGTGAAAATTTTCAATATTTGTTACTCCCTCCGGTCCTAATTGTAAGAGCTAGTTGACTTTTTTAGGGAGATTAAGGAAGTTAATTAAATTACTTTAAAGTATTTTTATTTTTATTTTTTTCTTCAAACTTATTAGTTTAACTAATAAACTAATATATAATCTAATAATATTTAATATATAAGATGATTAAGTAACTTATTTAGTTTCCTTAATATTTCCAAAGAAAGTCAACTGGCTCTTATAAATAGAACCGGAGGAGTACTATTAAGTGAACTAGGGCGAAATTTTGCTGGGAGGTTTAAATTTCTTGGCCTATTGATTGCTGCCCATTCGAAGACAGAGGAGACATTAAAATGATCACGTTTATTAACTAGAAAGCTTATAAAGCTGGCAGCTTAGCTTTGTGGATTAAAGTACTGCGTTAGTTCTAATATTTTTTATTTGTTTGCAGACTCAGCAGTGAGCTATCATCATGGCGGTAGAAAGGTCTGGAATTGCCAAAGATGTTACAGAAGTGAGTTCGAGTACCTTGATTGTCTCTGATTTCCCCTTTGATAATATATAGTGTTTTGATTTTTCTCTTATTATAGTTGATTGGCAACACCCCATTAGTATATCTCAATAAAGTTGCGTGTGGTTGTGTGGCCCGGATTGCTGCCAAACTAGAATCAATGGAGCCATGCTCTAGTGTTAAAGACAGGTAGAGTTTTCAGTTCTTTAAACCGATATAATCTTGTAGTTTCATGTTTCTTCTAGCTTTACAGTTTAATTATTATAAATAGCCATAGGTTCCTGAGATTGATGGAATACTTGATTCTACTGTATCAATGAGTTACAGGATCGGTTATAGTATGATAGCTGATGCAGAGGAAAAAGGTCTTATCACACCCGGAAAGGTTGGTATCCCTTTGATAAAGAGCCCTCCCGCAAGGGCTGGGCTTCGATACCAAGTCTGTAATAATATAGTAAAAGTGTGTGCCTTGGACAAAAGTATCAGTTGGCAACAGCATGCTGTCGCTTTGTACTGCCAGATTCTAAACTGTGGTTTATTTTTGTGTGTGTTTATTTTTTTGTTTTGCTGAAGAGTGTCCTCATTGAAGTAACAAGTGGTAATACTGGCATCGGATTAGCCTTCATGGCGGCGGCTAAAGGCTACAGGCTTATTATTGTAATGCCTGCTTCAATGACTCTTGAAAGAAGAATCGTTATGAAGGCTCTAGGGGCTGAATTGATTGTGACAGACCCTGAAATTGGACTCAAAGGTGCATTTGAGAAAGGTGAAGACATATTCGCTAACACGCCTAATGCTTACATCCTTAGACAGTTTGAAAACCCTGCCAATCCCAAGGTATCAATCTAGGTATATGTTCCCTAATGGTTGTGATGGATGCTTGACGAGGATTATTTAAAATATTTTATATGATTTTAGATACATTATGAAACCACTGGCCCAGAGATATGGAAAGGCACTGGAGGGAAAATTGATGCATTTGTAGCTGGGATAGGTACTGGTGGCACATTCACAGGCGCTGGGAAATTTCTTAAAGAACAAAATCCCAACATTAAGGTTAGCTTGTTTGATGTGCTTAGCAGAATAAATATATGAGTCATCAATTTCTTAGAAAATGGAGGATGACTTGTCATGGCTGCAATTATTTCGTGCATTTATGTTCTCTTTGTTTTCCTTCCTTCTTTATGTAGTTGTATGGTGTTGAACCTACTGAAAGTCCTGTGCTTGCTGGAGGAAAGCCTGGTGAGTTATAACCTTTGTCCATATTTGACAATATTCTTATCCCATACAAGCCATAATAATTTTGCCATGCATGTTGCTTTTGAATTTGATTGAATGGCATAGTGGCATTTCTATACCATGGGATTAGAGGGTATTGGCCTTTGAAAAGTGATTTCCTAGGAACTACTTTTCTATTGAACCCCATTCCTCTTACTAAATTTCAGGAAGGAGTGAGCTTCCTTTGGTCCGACTTAGCTATAGTATTTAGTGGGATTATCGGTTCGTTTTCCTGATAACAAAAAAATCATTGAATTTATTCTTTTGATTATATCCTATTTGGTTTCTTTGTTTGTTATTCCCTCCAGTAATTTCTATTCCATCATCGATTTTCTCCTAATTGAACATCAGAATGGAAGGGCTTGAGTCTATAACTGTTGCTAATGTGAGATTTGCCTTGTTAAATGCCTAGGTTCTCACAGGATTCAAGGGATTGGTGCTGGTTTTATACCCGCGGTGATGGATGTCAGTCTTCTAGACGAAGTTATTCATGTAAGTTTTTGCAACTTCTGAAATATGAAAGTTCAGGCAACCAAACTTAATACACCTTCAATTTATAAAGATGGTTTTGATAGTGGCGGCTTTTGTTTTATCATTCTGGAATTATTGAGGCAATGTTGACTTAAGCAAAGCTGATTGTTGCACTAATCAAGCTTTTCCCAATGGACCACCCATTATGATCATTCCTTTCCCTGGTTTAGTCTCTAGTAGGATGGCTCTGAAGTCAGACCTGGCATCAGAGTTACAAATGTAAATATGGACAAATTTTAATATAATGTGGTTATACTGAAGTACCTATAACCTGTCATACTTGATTCAATTCAAAACATTAGAATTGCAGAAACATTAGAAAGATCATCCTATTGCAGAATGTTTGTTTTGGACAGTGGGAACGGTGTGTAATTGGTTAAACTTGAGATATTGTGATTTGGCAGGCATCAACATCTGAAGCCATTGAGACTGCAAGGCTTCTTGTACTTAAAGAAGGCATATTTGTAAGTTCTGAACCTCTAGAACCTGCCAGTAGTGAGCTTGAAGCAGTCCTTTAAGACTATTATTTACTGTACCCTTCTTTGATTGAATTTTTTTTCCTTTCTAATTTTTGTGTTCAATGAACTTCGCGGGGTATTGTTGTAGGTGGGATTATCGTCTGGGGCTGCGGCAACCGCTGCAATTAAGGTAGCAAGAAGACCAGAAAATGCTGGAAAGCTTGTTGTAGTAAGTTTACTGAAAATTCTGGTGAAGATATTTACAAGTCGTAGAGGTGCTCTTGTATTGACACCCAGAACTTTTGATCTCTATTGGTGGTTCAATAAATTCAAATATATTGAGTAACTGAGAAATCGAAGCGTTTATTTTTTAGGTTAAAAGAAAGTTATACCTTTGGGACTCTTATGGTGCAATTTGATATGAATGGATGCAGGTGGTTTTTCCAAGTTGTGGTGAGAGATATTTGTCCTCTGTGTTGTTTGAGTCAGTCAGACAGGAAGCTGAAAGCATGACCTTTGAGTCATAAAACTTTGGGATAATTGTTCTAGGGATTTAATTACTTAAAAGTATATGAGCAGCCAAAGCCTCTTATCATTTTGTATACGAAACTTGTTATTACATGTTTTTAAGTTGTTATCAGACTCTTCTTGAATGATTAAATCTCTTCTTTAGGATCTCAAAATAATTCCCTCTGAAACTTTTAGGTTTCAAGGCTTGTGAAACTACTTACCATTCTGGTTCTATTTATAAGTCCAGTTTGACCAAATAAATGAGATTGTGACAATTTTGTCCATAGTAATAATGATAAGAGAGATTGGCTAGCCATGTTGGAAAGAGAAAAAGATCAAAGATTTGACAATAAATGGGGATAAAGTTGAAAATTTATTCCATAATCATTGACATACTTATCTCTTCTTGGTAGATGAGATTTGGTCAAACTAGACTCATAAGTAGGACCAAGTGCTATGTTTTTGATCTTGGTGCGAGCCTGCAAGGCTAAGGTCTCTTCTGGTATGGCAGTGATTCTGCAATAAAAATCATGGAGAAACTGTAGCCAAAGGCCTCATGACTCTTGTAATGTCATATTTTGATTGTCTTTGGCAGTTTGAGTCTGTTCGAATATTGTTTGTTGTCATCTGTTTCCTTCCTTCTCTTAAGAACACATTTATGTTATCTCCCTCAGCCATGGCCGACCTAAGATCTTAGTCTAGTTCTTGCATACAACTTGTGAAGTATCGCCGTTGACGTCACCAGTGTGTTTGGGTAAGCTTTGAATAAGAAAAGAAAAAAGCCAAGTAGGAGGAGGAAAAAAACCCAGTTGGAACGTGTTTGGGTAAGCCTTGAAGTCAATGGGTTTCTCTAAAAACACTCCTCATTTTCAGAAGCTCAAATGTTAAGCGTTGGCTAGGGTTGGTCGATCGCAGGCGTAATGAGATGACATATTGGGTATTGGGTCTTAGCACGTGTTTGTATCTGCTGATAAGTTCAATTCAAACATCGGTAAAAGTGTTTTTTTTCCCCTCTTTTTACAATTTTTAATTCTTTTAAGGAAAACAAGGATGCTAATTTTTTTCTTCAAAATACGAAAAAGCGGGACAAGACATTGAAACCGACTGAATTTTAATTTATATTCCGTCTTATAAAATATTTTTTTTAAGGGATAGGTTATTCTGTCTACTCTTATTTTACCTACCTTTGCCTATCCCTCTCAATACCGTTCGATTATAATCTCATCTAACAATAAAGATTTAAGGGATAAAATAAACTATTTTACCCATTCTTCTCTCCTACCTCTCACCCTCTCTCTCTCCTCCGCTCTCGTCGGATCAATCGTTCCTGCCATTGACGATCTCCTTGAAATGGAATCCTCGCTCTCGAATGGCTTCCTCATGAGAGAAAGGCGAAGCCCTGGATTGTGATGGCTGCACGAGGCATTGTACAATATGGAATTGTTCACGCACTGTATATTACTAACATGAAAGTCGACATCGGATTCGAAGATTTTGCCCTTCAGCTGTTTCTAGTTTCCTTCTTTTTTCTCGTTACCTTCATCACTGCTCGATATCCCTGATTCTCCATTCTTGCTTTTGATCTTTAAATCCCCATTCCTATAAAAGGTAATTGGATTTGTGTCCGAATTCATTTTTCTTCAGTGATTGAATCAATTCCATGTGTGCCCCTCAGTTTTCACCAGCAATAGTTATAACTTTCATCACCGAACCCTCTGGAACCCAAGATTTTTTGTGATTTCCATACTGTTTCTCATTAGGGTTCTTTAGGTTTTCCGTATAGAGGAGAGAGAGAGGGGGGTAAAATGGTTTATTTTATCCCTTAAATCTTTACCGTTGAATGAGATTATAATCGAACGGTATTGAGCGGGATAGGCAAAATAAGAGTAGGCAGAATAACCTATCCCTTTTTTAATAATACCTAGCATCCTAAAATAAATTCTAGTCTGAGCAAAAAATAAATAAATTTTTGGGAAAACGATAATTGAATTACTCAAATTTTAATTTGGGTTACTAAATTTAACAAATTATTAATTAGGTTATGTGACACAGTTATTGATATAAAATTTGGGTTAAATTACCTTTATATCCCTCAATTATGAAAAATAACAAAATTGGAAACAGAAAAATATTGTTTATGTGTAATAACCCTAACGACAAAAAATTTATTGGAGGCTTGATGTTAGCCTTAATGTTAATAGATGTCCTTAGATGAACTTGTATTTCAATATTTATGAGTCAGATCCTTTATGAAATAATCATACTTTGTGGATTTCTTTGAAATTCCAACAACAACTATTTGCATGCCCAAATCATGCAACAGTTCGATATTATTCAAATTTCAAATTAAATGTTTGTTGTTTTGGCCGACAGTTATATTAGATTTAACCTGATGGGGCGAGAACTTTCTTGGACCTGTTGTCATCTGCAACTTTCATGCGGCGTTTTATTGGAGATTTCTGGATTCTCCCCCGACACGGAAAACTCTCTCGCAACATTTAAAATAAGGCCAGAAAACAAACTGAAAGTCCTTACATCGATTTAAAACAAGAGCACATGCTTTCAAAAATAAGGTTTCGGCAATTCTCATAACCATAATTTTTTTTGGGGTTCATAAAATCATAAATCAGAAATCCAAAAATAATAGTGTGACAAACATTTGACTTCTTGCTTTTCCTTTCCTCTTTTCTTTGAACTATGATCAAGGAGATATTATTGAAAAATTACCAAAATTCAAATATTCTAGATTGAGTCATTGACCCAATTTAAGATTTATTGAATTTACCAGCCTTATATAATATTTTCCTTTTTCAACCGTCTTTATATGGAATTCTCCCTAAATTTTTAGTCATTACCTTAAGTACTTGACACTATAGACAAATTTATATGTAATATTCAATAAAATTAATACATTTTTCAGTTATTTTATATCTGAACTGATTTTTTAAATAATAATCTAAACATGTTTCAATTTGGTAAAAACCTATTTCTACCACCGTTAATTTAAACACAAATCACATTATAATTGACTTTTATTTCATCTTACTGTTCCAAAAATTATATTAAAAATAAATCACTTATGCATGGTGGTGGTAAGAAAGCATATGTGTTTGAAGTTGAACAATTTTTCTTTTAAGAAAAAGTTGTTGATACTATAATGTTTGACACTTTTCTAAAATCATTTTATTTTCGTGCTGTTATTTTATTTTTACCTGATGTTTCTCCTCGACTCTGATTCACATATTCATAATTTATTAATGTAACTTTAATAATCCTTTCCCTGCGTGTAAATCCACCAAAGATAAAAATGGGTGACAAATGACAACTGACAGCTGAAACGTTATCTGCCAAGCAATGCAATTCGGCTTCTTTATTAAACCATTGGCCAGAACTGCCCGTTTTATAATACCCTATCTGTCCCTTTTCCCTTATATCACTGATCACGTTCTCTTCTGCTCTTCTCTCCTCATTTCCCCATTTTTAAATTACTTTTACAGCAGAGCTGAATTTGTGGTAAAGTAAAGAAAGTTATATAAATTATTTAATTATATTTAATGTATTATCAGATTATATATTAATTTATAATTTAGGTGAAATAGTTTAAAAAATAATAAATACAAATAATTTTTAATTAATTTTTTTAATATCTAAAAAAATCAATTTTATCTTATATTTAAAAGAAGAGAAAGTAATAACTACAAATTAAAATAGCCGCCCTCAACGCCACCTTCATTTTTTTTGTTCTTTAAATCTAGAAACCAGCCATCCTCTGTTGCATTTTGGGCGCTGCAAAATGTTAGGAAAATTTATTAATAGATTTTCTAGAATTGTATTATTACTATTAATACGCCCCTCAAAGAATGTTCACAAAAAACATGTAAGGTAAATTGTAGATTTTTAAACAAAAACTGAATTAAATATATATGGGAAAAACATTTTTCATGTTGTAGGAGATATGTTTTCTCATGCCACACACACAAAGTGGTGGGACCCACATATACATATAATGAGTATTATATATATATGTGGGTTCCACCATTTTATATGTGTATAGGAATCTTCGTAAACCCCAACATATATATACATATATATATATATATATATATTGCATAAGTTCTTTTTCAATATTCTTAAGTCAGAAATTCACAACATTTCTTCTTATACAAGCCTTTTAAGAGATTTAAATATCTAATAATAACAACTCAGTTTTAACTTTTAAGCAGCTTACTAATATATATATTTTTTTTTACATAAATCTTCTCTATATTTTTTCGAATCCGATATATTATTCTTGCCCTCCCTCGTGGCCACCACACTAGCCTTTCATATATCATCCAGATGAACTGTATCGTTGTCATTTGTACATTATTGACTATAAACTACAAAGCCAGATAACGTCACGTTCTTCGCTCCGATTAAATTAATAAACAGCGTATCGTTGAAAATCCTTTGATTAAAAAAATAATTTAAAAAAATCGTTGAAAATCATATATTGAGAATTAGAGATGCAGTGGCGACCAGTGAGAGAGGTTTCAGCTGGTCTTCGCCGGGCCGTACCCAGATCATTGTCCATTCTCATTAGCTGCGACGCCGACGTGTGGTAAGGTCGGTAGCTTCTCTGAATCTTCGATTAATTACGATCTTCACTTTTTTTTTTTTTCCATGTTGGGCATCTCAATCACCGTCATTTTTACCGAACCTTTGAATGCAACTCCCTATTTGTTTTCTACTAGATACTGAAATGCTCGGTTTCACTCGTATACCAGTAACCTTCAAACCAAGACGAATTGTAAACTTTCAAAATGGAAGTTACACTGTCACCATCAATATCGTCGGAATATTTTTTATTCTCTTGAAAAAATTCGTCTGTTAATTTTGGGTTCCAACACATTTAATTTGGAAGTGAATATTTCCGGTAAAAAGATTTTTTTATTATTATTTTTTTAACTGTAATCCTTGCTGTTTGGCACTCTAGATAGATGGCATCATTGGGACCGCAACTCTGGAGATTTACCGTATGTTTTTGGCCGAACTCGGTTGAAATTTTGTCAAAGCGTTGGAATTTCCATGCCCTATTAATTTCTGCCTTCGCGAAGGCAACTGAAACTTTAGATTTTAGAACATCCATATTTACAAAGTAGCACAATTTCATATTGTATTTGTTTGTTCATATTACTGGTACCTTTGTGCAACAAAGAAGTCTATTGGTGCTGATACTTTTTTCTTTGTTTACAGACTTTGTAGGAAGCTATCATCATGGCACAGGAATGCTCTGGAATCGCCAAAGATGTTTCGGAAGTGAGTTTGACTACTTTGATGGTCTCTGATTTCCCTTGCATGGGCTTTTCCCCTTATTTATAGCGTTTCGTTTTTTTTCCCCTTCCCTTTTTAGTTGGTTGGCAAAACCCCCCTAGTATACCTTAATAAAGTTGTGGATGGCTGTGTGGGACGAATTGCTGCCAAACTAGAATTCATGGAGCCACTCTCCAGCGTTAAAGACAGGTACAGGCTTCTGTTTTTTAAGCTAGATATGATATCATAGTTTCATGTTTCTTCTAGCATTATTGTTTATATTTATAATTGGCATATGTTCCTGTGATTGATAGAATTTTTTATTCTATTGTATCTACATCACTTACAGGATCGGCTATAGTATGATTGTTGATGCAGAGGAAAAAGGTCTTATCACACCCTCAAAGGTTGGTATACATTCATAAAGAACCCTCGGAAACAGTATTGATTGGAACAAAATGCTGTCACTTTATGTATCTCTTGAGTTGACATCTATTCCTTTCTGTGGATGTGTGTTCTTTATTTTGCTGAAGAGTGTCCTCGTTGAAGTAACAAGTGGTAATACCGGCATTGGATTAGCCTTCATTGCAGCAGCAAAAGGCTACAAGCTTATTGTTGTAATGCCTGCTTCAAATTCTCTTGAAAGAAGAATGGTAATGAAAGCTTTAGGTGCTGAGTTGATATTGTCAGACCCTGCAAAGGGAATACAGGGTGCATTTGAAAAAGGTGATGAAGTATTTGCGAAGACGCCCAATGCCTACATGCTTAAACAGTTTGAAAACCCTGCCAATCCCAAGGTAACTAGGGATTTAAACTTAATGCTTCCGAAGGATGCTTTACAAACACTGTTTAATACATTTTCATATAATTTCAGATACATTATGAAACCACTGGCCCAGAGGTTTGGAAAGCCACTGAAGGGAAAATTGATGCATTTGTAGCGGGGATAGGTACTGGTGGCACAGTAACAGGTTCTGGGAAATTTCTGAAAGAACAAAATCCCAATATTAAGGTTCTTTTTTTTGTTTGATGTGCATTTGTCTCAAGGCCGACATTGGCAGGGTCTCCCCGAAAGAGGTGCCCCTGTGACCATGCAATGCTTCTGTGGTCTCATTGTTTTCCTTCCTCCTTTATGTAGGTATATGGTGTTGAACCTGCTGAAAGTGCCGTGCTCTCTGGGGGACGGCCTGGTGAGTCATAACATTTATTATGCTCCTTTGTTCCTTGGTTGATATCTGACTTTTTAATATTCCATCACATACAACAAAGTGATTTCCTTGGAACTACTTTTCAATTGAACCCCATCCTTGCTCCTAACCTGTAAGAAAGAGTGTGTTTCATTTTGTCCTACTTAGCTATATTATTTGGTTTACCTGTCCGTTTTACTGATAAATAAACAATGAATATATTTATTTTGTTGAATTTGTAACACTCATTCTTGGTTGCTTGACCACAATGAGTATTGGATGATTCTGTTTTTTTATTTTTCAACTTGAAAGTTATCCTTTTGGACAATAAGTAGTTCCTATTTGGTTTTTTCTTTGTGCATTGGGCTGCCCTTTTAGCTGTTTTCTCCTAATAGAACATTAGAGTGGACAAGCCCGAGTCTTTAACTGTTGCTTATGTAGAATTTGCCTTGTTGAATGCCTAGGTGGTCACAAGATTCAAGGGATTGGTGCTGGTATTATCCCTCCGGTGCTGGATGTCAGTCTTCTCGACGGAGTTGTTCAAGTAAGTTTTTACAACTTGTGAACTATGCTTATGTTGCTCAAGAGTTGCTGTAATCAAATTCAATACGCCTTCAATTTATAAAGATGGATTTGATACTGAGGCAATATTGACTTAAGCAAAGCTGATTGTTGTCCTAATCAAGCTTTTCCCATTGGTGTCAAATTATTTAAGGACCTTACTCCTGAATTGAAACTAAATTCAATCGGTCTCAAACTGTCACTCTCCCTTCTAAATTCAGTCTTATAAGATCAAAATGGAAAAAGAAAAAAGAAAGGTCACCCTATTGCAGATTTTTTGGTTTGGAAAAGGTGGGAACAGCATGTGATTTGTTAAACTTGAGATATGTCATGTGATTTTGCAGGTAACAAGCGATGAAGCTATTGAGACTGCCAAGCTTCTAGCAGTGAAAGAAGGCCTTTTTGTAAGTTCTAAACCTCTAAAACCAGCCAGAAGCGAACTTGAAGCTGTCCTTTAGGGCTATTTTATTCTACTTTCTTGTTTTTCAAGTTGTTTTCCTTTTAAATATCAGTGTTCGTTGAAGCTCGTTGGGTATTGTTGTAGGTGGGAATATCATCTGGAGCTGCTGCAGCCGCTGCAATTAAGCTAGCCAAAAAACCAGAAATGGCTGGAAAGCTGCTTGTAGTAAGTTGACTGAAAATTCTGGTGAATAGATTTATAAATTGCAGATATGCACGTATATATTCATGGATAATTACTCCCTCCGTTCCTAATTATAAGACCAAATTTGTAGTACAAAATTGTATTACAAACTTGGTCCTATAATCAGGACCGGAGATAATACGTTCGGTCTTTAATATAAGATCCAATTGACCAATTTTTGGAGATTAAGGAAGTTAAATAAATTATTTTAAAATATGTATATTATCATTTTTCTCCAGATTAATTTGTTTGGTTTATAAACTATATATATAGTAAAATATAATGATACTCATAGTATTTTAGAAATTGTGTAACATTTGATATAATTAAATAATTTATTTAGTTTACTTAATCTTTCCAAATTAGTCAATACATCTTATATTAAGGAGCGGTGTTAATATATTGACACCAACAACTCATCTAACCTTAGTATTATCATATTAGTACAGTTTCTAGCAAATTTTATATGTTGATTCATTTCACTTACTTCATGCTGATATCCAGATTCGTGGCTCAGTAAGTTTATGTATACTTTGATATGGATGCAGGTGATTTTTCCGAGCTGTGGTGAGAGATACCTGTCATCTGCGTTGTGTGAGTCAATCAGAGAGGAAGCTGAAAACATGACTTTTGATCCATGAAATCTGGATTTGAAGGCTTTGAAGCTACTAAGTTCTGATATTAGTGCAAATCTGGTGGCTCTCCTGATGTGGTGGTTGTGATTCTAAAATAAAAATTCGTTGAAAAACTGTAGTCGAAAGCCCCCAAACTTTATAGTCTAATAATTTGAGTGTATGCGACAGTTTGATTCTATTTGAATAATGTTGGTTATATAGCCTTGTTTTCTTCTAAAAGCAACAAAAGAAGTGTAGCAATAAAAGAAAATTTGACATTTTATATTTTTTTATTTAATTTCAGTTTAGTCCCTCCTTAATCATATTTTAAATTTATTTTGAAAATAGTAAATTGCTTTTCCTGACTAATACTTGCAATAAATTGCATAGTGAAAAAACGGAAAAACAATTATAAAAAAAAAAAAAAAAGGCTATCCAATACCTTGGAATTGGGCTTATAAACTTTATGATTTGGCAGACGGCCTAATTTCTTAAGAAAATGGGGATAATGCGGTTAAAATACAATATTTTCAAATTCCTAATTTGTTTTCATGATTTGATTTAAAAGTTGTTAAATTCAGTAGACCAATTTAAAATTTGAGTATTTCAACTCGATTTTCTAGGTTATTTTACCAGACTTTATTTTTTTACTTTAGTCTTAGTTAAATATTCATAATTTATAACGCGACTCCCAAAAATTAGATTTTACACACACATATATATATTGATGGTCACAGCCATTTTTGCTTTTTTTTTTTTTTATATATATATGAAAGATGGCTAGAAGGCAAAATACAACAAAACAAAAACTACAAAATACAGGGAATCAATCTCAAGTACTGTTGATCAACCCAAGCCCTCAAATGGGCAATCACACAAAATACTAGACCTGTTCAAACCCATCTTCACATGCGCGTCAGCAGCAACGCATCAACAACCTATTAAGATGTTGAGGAATACCACTCTGATCCTATTTATAAGTTTCTTTTGACTAAAAAAATTTGATCCTATTTATAAGTCCCTTTAATCAAATAAATGAGATTATGACAATTTTGTCCATATTTGTACCAATAAAAATAGAGAGAGAAGAAAAAGTTGAAAGCACCCAATCATAAATGAGGGTAAAGTTGAAAATTCACCTCATCATCATTGAGCTAACTACCTCTCCTTGGTATATGTGATTTGGTCAAAATGGGGCTTATAAATAGGATCAGAGTGGTATGGCAAAAAGAAACCAGCCAATCCCTGGGCTTCAACTCTTTAATCTGTTCAATTAATAGACTACCAGAACTGAAATCATCATCAAGCAATCTATTAATTACGTCATATTCATCAGATTCTAATAGATTGTGACGTAATTTGGCATTACAAATACCGATCATTTTGTGATTGTGTGTTTATGCATCAAAAAAAGAAGAAACTTGGGCCACTACAAAATCATTGTGACAAAGGTAAGTTGGCCCACTACCAAAGCGTTTTGTTTTGTTTGGTAGGCATAAGTATCCTCCATCTTGTGTTTAGGCTTCAAAAATATCAATATGACACAGTTGATTAAGGTGTCGATCTTCATTTGGAGATTTGATACCCGCTAGTCAATGTAAGGATCTTATTGGTGGATGATCTGTAAGTACTTCTGTAAGTACTCTTTGAGTCTGGAGGCATGTCTTGACCTTGGTGGGTTACCGGTGTCAACCCCACCTAAACTTTTTATTATAAAAAAAAAAAATCAATATGAAAGTCTGTCTCAAGTCTTGACTATTTCCATTTTCCCCGAAACAGTCCATCTTGTAATAATATCCCTTACCTCTTCTTCTGCCCCACCTCAATCACGCTGTCCTCCGTCTCTGTGTCCCTCCCCATTTTTAAAATTAATTATTCTTCAAAAAAAGCCCTTACGATTCCTTAAATGCCCTTCAATCGATCACCGACCATCCTCTCGTCTTTCCTGTTTTGTATTATTATTTTACGAAAAATTACTGATACATTTTTTAAGTATAATCATTTGTGTTGGTCTAAACTCTAAAAATTTAATACACTCTTTTTTTTAAAAAAAAAAAAGGATTGTCACATATTAATCACGTATTTTTCATATTTTTATCGCTCTTTCTTCCTCATTTCTTTTCCTACCCTCTCTCTCACTCATCATATTAAGAAAAAATTGCATCTCCTACGCTTGCCGCAATGTGCCATACTAATCTACTCTATAATGTTCCAACTTTATTCGAATTGGATATATTATTTCCCTCCGTCACTGCCAGTGGTATATTCTCTTCGATATCAAGGGACGGATTTGGCTTTAGTGCTAAGCACGATGTTCAACTCTCTCAACTCATAAGATTTTGGATACTGAATTTTTAAAAGTCTATATTTCTTTATAAAAATCATGGGGTATAAAAGCTAAAATAGAGATAATCTTTTAAGTACTATTATTTCAAAAAAAAAAAATGATTTTTAGGTAAATAATCATCAATTTAAAAATATTTAAATTTGGGTCGTTCAAAATTAAATCTAAACCTTCTCGATATAAAGAGTTCGAAAAGCCAAAACCAGTTACCGCGCTGAAAGCAAGGAAGGAGAGTGGTATTGTTATGATTGGCGACAATAAATTATGGAAGTCCAAATAAAGTCACGTTCTTCACCCAGTGGCGGACCCAGGATGTAATGTGTGGGTGCACAATTAATAGTGGGATTCAGGGGAATTTTTTTTTTTTAAGGAGGATAAAAGGCAACCCACACCTTCGTAAAATTTAGGATCAGAAATTGGGTTCAATTGAAAAGTATTTTCGAGGAAATCAATTTAAATAGAACAATATATTCTAATCTCATGGCATACAAATACTCAGATGTTACACAATCAAATTCCAAAGCAACATGCAAGCAAAAATTATTATGATTTCTCATATATGATAAGATATTAAAAATAGGTAATAAAGTTGTCCATGCATGAATTTGAATACAGGATCTGCTGTGGGACTAGTGAAATTACCACCACACCACCTAGACAACTTATTGCAAAGTCCCTTAAAAAAATATATATATCTCCTTCAAATTTATGGGTGCACTTGCACCCACAAAAACATGTGTGGGTCCGCCAATGTCTTCACCCGTAATAAAATAAAGGGTTAAGGAGCGATTTTACCAACAAACTATTGGCTCAGGAGCGTCCAGCACAATTAACTATTAAGTGGACCAAAAATACCAACAAACTTTTAAAACGGAGCGCCCAGCACAACGCTGTTAGCAAAAAGTTAACCTCCGTTATTAAATGTGCAAATTGGCCAACGAACTTTTATTTCAGGAGCGTCCAGCACAAAATTCTAAATTTTACTAAGTTAAATGATTTTTCTCAACGTCATTATTTAAAACTACTTGTATAGATATCTATGGACATAAATTACTTATTCTTTAATTTTTCTCAAAATTATAATTTGCTAAAAGAAACAAAAGTTTTAATTAAAAATATAATTATATGATTTAAATAAACATCAAGGTGTTTTATAGTTTATTATATATGTTAAACCAAAAAAATATATATGATTTATTTTTATTTTAGAAGAAATTTATGTGAGTTAAAAAATTCATTCAATGTTAATAAAATTTAAAAAATCTATTATATCTTAAAAGAAATAAAATGGGCTTAATTTTTATTTTTATAAAAAGAGCTTAATGGATATCAACGTTGATACTTAATAATATAAATCCGGCAACTTGATATATTTGTTAATTAAATGATCCATTGATTATATGAATATGAGACTTGCTAAAAAAAAAAGATAACTTAAGAGGCTTGAGGAATGACAACTTAATAGTAGGTTAAAGAGCAATTTGGCCTACGAAAGTCTCATATTCATATAAGCGATAGGTCATTTAATTAACAAATATATCATCAAGTTGTTGAATTTATATTATTAAGTATCAATATTAATATCCATTAAGCTCTTTTTATAAAAGTAAAAATGAAACTCATTTCATTTCTTTCAAGATATAATAGATTTTTTAAATTTTATTAACATTAAATGAATTTTTTAACTCACATAAATTTCTTCTAAAGTAAAAATAAATCATTTTTTTCTTTAACATATATAATAAAATATAAAACACCTTGAGTTTTATTTAAATCATATAATTATATTTTAAATTAAAAATTTTGTTTATTTTAACAAATTATAATTTTGACAAAATTGAAGAATGAGTAATTTTTGTCCATAAATATCTATACAAGTAGTTTTGAATAATAAAAATTGAGAGAAAAAATTATTTAAATTAGTAAAATTTAGAATTTTGTACTGGGTGCTCCTAGAGTAAAAGTTCGTTGGTCAATCTGCACCTTAGATAACGGATGTTAACTTTTTGCTAACGGCGTTGTGCTGGGCGCTCCTTTTTTAAAAGTTTGTTGATATTTTTGGTCCACTTAATAGTTAATTGTGCTGGACGCTCCTAGGTCAATAGTTTGTTAGTAAAATCGCTCCTTAACCCTAAAAAAAAATAAACAGCGGCTCGTCGAAAAAACGTGTATGTTTGGAGGATCCCCTTTCCTTAAAATATCTCAGGATGGCCTCTCTCTCTTTTTTTTTTTTTTTCGCATGCCAATCTGATTTCTTCATATTTAAGTATTGTCCAACCTAATTGGTTGCATTATGGATATAAACTATTGCTCCTGAGTTTGGATTGGTCAGTTATCAGTTATCAGGATAACTGGTCCCAGTTGAGAACGACAAGGTTAAAAAATATTTAGATACCTAGTGGTGGGGTCTTCCTTTTTTTCCCCCCTAAAAAAGAAAAAAAAGACCTTTTTTATTTTATATCTTTATATTTATCTTTTTTTTTGGAACTAATTATCTGTCTTATAAACTAATATATAATTTGATAAGACTTTTTTTTTTGCCATCATATATAATTTAATGATACATACAAATATTTCAGAGAGATTATATAATATAGATTACAATTAAATAATTTATTTAGGTTTCACAATCTTCACAAATTAGCCAATTAAATCTTACATACTCATTTAAATGATTTTTATTAAAAAAATATAGGCTTTTAAAAACTTGAGATTTAGACTATCCAAAATCAAATCACAACGGCCCAAATTTGATACTCTCTCTGGTTCTTATTATAAAATACTAAATAACAAGTGTATTTAGTTTTTTTTATATGGCACTTGCTTTTTCCAAAAAGCATTAAATATTTCTTTCATGTATGTTCATAATTAATAAGGGTAGTAGGTGAGATAAATAATTAATACTCCCCTAAGTCATAATTATAGACCAAGTTGATTTTTTTGAAGAAATTAAAGAAGCTAATTAAATTACTTGAGAGTATTTTTTTTTCCTCCAAATTAATAAGTTTAAACAATAAACTTATATATAACCTAAGTATATGCAATATATGATATGATTAAGTAACTTATTTAAATTCTTTAATCTTTCTAAAAATAGTCAACTCGTTCTTATAATTAGGATTGAAGGTAGTATGATATTAGAGTTTAATGCAATTAATATAGATAATATTAGAAATTATTTAAATTTTAGGATAAATTTAATAATTTTAACAATTTTTATTGGTCTATGGTAATTATTAATCCATGTCTTACAATAAAGACGGAGGAGAACTTAAGGTGAAAGAGCAAAAAAACAGTAACTTGGAAACCAAGGAAGGAGAGTTGCATTGTTATGATTAGCGCATTGTTGACAATAAATTATACAAGTCCAAGTAGAGTCACGTTCCTCACTCCTATTAAAAAAAAAAAAAAAATAGTGGCCGGTCGAAAAAACATACCACTTTGATTTTATTTATAAGTCTATTTTAAATAAAAAAATTGGTCATATTTATAAATCCAGATTCATGTAATAAATGAGATTGTGACAATTTTACTCATATTAATTGTATTCATGAATATATAGAGAGAAGAAACAGTTGAAAATTACTTAATCATAAATGAGGGCAAAGCTCAAAATTTAACCCATAATCATTGAGTTAATTACCCCTCCTTAGTATGTGAAATTTGGTTAAAATAGTCTTATAAATAGGACCAGAGTGTTATATGTTTGGAGCATCCCCTTTCCATTGTATATGTAGAGACGAGTCCACGTTATATGCACATAGTTTATGTGCTCATACCTTTATTAGAAGTATGGGCATATTTTTTATTTATTTATATTTAAATTATATACTGTTTTTTGACATATTTTTTGCACCCGGTATCTCAAATTAATTAGTTTCCAGTTCTGCATTGAGAAATATTTGTCTGTTATACCACTATCATGGACACTAATTAATTTAAGATACTTGGTATAAAAAAACATGTCAGAAAATAACATATAATTTAAATCTAAATAAATACAATATATATATATATATATATATATATATATATGCACATAAGAAGCATATAAACCGTGTACATATAATGTGGACTTATGTAGAGACGATGTCATGAATGGGCCATCCCTAGATCGTTTCCATTGTCATAGGCTGCAACGTGAGGGCGTGGTTAGAGCCGTATGTCACGGTCTTAGCAAAACCCACCTAAAACCATGTCGACCTTAACTTGATCATTCCCCTTGATTTTGGTCATGGCTAAGTTAGCCGATCCCTCTCAAGTAAGTAAAAAACACAAAGGACTAAGATAACTTTTAAAAAGAGAATGAGAATTCTAAAGAGAGAAGCTCTTGAAGGAAAATAACTTGAATTGCATTCAATTATTACAAATGAGGTTGACACCTCCTATTTATAGGTATCCATCTTCTCAATGAACGGCTAAAATTAAAAACATCTAACTGTTGAGAATGGTTCTCCAGAATCTTCTCCCAAAATATCTAGATATTTTTCCTTTACATAACAGTTCTAGAATTCTCTACAATTTTATATTTATGTATAAGTATCTACAACAATATGGAACTCTCCAAAAACCTCTTTTAGAATGTTTTGAGCACAAAATATATTGCATTCCCTGAGATGCGTGACAGGTGGCTTCTATTCCTTTCTCGTCCTCAATTGTGCTCTTCACTTTTTTTCATACTAGGCATCTCAATGAACGTCATTTTTACCGAACCTTCGAATGCAAGTCCTTATTTGTTTTCTACTAGTTACTGAAATGCTCGGTTTCACTCATATACCAGTAACATTCAAACCAAGAAGAATTGTAAACCTTCAAAATGGAAGTTACACTGTCTTTTCTCTTGAAAAAATTCTTCTGTTAATTTTGGGTTCCAACACATTTAATTCGGAAGCGAATATTTGCGGCGGAAAGAACATTTTTTTTAACTGTAATCCTTGCTGTTTGACACTTAAGGGGTTGGTTTTCTCTCCCCATCTTTTTCTCATTATCCCTCATCATCTTTAAATCATATCTATTCAATAAATGACAATACTACTTTAATCTTTCTCTCCTCTTCCCAATCAATAGTACAGATAGTGCCAATGAGAGAAAATGAAAAACAAGATTATGAGAAAATCCTCTTCCGGCACTCTAGATAGATGGCATCATTGGGACAGCAACTCTGGAAATTTACCGTATGTTTTTGGGCTGAACTCGGTTGAAATTTTGTCAAAGCGTTGGAGTTTCCATGGGCTATTAATTTCTGCCTTCGCGAAGGCAACTGAAACTTTAGATTTTAGAATATCCATATTTACAAAGTAGCACGATTTCATATTGTCTTTGTTTATTACTGGTACCTTTGTGGAACAAAGAACTCTATTGGTGCTGATACTTTCTTCTTTGTTTACAACCTTCGTAGTAAGCTATCATCATGGCACAAGAATGCTCCGGAATCGCCAAAGATGTTACAGAAGTGAGTTTGACTACTTTGATGGTCTCTGATTTCCCTTGCACGGTCTTTTCCCTTTATTTATAGCGTTTCTTTTTTCTTTTTTCCTTCCCTTTTTAGTTGGTTGGCAAAACCCCAGTAGTATACCTTAACAAAGTTGTGGATGGCTGTGTGGGGCGAATTGCTGCCAAATTAGAATTCATGGAGCCACTCTCTAGCGTTAAAGACAGGTACAGGCTTCTGTTTTTTAAGCTAGATATGATATTATAGTTTCATGTTTCTTCTAACATTACTTTTCATGGGGTTAACACTTCTCATGTTATATAAGAAGAAGAAAATTCCTACACACATGAAAAGGTGGAATCCACATCTCTGTTTTTTTTTAAAAAAAAAAAAAAAATCTTAAACATGGAAATCGAAGTATCTATGAGATGAGGAGACACTTCTCCTATAATATAAAAAGTATATTTCTCTTTTTTATATTTATAAATTGGCATATGTTCCTGTGATTGATAGAATTCTTGATTCCATTGTATCTACATCACTTACAGGATCGGCTATAGTATGATTGTTGATGCAGAGGAAAAAGGTCTTATCACACCCGAAAAGGTTGGTATACAATTCATAAAGAACCCTCGCAAGTGTTGGTCTTCAAAAAGCCGAGTTTCTAGTAATATAGTAGAAGCGTGTGCCTTGGAATAGTATCAATTGGAACAAAATGCTGTCACTTTATGTATCTCTTGAGTTGACATCTGTTCCTTTCTGTGGATGTGTGTTCTTTATTTTGCTGAAGAGTGTCCTCGTTGAAGTAACAAGTGGTAATACCGGCATCGGATTAGCCTTCATTGCAGCAGCAAAAGCCTACAAGCTTATTGTTGTAATGCCTGCTTCAAATTCTCTTGAAAGAAGAATGGTAATGAAAGCTTTAGGTGCTGAGTTGATATTGTCAGACCCTGCAAAGGGAATACAGGGTGCATTTGAAAAAGGTGACAAAATATTTGCGAAGACGCCCAATGCCTACATGCTTAAACAGTTTGAAAACCCTGCTAATCGCAAGGTAACTAGGCATTTAAACTGTAATGGTTCCAAAGGATGCTTGACAAACACTGTTTAACACATTTTTATATAATTTCAGATACATTATGAAACCACTGGCCCAGAGGTTTGGAGAGCCACTGAAGGGAAAATTGATGCATTTGTGGCGGGGATAGGTACTGGTGGCACAGTAACAGGTGCTGGGAAATTTCTTAAAGAACAAAATCCCAACATTAAGGTTCGTTTATTTGTTTGATGTGCAGATGTCTCAAGGCCCACATTGGGAGGGTCTCCCCGAAAGAGGTGCCCCTGTGACCATGCAATACATTTGTGGTCTCATTGTTTTCCTTCCTCCTTTATGTAGGTATATGGTGTTGAACCTGCTGAAAGTGCTGTGCTCTCTGGGGGACGGCCTGATGAGTCATAACATTTGTTATGCTCCTTTATTCCTTAGTTGATATCTGACTTTTTAATATCCTATCACATACAACAAAATGATTTCCTTAGTACTACTTTTCAATTGGACCTCATCCCTGCTCCTAACCTTAAAGAAAATGTGTGTTTCATTTTGTCATACTTAGCTATATTATTTGGTTTACTTATCTGTTTTACTGATAAATAAACAATGAATATATTTATTCTGTTGATTTTTTAACAGTAACTCTTGGTCACTTGACCATAATGACTCTTGGACGATTTTGTTTTTTATTTTTCAACTTGAAAGTTATCCTTTTAGACAATAAGTAGTTCTTATTCAGCTTTTTCCTTGTTGGGCCGCCCTTTTAGCTGTTTTCTCCTAATAGAACATTAGAGTAGACAACCAGCACTACTAGTAGTGTAGTGATATTGGGATTAATTTCCTCCCTGATCCTGGGTTCGATCCCCCCTCCTCTATCGCCCTGTATCAAAAAAACATTAGAGTAGACGAGCTTGAGTCTTTAACTGTTGCGTATGTGGAATTTGCCTTGTTGAATGCCTAGGCGCTCACAAGATTCAAGGGATTGGTGCTGGTATTATACCTCCGGTGCTGGATGTTGGTCTTCTCGACGGAGTTGTTCGAGTAAGTTTTTACAACTTGTGAACTATGCTTATGTTACTCAAGAGTTGCTGTAATCAAACTCAATGCACCTTCAATTTTTAAAGATGGATTTGATTCTGAGGCAATATTGACTTAAGCAAAGCTGATTGTTGTACGAATCAAGCTTTTCCCGTTGGTGTCAAATTATTTAAGGGCCATGCTCCTGAATTGAAACTAATTTCATTCAGTCTCAGACTGTCATTCTCCCTTCTAAATTCAGTTTTATATAAGATCAAAATGGAAAAAGAAAAAAGAAAGGTCACCCTATTGCAGAACTTTTGGTTTGGAAAAGGTGGGAACCGCATGTGATTTGTTAAACTTGAGATATGTGATATGATTTTGCAGGTAACAAGCGATGAAGCTATTGAGACTGCAAAGCTTCTTGCAGTGAAAGAAGGCCTTTTTGTAAGTTCTGACCACAATGGCTCTTGGACTATTCTCTCTCTCTCTTTCTTTTTCAACTTAAAAGTTATCCTTTTAGACAATAAGTAGTTTCTATTTGGTTTTTTTGTTTGTTATCCCCTCAGGTGAATTTTATTCTGTTAGCTGTTTTCTCCTAATAGAACATCAGAGTGGACGAGCTTGAGACTTCACTGCTGCTAATGTGAAATTTTCCCTGTGGAATGCCTAGGTTTACACAAGATTCAAGGGATTGGTGCGGGTTTTATACCTGCGGTGCTAGATGTCAGCCTTCTTGACGGAGTTGTTCAAGTAAGTTTTTACATGTTGTGAACTTTACTTATGTTGCTCAAGAGTTCATGTAATCAAACTCAACACACCTTCAATTTATAAAGATAGATTTGACTAGTGGCCTCCCCCCCCCCCCCCCCCCCCCCCGGGGAACTATTGAGGCAATATTGACTTGAGCAAATCTGGTTGTTGTACTAATCAAGCTTTTCCCATTGGTCTCAAATTTTTTGAGGGCCTTGCTCCTGTACTGAAATTAAATTCGTTGGGTCTCTCTGTCATTCTCCCTTCTAAATTCAGTCTTATAAGATCAAAACGGAAAGTGAACAAAGAAAGGAAGGTTACTCTATTGCAGAATTTTTGGTTTGGAAAAGGTGGGAACAATGTGGTTTGTTAACATGAGATATGTTATGCGATTTGGCAGGTATCAAGCGATGAAGCTATTGAGACTGCAAAGCTTCTTGCTGTGAAAGAAGGCCTATTTGTAAGTTCTAAACCTAACGTCTGCCAGAAGTGAACTTGAAGCAGCACTATAGGGCAATACTATTGCCGTTTTCTTGTTCAACTTGTAGTGATCATCGAACCTCGTTGGGTATTGTTGTAGGTGGGAATATCTTCTGGAGCCGCAGCAGCCGCTGCAATTAAGATAGCAAAACAACCAGAAATGGCTGGAAAGCTTATTGTAGTAAGTTGACTGAAAATTCTGGTGAATAGATTTATAAATTACACAGGTGCTCGTATATATTAATGGATCAATACCAACTGTCTATTATTTAGGTCTTATATTAAGTACCAGAGGAGTATTATGATAATTAAATGTGGGGCTTGGGAGCTGCATTATTCGTAACTTACAAATAGTACAGCTTCTACTAGATTGATTTTATTGATTCATTTCACTTGCATGATTCTGCTCTTAGATTGGTGGCTCAACAAGTTCATGTATATTTTGAGTGACTGAGATTACAGCGTTTATTTTAGAGTTAAAAGAAAGTTACACCTTTCTGGCACTTATGGTGCGGTTTGATATGGATGCAGGTGATTTTTCCGAGCTCTGGTGAGAGATACCTGTCGTCTGAGCTGTTCGAGTCTCTCAGAGAGGAATGTGAAAACATGACTTTTGATCCATAAAATCTTGATTTCAACGCCCTGAAGCTACTAAGTTATGATATTGGTCCAAATCCGGTGGCTCTCCTGATTTTGGTGGTTGTGATTCTGAAATAAAAGTCCTGATAAAAGCTGTGGCCTTTTTTTTTCGATAAAAAAAAAAAAGCCCCCAAACTTTAAGCGTCATAATTTTATTGTACTTTGATACAAAAACAAAATAATAATAATAATAATTTTTACTTGTTTTTAAGTTTTTGGTTCTGTTTCCTAATTCCTCTTTTCATTCTCAGTCCTTGACCCGCCATCCTTTTTTCAATTCTCAAGTTGATTTTTTAAAAACTATTGATTCAAAAAAAATATTACGTTTTTTTTGGGTCTTCAATGGTAATTTTTAAGACAATTATCCAAAAAATTATTATTTTTACTTTATTTTGATGTAGAAACTAATTTTGATAATAGTCACATTTTTTCCGATTAATTCTTGCAATAAAATGCATATGGAAAGAAAAGTGTTATGACTCATTGATAAAATAAAATAAAATAATTAATTAGGTTATAGTGAAAGGGATTAAAAAAATTAAGTTAGAATTTAATTGATTGAATTAGAGGTTAATGACACTAGAAGACAATATAAAGTTTAGGGTTAAGTAGCAGGCTATTTTCCCTAAAAAACCTTAATTAAATATCTAATTACCAAAATGCCACTGTTTTCAAACTATTTCCCTGTCTGCCCCTGTTTAGTCGACTAAACCTATGTTTAGTCGACTAAACAAGATTTAGTCGACTAAGAACTGTAGCTTAGTCGACTAAATCTCGGACAGAGCTTTTTTACTTAAAACCGAGGGTTAGTCGACTAAACTACAGTGTTTAGTCGACTAAATCTCGGACAGAGGGTTTTTTAAAACCCCCATTCGCGCATAATGAACCCTAATCAGTTCTTTTCCCAACCGAATACTCTCTCTTTTCTCAGTTGAAGTGCGACCCATCAAAGTTTAATCTCATTCCACCTTGTTCAAGGTATTATTGTTGTATAATCATTGAAGTTTCACTTTGTTCGGATCGTTTTTTTTTTTTGTAAGCTGAGACCCTCCCTTTTGGCAGGTAAAAAATTGTGGTTTGAAGGATGAGTTCAAGTTCAAACACGTTCGTTACTGTAATCTACCACAGTGGGAGGCGTTTTGAAGGTCCTGATGGTGTTCAGTTTGAAGGAAAAACAAAAATGATGAAAATCAAACGGGGCACTACGTACAACGAGCTCAAAGAAAGAATTTACCAAAAATTGGGGCTACATGGCAGCCAATGCATTCATCGGTTAATTGCCAAAGTGGAGACTATAGTGGGTAAGGATAATATATATTACATTAGTAACGATATATGTGATGATGAAGACGTAGAGTGTGTCATAGATGTATTTGCTAATCGGAGAGCACAAAATTTTATTGAGATATATGTTGAGCTTGAATCTGGTGAATCATCATCTATACCCATGCATACAAAATCTGCACGGTATTTTGTTCAAGAAGACACACCTGTCGCTGTATCTGCACCTTTACAAGTGTTAAGTCAGGTAACATTGCTAGATGAAGGGGAGGATGAGGAAGATGAGAATTTGCACATCGAGGAGGATGACGAATATGAGAGGTTTATTCCACTAGGTGACAACTCAGATACTGATGTGGAGGGTGATTTTGATAGGGACATGAGTCCAGTAAACCCGGGTACCGCAACAATGCCTCCGCTTCGTGTTGACCCAATTAGAAGCGGTAAGTTGGTAAACTTGTATGTGTAATTGTATTTGTAATTTGAAGTTAGTGGTTCTAACAACAAAATCATATTGACACATATAGGGCCTGAGAGTGAGCCATTTTGGAACGAAAGCCCGCACTATTGCCAAATCAATTGGGCGCAGTGTGACGATGACATGGAGATGTTGTATGGTGATGGTGACAATCACGGTGGTTGGCAGTTAGGTGATCCATTATATTTGTATCAGGAGTTTCATTCTAAGGCTGAAATGCAACATGCCGTGAAATTGTATTGCATGAAGTCTCATCGCACAGCCAAAGTTGCAAAAAGCGATGACCATAGGTTTGTGATGCAGTGTCAGAACCATGCTGATGGTTGTCCCTGGTATATGAGGGCAATTTCCCCCAAGAATGGAAATGGTTGGGTTGTACGTAAGTGGGGTCAAGAGCACACCTGCGTCAACCAAGGTCTTGCCCGGGATCATAGACAACTGGATTCAGACGTTATATGTGCAGCCATTATTAGTAGGTTTTCTATTTTGTTGAGGTTACATTCGTTTTGTTTATTGTTTGACATTTAGAAGTTGCTTTGTTTTCACCAGGTATGTTAAGAGAAGATCCAGCTATAAAACCAGTGCTGATACAAGAGAGGATACAACGTTTGTATGGATATAATATAACATACAAGAAGGCTTGGAAGGCGAAAATGAAGGCCATTGTGAAGTTATTTGGTGATTGGGAGGAATCATATGCATTTTTGCCCAATTGGTTGACATACATGACGCAGTGTAACGTGGGTTCTGTTTTCAGGCTTGATACTGATGAGTGCTTCGACGAACATCGTTTTTATAGCGACAAACGCGTCTTTCGTAGGGTTTTTTGGACATTTCACCAAACCATAGAAGCCTTCAAATACTGTAAGCCCATACTTCAAGTTGATGGCACCCACCTGTACGGAAAATACAAAGGTACTCTGTTGATTGCAACTTCACAGGATGGGGATGGGAAGCTCCTCCCCATTGCCTTTGCTATTATTCATCCTGGTGAGAAGTATGACGATTGGTGGTGGTTTCTGTGTCTCCTACGTGACCATGTGACGCAGCGACAGGGCATTTGTTTGATATCTGATCGTCATGCCAGTATCATAAGGGCGGTACAAGATCACCGTACTTGGCAGCCTCCATATGCCTATCATGTGTATTGCCTCCGTCATGTTGGCAGCAACTTTAATACTAGATTTAGGGATGTGCAATTGAAGAAAGCTGTAATGAAACTAGGTATGAAAGTTGACATGTTATTTACTTGTTGAACGCATTTGTGATAATTGATTTGTGTCCATTTTTATGAGTTAATGTTCGTTGTTATACAGGGTACATGAGTTCAAAGATCATGTTTGACATCAAGTTTCAAGAGTTTATTGATGCAAATCCACAGTGTGTCACCTGGTTTGAGTGACTTGCAAAGGAGAAATGGTGCAGGTCACACGATGCAGAAGGACGGAGATTTGGTCACATGACGACAAACCTCGCTGAGTGTGTCAACAAGGTTCTCAGGGGTGCACGTAATCTGCCAATAACGGCATTGGTAAAGCTGACCTGTAGTAGACTTGTCGAATATTTTGTCACCAGACGTGTTGAGATTAACAGAAATATCGCTGAGGGAAGGATAGTCGCGAAAAAAGTCGAAGATGATTTACAAAGGATGAACCAGTTGACCGTCCATTATCGTGTGCGAATTTATGACAGAGATTTACAGTTATTTGAGGTTGAGGATGCTTACAATCAATCTACACATGTCGCCGGTGACATAATGAGGGTTGACTTGATCAATCGCAAATGTCAATGTGGGAGGTTCACAGCAAGAAGGTATCCCTGCAGTCACGTATTAGCAGTATGCAAGATGGAAAAATTGAACCATTACAGTTACGTTGACCCGGTATTCACTGTCCAATACATATCACAGGTGTATGCAGCACATTGGTATCCGATAGGCAATGAATTGTTGATTCAACAAGGAGAGGGACCCACCGTTATCCCAAATGTAACTTTGACACGCACAAAGGGAAGACCAAAGTCTACAAGGATACAGAATGAGATGGATTGGGTGGAGTCTCAACCCGCAAGCAGTCAGCAAAGATGTAGGGGTTGCAACCAAACCGGTCATAATATGCGCACATGTCCAACGAGGCTTAGACGAGCTTGAATTCTATATAACATGTTTTGTATTGCACTTATGTTTACTTGTTTAAGTAATTAATAGGAAATACGAATGATTGTAAGCATTCACTTATTTATCGAACGATTGACTAGTTTTGGAACATTAGGTTCTCAAACCTCTGTAACAACCTTAATTGTTGGCAAAAATACGTTGCCCAAGTCACATTGACGTGTATCTCTGAGTTGGCATAGGTTTCGTGCAAGAATGAAGGGGATTTCAGCAAGTGAGCATGCCTCTGCCTCTGATTTAGTCGACTAAATATGGTTTAGTCGACTAAATCAGAGGCAGAGGCATGCTCACTTGCTGAAATCCCCTTCATTCTTGCACGAAACCTATGCCAACTCAGAGATACACGTCAATGTGACTTGGGCAACGTATTTTTGCCAACAATTAAGGTTGTTACAGAGGTTTGAGAACCTAATGTTCTAAAATGGATTTCATAGTCCTATAACCCGTCTAAACCAAAATGGACAAACTTAAACCACATAAACCGAAAGCATGAATATTCATTAGTAAAAAAGCACCAGTTCCAGATAAAGTTCACCAAGTTCAAGCCAAAAAACAAAAAAAAAACTAAATCAAGTCACATAGCAAACATAAAACATAAAGTCCCTAGATCTACTCTTCATCCGTAGATGTCCCGGGATCCTCCTGGTCATCGTCCTCGGCATCACTAAATGGTCGTCCAAGCCGCAGCCGTCCAAGCGTATCCTCTAACCCCTTCATCCGACCATACATCCACTTCCACCTCTTTTTCTGTTTGGCTTCCATCATTAACATCTGTTGCTTGTTAGCATGGATAGCTTGCATGACATCATGTAAGGAGAATCCACCCTCCGGCTCAACGAGGTCCTCCATCTGCACATCATCATCGTCACCCTCATCTGGGACCTCAGGAGGAATAATGTGTGGGGCCGGGCCACCTTCAGGGACACCCTCAGGGACACCCTCCTCTGCACCAGCGTATTGCCACACCCCATCTGCTACCTTGGAGATCTTGCATTGCTCCAATAGTCGCTGTCCAAACCTAGCATTCCACGTTTGCACACTTACCATTTCCTCATTCTGCATTGGAACACCAAAATACTCCAAAATTCTCTGAACTAGATAGGCGTATGGGAGTGCAGCTGTATCCTTCTGTTTAGCCTTGGACATCATCCAGCAAATGTAATGTCTCCAGTTCACCGGTCTCCCATGTCGAATAGACCACATCACAGGTATGTCACCCTCCAACACCCTCGAATGATTGTAAGCCCGAGGGAACAAAATGTGGGTCATGACGTAGAAGAGGATACGAGAACTAACAGTCAGCTGGCCCACAGTAACTATAGCTCTGTGAACTCCTGGCCTCCTGGCCTCCTGCACGGCCTCATCTCGATGAAATCCCGTGATGACTACATTGCTATCACCGTCATACATGTACCTATCCTCTGCATCAAAATCAAATCCGAATATATCCTTCCAGATGGGAGCCGTCATCACTATGTCAATCCCGCAGACACTAGACTTCAGATCGCCATTTATGTAGCTAAGGTTATGGTAGAAAGCTCTCACCATAACCTCAGAATAGGGACAAGTCATCTCGGCCAGCCCTGTCAAGTAGGAAGTCCCCAATATCGCCACTATGTCAAATCCCTCATCTACAAAGAATGTCATGTCTAATGACTTCGGCTTGATAATGGGTCTTCTAGCAAAAGTTTCCATGAAGTGTGCATGCTCTGTTTCATTATTGTTGAACAGATAACCAAACCTAAGGTCAACAACGGGCTCAGGATCCGGTTGCTGTTGTGACCTAGAAGAGGATGCCCCGCGGTTCGCCCGGTGCTTAACCCGCCTCTCTCTTCTCTCATTGCCGCTGCCAGAAGGCTCTTCTCGACGACGCATAATTGCAACACAGGCCTACAAATAGACATTAGCAAGTAGTTATCTATAGCCAGAACTTATAATGGCACACACAACTTCAGTTGAGTTTGCAAAAGACTTACAACTACCTACATCTTAGAAGTATATCAGGGTAGCTTAACAGAAATAATCACAATTAAAAAGTCATAGATAACAGAAATAATAACAATAGATAACAGAAGCAGGTTCTAACCTATAGCCAATGAAGACATGATATTGAAGCTTTATATACAATACTGAAGTAAGTAGATAGCAATTAATCAATGAGATCATTTGACTATCAATATAAACAGCAAATCTTGCATACTTAACCGTTGCAATTCAAATATTGCAAAAATATTGTTGCGTCTAGTGCAATTCAAATCTTGCATACTTAACCGTTAGGCAAAAATATCTCTAAAACAAACCTTTGAATAACAATTCACAATTCAAATATTGTTGCGTCTAGTGCATTAATCAATGATTATTCCTAAACGTAGAAAATAGTAACTTCTTAACACACTATTATGAGACACTAAGTTTTCTAAAACAAAGAGAGCAAAGGGAAAAACGCAACAACGCAAATGTGGGTTCACATAACCGCAAAAACAACGTCGGAACATGAAAATGAAGAACGAAACATATCTAAATCAAAGCAACATGCACAAAATCGACCAAAAAACAATCCAATCAAATGCAAAACGTAAAAACCCAAATGAGGAATCGCAAAATCACAAAACCTACGTCAGAACTTCGAAATGGAGATGAGGAACATACCTAGATCGACACAAACGGCACTAAATTGAAGATCTCCTCGCAACCCACCAAGGAATCGAGCAACGGTTGAGAGAAAAAAACAGAGGATGAGAGCTCCACAGTGTTTAGTCGGTTATTTAGGGCTCCTTATGCGCGATTTGGGGTTTTTAAAAACCTTCTGTCCGACATTTAGTCGACTAAGCACTGTAGCTTAGTCGACTAAATATCGGGTTTAAATGAAAATTGCTCTCTGTCCGAGATTTAGTCGACTAAGCTACAGTGCTTAGTCGACTAAATGTCGGGAAAACAAAAAAAAAATACACGTCACGGGTTTAGTCGACTAAACATAGGTTTAGTCGACTAAACAGGGGCAAAGAGGGAAATAGTTTGAAAACAGGGGCATTTTGGTAATTAGATATTTAATTAAGGTTTTTTAGGGAAAATAGCCTTAAGTAGCAAATGGGTCCCAAAGTATAAGCTTTCAAGCAATATTGTCCTAAAATTTTTTTCTTATTTCAATGTTGTCTTGAAAGTATCAAAAAGTAACAATTTATCCTATTTTGTTAAAAATCTAATATTATCCGTCAAAAAATTAACGTTAATCATTAACTTTTAATGGAAATGGGTAACATTACTGCATCTTGAAACTTTTGAGGAAACAAGAAAAACTTTCGGGTTGCTTTTCAGCAAAATCTTTCGGATAAATTTGCTACTTAACCCTAAAATTTACAATTAAATTAAGACCAAAAGAAAATACAAATTATATATATATGGAAAAATGTGCTTGAACTGGCTAAAATAGTTTTCCCTCTAAAGTTTCTTGATTGATAACCCCAAAGCACTACCATCCCCTGTTTTTCCACCTCTGGTTCCCTGGAGGCAAATACAAATTCCATTGCATATATTTTGACCATGTGTCCTTATAAAAGAACACTGGAGTATGGGACAGCGTCGAACCAAACAATTCATTAAGCACGTCATGCAAATACATCTTTCGCCCAGGTAAGAGCAAGACTCTCCTTTGCCTCGTTCTTGTTTTTTTCCCCAACATCTTTTGCCTCATTGGAAACTCATAGATAACTGAACTGAATAGTTCTAGTACAATTGAACAGCCAATATTTGGTGAACTAATCCGAAGTAAGAGTATGACCATCGACCAAGGTCGTTTGCCCAGAAAAAGACATCGCTGGGGCAACCCAGTGATTGTGGCATTGAAAAGCACAAATGTCCAGCTGAAGATATCCACAGAACCAAGGATTACACCAACACTCGCTCGGAGGTCTTATTTAATCCAGGATTATGAACTTCCGATTCTATAAACACCAATGCTCTATTCAATTTATGCTACTTAAATTTGGACACAGATTTGAACTATATGCTGCTGAAAAGAGCTTTAATGGTTGATACAAGTGAAAGCTAGCAACACATGAGGAACCACAAGATAAAAGAAGGAAAAAAGAGGCAATTACTTCTTTCACGGTATGCAGGAATCAGGAACTCTACTTTCTGCTTAAACTTCAACATTTAAAGGAGTATAGTTACATTCAATCAAAATATTTCACTATAAACTACTCTACTCTTGTTTGATTGGAAAGCTCGTGCTCCAAATCTCACCACAAATGAATCATATGACTTATCACCTCTCGGATCACTGAACTATTGAAGGTTCACAAAGACAATTAACAATATAAACTTACAGCTTAGTGGGATAGTTACCGAGATATCCAGCCGACAAATGGTCTTTCTTCATCTACTCCTTGACTCTCCCTTAGTGACTTTTGAATGAACTGAACCTCTTCATAATTAGATGATCAACCAACCATCCATCTCTCGTTCAGCTGAAGAAATCCTGAATTCCTCTGCCTGCAAACACACGGTCAGAAAGCTCGGCCAAGATGGCATTCACCGTGAGTAAAACGACACTCGACCCCAGGATGACACTAAGAACAACACCGGTGGTGCCCAAGACCTTGCCAAACGCAGGCCACTCTATTTCCCTAATCTCTTCCGCCACTCCACTCCATAGGTTTTCCTCTTCCTTCTCCTTCCTATCTTGCATTGCCTTCTTCAGTTCCGACGCCAGCTCCGATAGCTCGACGTTGTTATCAGCGGGGCCGGGCTGAGATGTTGGTGGTTTTTGCTCCTCTGATTCCGCTAGGGTTTGATTGGCACCCGACGGTTCAGGCTCGGAACTCTCTTGGCTCTCCTCAACGACACGGAGCACCGGCATCCGCCTCCGCCGCTCCGTGAAAACAGTGATTCCGATGGGGCGAGATCGATGATGAAGGAAAGAAGGGTTCGGAAGAAGAGGATCGGTGTTGACGAATATGGGTCTGGTGGGTGTTTGGAAAAGGGATGCGACAGGCAATTGTCGGAAAGCGTGGAGCGTCATAGCTATCAACCTCCGCTCTGATTTCGGATAACAGAAGTAGAAATGGAGGCGCCTTCCGAGCCGGTGAGCAATTTCAGATATTTCCAGGAATTTTATTCGCCAACCTGCAAGTTTTGCAAAACTCATTTTTAAAGGGTCAATGATATTCCGGCCAAAAAATTAGAAAGTAAATTGCATAATATATTTCAGGCAAACAAATTGCATAATACGCTTCTTGATTTTGTAAATATAAAACAAAATTTTTATATTTTAAATATTTATTTAATTTATCCATATTAATACTCACTTCATAATAATCAATAAGAATCAATAAGAGAATGAATGAGGCAATTAATAAAGATGAATTAGGCATTTTAAAAAATATATGTTACATTAATTAATTAAACCAACTTTCTTAATCCAATCAAATTTAATAAATATGTTCTAGATAATTTAAAAGATGCAAGGTAAAACTGAAAAATAATGTTTAGATTTAGAAAAATAACGTAAAAATAATAGTATACAATTAAAAAAAAATTACTTGAACTTCAAAATTTCAAATCTATCATTTCTTATTAAAAGAAGTCATCAAATGTCAATTACTATACTCTTATAGACAATAAGACTGATTTAAAATTTTGAAATTCCAGCGATATTTTTTTTTTAAAAAAATTAGTTAATCCATTGGTAGCAAATTAATTTCGGCCAACTCAGTAAGGGATTCGGGACTAGACCCTTAGGTCGTGGGTTCGATCCCCTTTGCCGTCGCTAGGACTCCTTTGATAGGCCGTGCCTTGGCCTTGGTGGGGGACTGATGCCGAACCCCTCCAAAACTTTTTTTTTTAATTAAAAAAAAATTCGGTCAACCCCAAAACTTTCTAAGACTTCACCGTACCCCATGGTCCAAATGAAATTAATTTTTGTAGGTAAAAAGACAATAACACCCTTACCTTATTTATCTTGTAAATATCCATATTTTTCTTATAAAGTTTCATATTTATCTTGTAAATGACCAAAATATTTTTAGTTTACTAGGTTCTTTTAAATCACTTTATTTGTCTTGTAAATTGTCAAAATATTTTTAACTCTCAATGCTCATTTGAATCATTTTATTTGTGTTGTAAATGCTTATATTTGTCTAGTGAATTTTTATATTTGTCTTGCAAATGATCAAAGTGTTTTAATTACATGTGTTCTTTCGAATCTCTTTATTTATTTTGTAAATACTCTTATTTGTCATGCAAATGCTCTTTAAAAAAGGGAAAAGAAAAAAAGAAGAGCATCATTTTCTTTGCACCCACAAAAATTTATTTCTTTTGGACCAAAGGGTATAGTGAGTTTCAGAAAGTTTTAGGATTAATTGAAATTAATTTACTCCCAAGCGACTAACTGAAATTTCCCTTTTTTTACCCCTCGTCCTTAGGTTCAATTGGTAAAGGGGTCAGACACTCTCATCAAAGGGAGATGATTCGATCCTGGAGTTAGTCAAAACATTTGGGGAGACATCATAGCTTCTACGTGTCTAGGTAATAGACGGCTTATCTTTCCCACATTAGTATCACCTCGGAGAAAATGAGATTTTGCCCTGCCATTGGATTGTGGGTGAGCCCGACCCTTATCCTAATTTTTTTTTATATATAAAAAAAGAGAGAAATTTCCCCCCTTTTTGTCTTTTGAAAAAAGGAAAAAACAAAAAAGGAGAGAGTTAGGTAGTAAAATTTTTTTTTGGTTTTTTGTTTTTTTGCTAAGAAGGATGGCAAAAAGCCTACATTACGAAAACAGATTACAACAAAGGGAATTAAATCCCAAGCACTCTTGAACTTACCAATCCCCTCAAACTAGTAGGGCACTCAACTAAAAGAGAGGAGTTAGAGATACCCCTTTTTGTCAAGGCATCCGCTACTCTATTAATTTGGATGGAGGTTTTTTTTCAAACACTTTTTTTTTTTATACGAAAAAGTTTTGGAGGGGTTCGGCATCAGTCCCCCACCAAGGCCAAGGCATGGCCCCGGGCTCTATGAGTACTTACTGGGAACTTATGAGATCGCCTACCAAAGGAGTCCCAACAACGATAGAGGGGATCGAACCCACAACCCAATGGCCTAGTCCTGGATCAAACACTTGAGTGTAGACTGCGGACTAAGAAAGTTGAGCACATTGATAATTTGAAGCCCATCCATGGTTTCGTTTAGGCCCGTATAAGTGTGCAAGGGATGTCATTTGCGTTTAGGCCATAAGTGGGCTGTGGGTTTTTGTGATAATTGTAATCGTTCATTTTTATTTTTTTCCAAAAAAAGTATAAATGAGGGAATATAATTTTAAGACTATTTTTCATCTTATTCATTGGATAAACAGTTAAATCACCCCTTCGTTAGATTTTGAGTTATATGTAAATAATCCTATAAACTTTTAATTGAGTGAGGGTAAACCTTCCATACATAATAAATATTGATATTCTATATATCATTGAAAGAATACATAATAATAAAAAATAGCAACAAATATGATCGGTATAGATTGGAGTGATTGAGAGAAATAGTGTGTGCCCATTTGGATAGCTGTGATAAAAGTAGTTTTTATCTAAATGGGTTTTTTCCAAAACAATAAGATTGTAAATGTGATTTGTGTTTAGAATAACGGTGATAAAGGTGATTTTTTTTATATAAGCTCTTGTTTGACATAACTTTTGAAAAGTCGGTTGAGACAGAAAATGACATAAGTATTAAATATATATTACTTCTATATTAAATGATAATTGAAGATAAAAATTAAAAAAAGCCCATCATTGTGCAACAAAAGTCCATCAACCATTGTGCAACAAGTCCATCAGCCGCAAAGGCAATACTGAAATTTATCAGCACTGTGCAACAAAAGTCCATCAGCCACTACACCCAGAAGTTGAGATTTATAGCTTCTACATAAAGTTTTTTTTTTTAAATAAAAATTCATTAGCCATAAAAGCCACTCCAAACAACATTTAAGGTTTCACCATTGAGTTTTTTCTCAATTTTATTGGGCTTCTATGTTCTCTGGTCATGTCAAACACATATGTAGTGAAAACCTTGGAGGAGGCATCTTAACTCTTAGGTGCCTAAGTTAACGTCTGAGGGTAATAGACGGCTCGCCCTGTCCAACATCGATATCACTTTGGAGGAAGTAAGATTTTGTCCTACCTTTAGATCATGGATAAACCCGGCCCTTTTCCTAGAATTTTTTTACCAAAAAAAAAAAACTACGTTCTGGAAATTAATTGTTTAACCAATCACCACCTTCAATTTTTATTTTAAAAAAGAAAGAATGAAAACTTCAATCACATCAACTATTGGAACAGTGAGATAGCAGACAATTTTCCTCACAGTCATTCTCATCTCTGTAACTGACCAACAGTCTCGTAGGTTGTAGCTAGACATGACATACAGTTATTTTTAATTTAGTGAATGAATTAGAACCAACCGTTTCTATTCTATTGGCAATGGCAAACCTTCGATTAGTCATGCATGGCATTCAGACAAATTTAACGTTGCCTCTTCATCTTCTCGATATGACAATCTATCATACCACAACTTCCTTGACCAAAAAAAAATACCACAACTTCCTTGACCAAAAAAAAATACCACAACTTCCTCCACCTAATAATACCCTCAAACCAGGTACAGCTACGGCAGCCATTTTCCTAAACAATTATTCAAACCAGAGATTAATTAAAGAAAGGATTAAAGAGTAAATTGGCCAACAAATTTTCATCTTATGAGCGTCCAATATAAATAACTTTTAATTGGATCAAAAATACCAAAACACTTTTAAAAATGTGCACACAACATAAAAAACTTTTAAGAATGTGCAGTCATCTCAACATTGTTAAAAAAAGTTAATGTCCATTATCTAAGGTGCAGATTCGCTAACGAACTTTTACTTCAGGAACACCCAGGACAAAAAAGTATTATCTCGGAGCGCCCAGCACAAAATTCTAAATTCCACTAAAATAAATTTTTTCTCAATTATTATTATTCAAAACTAGCTGTATAAATATCTATGGAAAAATTATTCATTCTTCAATTTTGTCAAAATTATAATTTGCTAAAATAAACAAAATTTTTAATTTAAAATATAATTATAGGATTTAAATAAAACTCAAGGTGTTTTATACTTTATTATATATGTTAAACAAAAAAATTATATGATTTATTTTTATTTTAGAAGAAATTTATGTGAGTTAAAAAATTCATTTAATATTAATAAAATTTAAAAAATCTATTATATCCTAAAAAATACGAAATGAGTTTAATTCTTATTTTTATAAAAAGAGCTTAATGGCTATTAATATTGATAATTAATAATATAAATTCAATAACTTGATGATATATTTGTTAATTAAATAATCTATTGATTATATGAACATGGGACTTGTTGAAAATAAAAATTTAAAAAAAAAAGCAAGAAAGATGACTTAAAAGGCTTGATTAAGGACAATTTAATAATTTGTGATTTTTTTTGTTACATTCACTATTTCTAACCTCAACGCACATGGTTGGAGGTCTGGGTAAGGATTCGCAACAATCAGATTTTAGATGGATTTCACATGGGCTTTTTTGTATTGGGCGCTCATTGAGTAAAACTTTTTTATGCTAGACGCTCCTGAAGTAAAAGTTCGTTAGCTAATCTGCATCTTAGATAATAGACGTTAACTTTTTCTAACGACGTCATGTTGACTGCACATTTTTAAAAGCTATTTGTGTTGATGGCATATTTTTAAAAGTTTTTTAGTATTTTTGGTCTACTTACAAGTTTTTTGTGCTGGGTGCTCCTGACGTAAAAGTTTATTGGCCAATCTGCTCTTTAACCCTTAAAGAAATTAAATAGGTAGTAAAATAAAAAATAAAAAATAATCCTTCAATTCTAAATATAGGACATAGTTCGTAGTACAAATTAGACTATAAAATACTCTTCTGGTCTTTATTATAATGCAGCAACTAGGAAGTTTATTTGTTCCTTTTTATAAGGTATTTGCTTGTAATTCCTAAGGAGCATCAATTATTCTTTTCCATGGATGTCCATAATTAATAAGGATAGTGAGTGAGAGTAATAATTAATATAGTACTAAAGTTTAGTGCAATTAGTACGAGGTAGTATTGGAAATTACTTAAATTCAAGATATAACTTAATTAACTTTAATTGTTTTTATTAGTTTGTGTGAATAGTTAATTAATACTTTGTAATAAGAATAAGAGAGAGTATGTCCTATATTTAAGAACAGAAATAGTAGTTTAGCAAAAGTAATTGAGCTGGTGATTAGGTTTGAAGTGACTACATTCTGGCAACTTCAACGAGAAACTTGCAAGCCACAACATGGAAAAAAACAGGGATAATATATAAAGAAGAAAGCTATGAAGCACCGACACCCCTTTTTAAAATAAACATGCGTGTCGGACACTCCGATACCCATTCGACACTCCGACACCGTCCGACACTCCTCAACACTCTTATTTTTTAAAAGTATGTGTGGTTTTGAATATTACTAAATTGATGATGATTTTTTTTAATATTTTTTTAAAAAAGAGGAGGCACGACTTTTAAGATGAAGCCGAATCTATGATGAGCCAAAACTGGAGGCCAGGATTTTACGAAATATTGAACTTGAATGTAAATTATAATATATATATTTAATATCAAAACGTGTCCTAACGTGTCAAAATTTAGATTTTTTAAGATTAACGTGTCGGAGTGTCGAATCGTGTCGTATTTCGTGTCTCGTGTCGGTGTCAGTGCAACATAGGAAGAAAGCAGTAAAAATAAGAAACTATCAAAACCCCGTCAAGTTTCAATCAATAAATCTGGTGAACGGTGAACCTAACATTGAAAAAAGAATACTATATATACTTACTAGTTTAATTTTTCGAGGCCAAAAAAACCAACTCCCGACATTTAACTTACCTTCGATTCTTTTAGATTATATTCAAGCCAACTTGAAAACGTAAACAACTAAATATTGTGAACATGTGCGTTAACTATGACCAACCCCACCGTCTTCTCTCCGCCGATGTAGAACAACCTCGATCCAGATACCATGATAATTTACCTCCGCCATGTGCTATGAAAGGATATACATCTATATACATATATGTTAATTTACTCTATCTATCTATATATATATATATATTATAATAACATCATGACAAATATATAAATATTCACCGCATGGTGACAAATTGAATAGGAAAAGCATATAAGACTGTTGAGAAAACGAAGCAAGCATGGAAATGTAATGCTGCTTGTTGTCGTTTTGGTTGCTGCCAAGAACAGTGCCTAAAGCTGTAAGTATATGTGTAAAAGAAATAATTGCTGTTCAAATTGGCAGGTAAAACACCCATTCCCGAGATCCATCTATATCTCATTTCTTCCAAACCCATTATCTTCATTATTTCAATCCTAATTATAAGATTGGATTGGTTTTTTTAAAAGATTAAAAAAGCTAAATAAATTATTTAATCATATTTTATGTTATATATTCTTAGAGGAAAAAAATCAATTTATATATGTGCTCTAGCTAAATAATTTTATTAGTCAAACTATTTAGTTTAGAGAAAAAAATAAAAACTCTCTAAAGTAATTTAATAAATTTTTTAATCTCTCTAAAAAAAAGTAATTTAATTAATCTTATAATTAGTACTGGAAGGAGTAACAAATATTAACAAGTTGACGATTTTATATATATGCTTCTGGTCCTCTCGCGTATATATATAGGTGAAAGGAATTTATCAGAGTTGTTAGTCACAACTTTTCACGTTTAACATGGAATGTATACTTCAATGAATTCATACTGATTGTCTCTTTGATATATTATTTAATCATAATTATTTCAATTAAGTGTAAAATATGATTGAAGTTTGCTTAATTTTTTTACTATTATAAGGATATAAATACTGTAGCATGTGTTAGATGTATTATTACGTACTGCGACAAGAAATGAGAAAATCTCATTGACGCTCTCAATTTTATGCCAGACCATAATGAATCTTCTTACTCTTCATCCTCGACCTACAGAAGAATTAAATTGTTGTATGAATGAATATATAAATTTAATTAGGGAAAATATATTAAACATGCATAATTGGTAAAAAATGTTTAAAAAAAAGTCTTTATAAAGGGGCAAAAATAGACCATATACATGTATATTTTGATAGAAAGTGATGATCACCTTCATGATTGGAATTGTTGTCTTTTTCTAGCTACGTTCTCCAATCTTGCAATATTATTTTTCCATTGTTTGGGGGGACAATGTGTCAAATCCTGCCCTACCCTTTTATTTGTGTTTCTGTGTTTTATTTTCCAAAACGTATCCATGATTATGACTTTTCATTTTTAATGAATAAATTGTCGGAATGCATCGTTTACCTCTTAATGGATTCTAGCTATATATCACAGCAGGATATATATATGATCTCTAAGTCCAAATTATCTTTTTCAGTAGTAAGACATGCGTCATTTTATTAGCTTCATGTAAATCTTCTATCCGTTAATTAAGCTTATAATGCATTATTAGCCAGATAAGACCAAAATAAAAAGGAAAAAGCAAGCGCGTTGAAAGCGAAAAAGGTTTTGAGACAAATCTGACGATTTTAATATCATAAATCAATTATAAAGCATAGAGTAGAATTATATATTATTTGAAATGTACATGTAATTACTACAAATGCAAAAGAGGGTATGATTAATTAATAATCAACTTGTGTGGAAAACGAATGGAATCAGTATATCCAACAATTAGTTTTATTTTTAATTTTCAAGTCACTGGTAGCCTCAATGTTGATATATAGTCCAAATGAGACGTATGGCAGAAGTTAGACTGTCTTTTGTCCAAATGGTAGCAGTTAGCACCTCCCTATCATCAGACTATCATTTAATTCAACTGTGACTGATGAGAATAATAATATTTAAGTCACTGTTGTCCCAATCATGCGTGCACTGTGTTAATTTTTATTGTGTATGTTTGGTATAACTTATAGGAGGGGGTTTTTGGTGGAGCTTATTTACTATTTCAATCGGGCTTATGGTTTTTTTTCCCCTCTCTCGTTTGGATGAAAAATGTGGGCAATCGGACTTATGGGCGAAAAGGAGCTTATTTGAAAAACTTGGTTTCTTGGCTTTTGAAAAGCTATAAGCTCTTTATTTACTATTTCAATTAGATGCTACTTTCATGGAAGCTGAAAATGAGAATATTAGTGTAGATGCATCGACTGATTCTCTTAAGGAATCTTCAACCCAAATAAATCATCCACCTTCAATTGAAATGAATTAGATTCGTGACACAATAAGATACCAAATTGTACAGGGCATAAGTTCCTAGTTACTTATGTAATATGTATTTGAATCAAATTATGTATTTTAACATCGCCAAATTTTGTAATTTAGCATTTTTAATATTTTTGGTAATTTTAATTTTAATTTTTCTCTTATAATTATCTCTAAAAAGTCACTTATCCGTAAGATTCCAAACAATTTTTAATTTCACAAAAGCTACTTATACAACAACTAATTCAAACATAAATAACATTTTACAATCTAACTTTTATCTAATCGAACTTTTCCATAAGTCATTTTATCCACCGATATCCCAAACAAGGTACATACCATCTAATTCGTATTTATAAGTCACTTGTATCCAATTTTCATAAACCAATAAAAATATGAAATGGACAAATTTTTTCAAATTTTCCCTTATTTATGAAAGGGTGTACATTTTTCTCTCATATCTATCTTTATGCATTTACACCCTTTCTCTTTTATCAATTTATTACTACAGTCAACAAGGGTAAAATTAAGAAAACCTCATTTAACACCCTACAAATGACTTATATTTTGAATAAAATTTTTTTGAGTACAAATAACTTATAAATAGGCACTACTCAGTGGTGTGTCTATATCGTTGATGCATGTTAATAGTCCAAATTAAGGAGAAGTATGGTAGTAGTTCCACATGCAAATGGATGGCTGGTTAATTAATAGTACTAATTATATAGCCACGCCTCCCTAAAACCAACGCTAATGAATGTCTTTGTCCAAATGAACATCGACAAATAATAATTTCTCTATTGTATAGCGACAAAACAGTTGGGTGATAACCTCACCTAAACCAACAAATTAAACTTTAATAATAAGTCACTAATTAATTCCGGCCTCTTATATATGGTATGGCTACTGGAACACTCTACTTTGGATCCTCTCTGCTTTGTCTCCAAGCACAAACTTTAATTAATTACTTGCTAATTGAAATCCGGTGCATGTCGCTTCAAATGAACCCCCCAATGCCCATGAATTGATGATGAGTTCTTCGACTAAAAAAAAAAAAAAACTGATCATCAAGTTATTATTAGGGAAAATGACACTAAAGTCCTAGAATATAATATAATATAATCAAAATCCCATAACTTGTCAATGACATGTAAAAGAATAGTCATTGACAAGTGAAAAAGCTATCATTGACGAATTATGAGATTTTTTTATACTAACTTCAGTCCTAAATATATGACATAATTTATAACGTAAATTGCACTACAATCTATATTTTATATTTAAAATCGAAGAAATATTATTATTTTTAGTTGGGAGATTAATTACATTTTTCCTTATCATTACTACCGCTATAGGACCACACAACAAAATGCAAGGACGATAAACCACTTCTGCTTTGTTCCCTCCCTAAAAGTGAATTTCTTCTCATCATAATTATATTCCAACTCTTTTTTCCCCCTCCCTTTTTTTCTCATCACGCTGAGAAAACCCAGAAAGAGTGAAGTTTGTTGTATTTTTGTCAGCGTACATGAGTACATAACAAAGTGATAAATAGAGAAAATATGATCGAGACATTATTACCAAAGTCTTTAATTCTCTCCTACACGCCTCCTTGATCATGTGAAACCGTGATCTTCAAGATACAATTCTGCTTTTGTCTTCACCGCTGGTTCACAATCCCACATCACAAAACACTAAGCAAACTACGTATTAAAAGGAGGGAAAACAGATTCCAATATAAAGCACCACAACGGCCTTCACAACCGCCACTCCATTTCTTTCTTGGAAAATGTTAACATATATAATATTAATCGTCAAAGCAAATTTATGTTTTCCAAAGGATAGAATCCAATTTAGTCCTCGAAAAACATTTAGGATAGGATCCTAAATATACGTACCAAACAGGAGTAATAGAATTGACACTTTTCTGCGGAAATAAAGGATTTTTTTTTCCCCCTAGGTATTGATGAGAAAGGAATTTAACTCTAGCATATCTAAAACTCGAGAGCATCCATTGCAGTGATATCAAAAGGGAAAAAATAATTTTACAATAATTGTACAAACCCCCCGAAAAAGGCAAAGAGAAAAAGATTACTGTGGGGGTGGTTCTTGGGTGGTAGTGGTGGTTTCCGGGAGCGAGGAAGAGGGTGGTCCCGGCGAGGACAAGAGATGAACGACGAGGTCGGTGAAAGCTCGAACGATGTACCTGTGATTGTGAGGATGGTTGAGAGCGAGATAGCATAAAAGGAGGTCGTGAAGATAATCCCAGTCTCTTGTGACGTCCACCGATTCCCTGGATTCGATCATCTCTTGCATGGAACGGCGGAAATCGATGTAGGGATCGGTGGAGTACTTGGGCACTCCGACGCCTCTGGGAAGTAAAGCTGACGGCGTCGAGTTACTACGGTTGTAGTTGTTGTTTTTGTTGGTGGTGGTGGTGGCCGTGGGACGAGTGTCCGGGGACTCGATGATGGAGTTAGAAAGGCCGGGGGAAGAGAAGAAGAAGCGATGGGAGGCAAAAAGGGAAGAGAAGTCCGGTGGGGGAGGGTCGCAGGAATCGGAGTCGGATGAGGAGGAGAAGTCGTCGGAGAAAAGGAAGGTGGAGGTGGAAGACGGAGATGGGGAAGATGAAGATGAATGTTTCGGATGGGGTGGGGTGGCGGTGGCGGTGGGGCACTTGAGCTTGAAGAAACAGAGATGCAAATGCTTGGAGAACATGGTGGACGATTTTGGCTAGAGAGAGAGAGAGAGCAAGTGAAAGTGGGGTGCAATTTTATTATATAGAGTGGTTGTTCTCTACTTCTCTTCGATTTGTCTGCCTACTTCTGGATATTAATTAGGTGGGATTTGATTTAGTTTACTTCGTTACTTTCCTCATAATTATATAAACAATTTTCATAAAACAATACTATGAGAGTTTTCATGTAACTAAGCGAACGAGATTTGTCATATCACTCAGGCTACAGGAGTAAAGAAACGGTGGTGGCTAAAAGAAATTTAAGTAAACTTTGAGATGAAGAATTAAGCTGGCATACGATTATAAACCACTAAGTACAGTGAGATATGAAGAATTAAGCTGGCATATAACTATAAGCCACCAAGCAGTGAACAGTGAGATTATGAAGAATTAAGCTGGCATATATATGATATGACGATAAACCACAATTTTTATTTATTTCTTTTTAACTGAACAGTTATTTTATCTTTATGCCTTCACATAATTATTTAGTTATAAAAATTTGCACTTTCGTCCGTCTTTTTATTTATTGAATAAAAATGGTTCCAATCCAATTATGTACCTTATCTCTGCACGTGTGAGGTTGACAAAGAAAGACCAAACGGCGTGCTGTGCTCTGTTTCTTTTTCAAATCAGGTGCAGCTGTAACTATTAAAGGTGATAGGTGTAAAAAATATAATCATCATTAAAACTTAACCATTAAAAGTTGACCTATTGGTTGAGATAAATGGAGAGGGAGGCCAATGGAAACACCCTTCCAACTATTTCCTTGTAGAAAAATATGGCTCAATGTCATATTTAGTCCCTCAAGTTTTAAATAATTGGTTTTGATCATTATATATGGAGATAAAACGATCCATATTTTTATTAAATTATAAAAATCAGTGTTTTAAATAAAATAAAATTTGAGGGATCAAAACATGTTATTTTACATTTGAGAGATTAAAATCAAAATAAAGGTAAATTTGAGAAACCCAAGATTATATTAACTCAAAAAAATATCTATAATTATAGGGAAATAAAATAACATCCATAAAAACAAAAAAATAGGTTTAATAATAGAAAAGGTAGCTAATGATAAACAAATAGTACACGCATCTTTTAAGTGCCCATTTAAGATAATAATAGTATCAGCAGTGACTTTTTTGAGATATAGGATAATAGTAACAGTAGTGACTTTTTTGAGATAGACTTTTTCTAAAGAAAACCTATATAATTGTAGATGTGATATATATTTGGGATAAGAGTGATAAACGAGACTTTTTCCTAGTTGTTTGAATGATTATTTGAGATGAAAAATTTAGAGTATTATAAAATAATTCCAAAATTTAAAATACTTAATTAAATATATTATAACAGATAAATTAATATACATATAACTGTATATTTAAGAGTAGTATATATATTATTTATTAAATCATTTATCTCTAACATTTTTTCAAAAAAATCACACTAAAAACTGACAAAAAAGTCTTTTTTTTTTTTAGAAGCCTATCACGAACATTAAACTCTTTTCTTTTTTTCATCCGTTGGGCTTTTCTCAACGTCGCGGAAGTGAAGAGAATAGATACAAGGAAGCAAATTCAATAATGGAGGAGGATGATGGAAGAGACTGTCGTGGAATAAACCAAAAAACGAAGAGAAAAGAGTAATTTAGACGAGAGGGAGACAAAACTTCCGTGTTTGGAAGCCAGTTTCGTACAAGTGACCCCTCCTTTGTCACCTCTCTTCTCTGTACTCTGTTCCCTCCATGTGCTCTCTCACTCCCCTCCCACTCTCATGGAACCTCGCTCTCTCTCTCTCTCCTTACCTTCCTCCTTCGCACCCATTTCATCTCACTACGTTACACACACCCCCCCCCCCCCCCCCAAATCTCTTATTAACTTCGTAACTTTCATTTAACAACTTAATCCCCTTTTGCTATTATTTACATGTTAACGTTCTCGTTGAGCCTAGCCGCTGCGGCGACGGAAGCCGCTATGCCTCCGGGAGTTCTTATACCGGAGTTTGGATTGTTCCTCATTTCTGCATTAGCCACACCTTCAGCGTCCTCCTGAGTCGCCGCTTTATCCGCCGCCAGTTTCCCCGTTGCACCCCTCAGGACGTCGCTCAGCTTCACCTTGTCCTCCTCACGACCACATCCTGCATTATATGCTGCCGCCGATTGCGCCATCGCCGCCAGTCCTCCCGGGGATATCACGTTGATTCCCGTTGCTCTTACTTCCGCCGCCTGTATTGCCGCCGCGTCGCTCTGCTCCACTGGCTTTTCTCCCACCGTCCCAGCTGCTGCTTCCAGTGCCTCCCCTATCGTCACTGCACTCTCTTGAACTGTCCCCGCCGCACCCGCTTGAAACGGCGTCGGTTTGACATACTTCCCCACAACCTTAGAAAATAAGAGATTTTTAGGGATTAACTCTCATTCCAAACTACAAGTTTATATTGGAAAATTTATAAACTTAGAAAATAACAGATTCATGGGCGGAAAAACAGTTGAATGACAAATTAACCTGTCCGGCAACTGATTCAGTTACAATGCGTCTGCCGGGAGTTCGAGCCTCAGTAACGGTGCCGTGACGTCATTGACGTCCCTGTGGCCGACGAGGCCCGAGCGCTCATTTTGCGCCGCAGCTGACTGCATAACCGCGGCGGGTCCTCCGGGCTGGGTCTGTCCGAACACCCTGGTTTCAGCGCTCTGCATCATGGCAGCATCCTCCGGTGCGACGGGCTTCTGGGCGAGTTCACCGGTGACGTGAAAAACGTCACCGTATTTGATGGCGTGTTCACCTCCATGGGCGCGCCCCGGCTGTTGCTGGCTCATTTTCTTGGACTTAAGCTTGAAGAGGAGAATGAATTTGCGACTTATGTGAACGTTTTTGATGCCTTGGAGAGTTGGCCCTGAGCTAAGCAGATTTAAATAAAGGATGTAACAAAACATGTGTCGCCATAGGAAACAGGCCAGAGAAGAGTAGTGCCAACAAGGAGACACGGCGCATTCCTGTAATTATGACACTTGCGATGCCCATGTTACGTACGTGGCATCGACCTAGCACGCCTACAATCAAGGTGCATAATCCCCCATTCTAAGCCAAATTAAATTTAATTATATTACAGACTTGTGTTTAGGGTATCTGATTATTTAATACACACACACTTATCTGTGTTGAAAATCTCAACCCCAATTACCACAAGTAGAGCTGGGAATCAGGGCCGGCCCGGCCCTACAGGGCCTGGCCCTCCAGGACTTGGGCCCTACAGGGCCAGCCCTCCAGAGCCTGAGATAAGGAAAACATCTGTTTTTTAAAGCCCGGCTCGATAGTACCAGGGCCAGGGCCGGCCCTACAGGGCCTGGAAATTACTATTCCAAATTTTAATTATTTTTTTCTAGGTTTTTTCCAAAGAAATATAATTAGTAAATTGCAACTATTAAAGTTCTAATCTATCAAATAAATATTATCAACATTAATATCTAAACAATACAAATTATCCAACAAATAAACACATTTATTAATTTGTAATGAAAAACAAATCATTGTCCACAATTGACTTACATAAAACTTAAGAAGTATTAAACTAAATAACATTAGATAACTCACATAAAATATAAAAGCATACCACTATCATTGTCAACTGTCACCTTCTTCATCACTCTCATCAATTTCATAGATATTTGATTGTGCTTCACTTTGAGCAGAAGGCTGTGCTTCAGGAGTAAAAATGTCATGAATTTCTTCTCCCGCATCATGAACACATCCATAATCATTATCTGCAGCAAATAATATACCAAATCATAAAATCAGAGTATAGTTATTATGTATTTATATATGTGCCTCCTAGCCTCTTCCTCTTGGCACTCTTGGACTAATTTTTTTTCTTAAAAAATTGAAAAAGCTACAGTAACAGGGCCTGCAGGGCCGGCCCGATAAAGCCCGAGGCCCTACAGGGCCGGCTCTGCAGGGCCAAATTCAAATTTCAGGCATATTTTTCAAGTTCGAGCCCTACAGGGTTAGGGCTTAAAAGGGCCGGCCCGACGGGCCCGGCCCGATTTCTCGGCTCTAACCACAAGGCAGAGAAGAGAATACCTCTTATTTTTTAATATAGAAGTTTGTATGTTACACCCAAATAATACACTATGTAAGCTATTTATAGCCAACCAATACAAGAGAAAAATACAACTAGAATATATACAATCATATTTATATATCCTATATTCTAATATTATATTTTAACACTCCCCCTCAAGTTGGGGGCACAAATATGTCAATAGACCCTAACTTGCTCAATAACTGGCGTTGAACATCTCCTGATACTGACTTCGTCAACAAATCAGCCTCTTGATCATGAGAACGAACATGCATAAGGTCAATCACCTTCTCTCGCCATTTATCATGAACGAAGTGGCAATCCACTTCAATGTGCTTCGTTCGCTCATGAAAAACTGGATTTCCAGCGATGTGTATTGCTGCAATGCTGTCACAGTAGATCGGCACTGGTTGCGTTTGTGGAATCCGCAAATCACGAAGTAATCCACGTGCCCAAACTATCTCAGATGTGGCCATACTGAGTGCCCTATATTCAGCCTCTGCTGATGACTTTGACACTGTGGTTTGCTTCTTTGTCTTCCACATCACAAGAGATCCTCCAAACTTCAACAAATATCCAGTGACCGAGCGCCGTGTAATTCCACAAGAAGCCCAATCTGAATCACAAAAACATTTTAAATTAGGATTTCCATCAGAACTCAACTTTATACCAAGTCCAACGGTACCCTTTAGATATCTAATAACATTTCTAGCTGCTGCCATGTGCGACTTAGTCGGTTTTTGCATAAATTGGCTTAATGTCTGCACACAAAAACAAATGTCAGGCCTAGTCATGGTTAGGTAAATCAATTTACCAATCAAGCGACGATACTGTTCTGCATTCTTACACAAATCCTCTACATTGTGTTTTCCTTCCTCAAAAGGCATTAATTTCAAATTCTGTGTCATTGGAACACTCAATGGTTTACATCCACTCATACCTGTGTCAGATAACAAGTCCAATACAAACTTTCGTTGAGATAAAACCACACCTTTTTCAGACTTAGCTATCTCTATGCCTAGAAAATACTTCATATGTCCTAGGTCTTTAATCCTAAAATTATCATGCAACAAACTCTTGGCATAACTAATGCCTTCTTCAGAACTACCAGTAATCAACAAATCATCTACATATACTAAAACAAATACCACTTGGTCATTCCAATCCATAGTAAACAGAGAATAGTCACTTTTACTTTGGACAAAACCGCCCTTAATAAGGGCTTGAGATAATTTTTGATTCCACTGGCGGGAAGCCTGTTTAAGTCCATAAAGGGACCTTTTAAGCTTACATACAACATTCTCCCCCTTACCTTCGAAACCTTGAGGTAATCTCATATACACCTCTTCTTGGAGGTCACCCTGCAAAAAGGCATTATAGACATCCATTTGATAAAGATTCCATGAATACATAGCCGCCAATTTCAATACCAGCCTCACTGTAAACATTTTTACAACTGGGGAAAAAGTTTCATGATAATCGATCCCTTCTCTTTGACTATATCCTTTTGCTACTAACCTAGCTTTGTATTTATCTATGCTACCATCAGAATTATACTTCACCTTATATACCCATTTGCAACCAATGGGACGTTTGTCTTTGGGTAATTGCACCAGTTCCCATGTTTGATTTCGTTCCAAAGCCTCCATTTCAACCTTCATAGCTTTTATCCACTCAGGGTTGCTAATAGCCTGCTTATATGTTGAAGGCTCAGGAACTGCATCAATACAAGATAAAAAAGCCAAATGGTCAGCAGAAATACCATCATAAGAAACAAACTGACTTATGGGGTATAAACATTTGGTTACATGTGTTGTATTTGTTTCTGAAATCAAAAGGGAACACACATAATCATGAGACCAAATCGGTGGTCGCCTATCCCTTATAGGACGTGATTGATCTAAATTACTTGAATTGTCAGTTTCCTGATCAGGGATTTCCTGATTGGATTGTTCTGGATCATGTATTTGTGAAAGATCATACTTATCCTGTATCAAATCAGATTGTATATAAGGTGTGTCCGATTCAAACCAAAACAACTCTTTTATGGTTGGATGTATTTCCTGCTGCTGTTGTGAGTGCGTATGCCTGAAAGGAAAAACTTGCTCTGCAAAACTGACATGTCGACGTACAAATAACATGTTAGATTTCAAATTTAACAACAAATATCCTTTTTGATTATCTGGGTAGCCTAGAAATACACAAGGGAGAGCACGAGGTTGTAACTTATCATGACATTTAAGATCTGTGGCATAGGCAAGACAACAAAAAACTTTCATGTGTTTGAGGTCTGCTTTATGTCCATAAACCCTTTCAAATGGGGATTGAAAATCAAGAACCTTAGAGGGCAACCTGTTAATCAAGTATGCTGCAGCCTTTACACATTCACCCCAGTATTCTACTGGAAGGTTTGACTGCAACATTAAGCTCCTAATAACCTGCATAATCGTCCTATGCTTACGTTCTACAACTCCATTCTGTTGTGGTGTGTAAGGACAAGTTGTCTCATGCACAATTCCCTTTTCTCGAATAAGCATTTTAAAAGGATTACTTAGAAACTCACTCCCATTGTCACTCCTAATCTTCTTAACCTTCATATTGAATTGAGTCATTGCATAAACAATAAAATGACGAATATAAGTAATTGAATCGGATTTATGTCTCATCAGAAATAACCACGTAGCTCTAGAAAAATCATCCACTACTGTGAGAAAGTATGTAAATCCCTGGTGAATGGGTGTCCTATATGGACCCCATATATCTACGTGTATGAGCTCAAAACAATGAGTAGTTTTAATACAAGAGGAGGAAAAGGGAAACTTGGTATGCTTGGATTGAACACAGATATCACATTTGTGATTTATCAATTCAGTGTCATTAATTGCAAAATTCAAACGCTTCATTACAGAAAGAGGGGCATGGCCTAATCTCCTATGCCACAAACATACATCAGCAAACTTCAAATTATTATTGTGTTTCTGTGTAGTGTGATTTTGTGCAACATTCATTACATGAGAGATATTAGGAACCCTAACAATGTATAGTCCACCTATCATTCTACCAGTCATCTTCGTCCTTCCATGTAGAAGGTCCTGTAAAACACAATGGTCAGGGAAAAAGCAAGCCATACATTCAAGCGCTCTAGTGACTTTAGAAACTGATATGAGATTGAATTTCAACTTTGAAGAATATAGTACATCATTTAATGTAATGTTAGGGGCTATAGTAATTGAACCTATATGTGTAACAGGGATTCGCTGTCCATCTGGGATCTTAATTGATTTAATAGGCCCATTATATGCAATACATTTATCTAATAAAGATCTATCACTGATTAAATGTGTAGTTGCTCCTGAGTCTAGAATCCAATATGAATGAACAGAATTTAAAGATGGAGATGTATTCAAACCTGTACCAGCCAACGCATGCACCATTGACTCCTCATCCTTCTGTAACATAACAAGCAAGCGCTCATATTGTTCTTTAGACAAGGAAGTGGTCACCATGCCTGTGGTGTTGACATGTAGGTCTGAGTCATCAGCAGATTCAATCCCCAACTGACTAGATTCCTTTGGCTTTGGTTTGTTCCCTTTGAAGTTAGGTGGATAGCCGACTAACTGAAAACATTTCTCACGCAAGTGCCCCCTTTTGTGGCAATAGGTGCATTCAATGGACAAATCTCTTATGCCTTTGCCTCTCCCACGACCTTTTCCTTTAGTAATCATAGCAATGCCTTCTGGTAGGTGGCCACGGTCAGCAATGGATCTCTGTGTCTCATCTTGAATAACCATAGAGTAAGCCGCATTTACAGAAGGAAGCGGAGTCATAAGGAGAATTTGACTACGAGCTTGACTGTAGGACTCATTAAGTCCCATTAAAAATTGCAAAAGTTTCTGCTCTTGTACCAGATCAGAATAAGCCTTTGAGGCATTACACGTACAGGATGGGAGGGTAGTTAAGGCAGATTGTTCCTCCCACAATTCCTTCAACTTAGGGAAGTAAGTGGAAACGGAAGAAGTACCTTGAGAATGCAGAGAAATTTCACGATGGAGACCGAAAATCCGAGCCCCATTCCTTTTATCAAATCGTTCTTGAAGTTCAACCCAGACATCGTGAGCATCCTGGAAGAAAATAACGCCACTGGCTAATTCTTTGCTAATTGAGTTTAGGATCCAAGAAATAACAACAGCGTTACAGCGCTCCCACTGAGGATGAAGCGCCGGATCTTGATCGTCTTTGCGACAGGTACCGTCAATGAAACCAAGCTTGTGCTTCCCAAGCAAGGCAATGCTCATTCCACGACTCCACATGGTGTAATTTTCAAAACCAGTAAGTGTGTGGGAGATGATAGAGGAACATTGGGTGTCAGACGGGTGAAGATACAACGGATGGGTGAAAGGAATAGAACCTGGGTTGGCCTTCGTCGATGCATCTTTGTCAGCCATGAGAAACTATAGCGGAAGCAACAGCGGAGAACACGCTGGGGAAATTTCAGAAACAGCGAACTCAACAACAGCGAACGCGTGCGGAGAAGACAATGGGAAAATTTCAGAAACAGCAAGAGCGATCGCGAGAGCAATTCACAAGAAAACCGTTTGTGGAGGAATTGGTCCGACGGTGTGAATTGCTCAAACGCGAGGTGTCCTGATATGCTCTCTGGTCAGGAAGATCTAGGTATCTTGGTTCGACGGTGTCCTGATACGCTCAAGCGTGAGTTAGGTGAATTGCTCAAGCGTGAGGAATTGGTCCGACAGTGTTGGGTTCTTGGGCGGGTGAGAAGGTCCAGGTATCTTGGTTCGACGGTGTCCTGATACGCTCAAGCGTGAGTTAGGTGAATTGCTCAAGCGTGAGGAATTGGTCCGACAGTGTTGGGTTCTTGGGCGGGTGAGAAGGTCCAGGTATCTTGGTTCTGAATGCTGGGTTCTTGGGCCAATTTTTGGTAAGTGGCTCGTTCCACAGTCACATATACTCCATGCACCTGGTTCTAAATATTAAAGATTGGGTTGTTTCTTGATAAACAGACCCTTAAACTCAGTGACTCAGATGAATTAATGGAGGAACCTGGCTCTGATACCATGTTGAAAATCTCAACCCCAATTACCACAAGGCAGAGAAGAGAATACCTCTTATTTTTGAATATAGAAGTTTGTATGTTACACCCAAATAATACACTATGTAAGCTATTTATAGCCAACCAATACAAGAGAAAAATACAACTAGAATATATACAATCATATTTATATATCCTATATTCTAATATTATATTTTAACAATCTGGTACTTGTTGCACTTTTGGTTCTTTTTATAACTTCAATTTACTTAATTCCTATAAGTTTGTTAAAAATCAATGTTTTAGATTAATATATTTTCTTAATTTATCCTCATTTATGAACTGAATTTTCAATTTCTCTCGTTTCAACGTGAAATGACTTATTTTTTGTTACATTTAATCGCTAATTACTCTCTAATTAAACTTATAAAAAGGGGTATAGCTAGTGTAGATATATACTCAATTAATATATTATAGGTTACGTTGGTAGAAATATATCTGCATGAGTGTGGCGAGCTTCTCTCTGTATCGTAATTTGGTGGCTCTTTTTCCGTTCCTACGCCATGCAATAACTATATATATATATATATAGCAGGTCTTTCTTCTCGGCATTTGGGAATATTGTGTGTTTGTGGTGAAAATGGGCTTAGAGAAGCGAGGAGGTGAAGGCAGAAAGAATACGTTGGAGGAAGGCGTAAGGCTGGTGCTACGTCGGTGGAATGGGCTTCAGCAGGCGGTGCAGAACCAGTGGGGTGGCTCCGATTCCCACCAGAAATTCCACCGCCTCGCTTCTGATCTCACCTCCTCCCTCTCCAAATCCACCGGTCTCCTCTCTCCGATCCTTTTAATTCCCTTCTTTTTCGTTCTATATATCCATATATCTGAATCATTTATATATATACATATTGCAGAACCTGTTCGTCTTGAGGATTTAGAAAATCTGCTCCACGAATCCATGTTGCTCACCTTTAACACCGATATAGAAGATGGCAGCATTGAACAGGTAGCTATATATATATATATTCTCCATGACCTCTATCACCCTCATGTATGTCCAGTAATTAAATTAATTAACATTCGTTACGTACGTACGTAAACTGGCCTTTTCCCTTTATTAACCTTGTCTCTTCTTCGATCTCCTTCAGAAATTGGGTTATATATGGACATGTATATGTACCTAGCTAACATGACGCGTGGGGTATCGAGAGACATATATCCATGATTATTGCACCTATAGATTTTTTGTTTATAAGAATGTTACGTATGGTATCCATCCCATCATATTGTGTATTGAGCCAGAACATACAACAGATATCTTTGACGTATGATATATAACCTTTCTTTCGCATGCAGGTAGCAGAACAGTTGGTGATCATCCATGAAGAATACTTGCATAGCCAATAATATTAACTCTTTAATTAATCTCTCTCACAGAAATTTCCAACGTTTAAAGTGAAACGGAACCTCAGAGAAGCGAACAGGTACGTAGCTCTGCATATCAAGCTAACTCATGATTATCAATAAATAGTCTGTACCTCTTGTCATAAATCTGAAATGGTCATTCATGTTGTATCTTTATATAATTGACACAGGGTTGCAAACGAGGTTTGCAGAATGAAGATATATAGGTGACGAAGAAGGAGAGTTTCAGTATTTAGGGAATTATGAAGTGATTCACACACACACATGTATATATCTGTTGATGCGAGTAGACTTCTGTATTCAACAACTAATGGCGTGTGATTACAAAGGATTTCAATTCAACCCCTTCAATTTATTCAATGGATCTCGGATGAGCAAGGAGATGAGAAATTTTACGCCGTTGTATATACTTTCTCCATTTTTTTCAATTCATCATCATCTATTAAGATTGTTCTTACGTTTATGTACCTTTCAAAAGATACATTATCCTTGATAACTAGTACGAGTAGTTCCACCATTCCCAGCAACTGTTCGGATTTGGCTATGAAATCAGCTGAATTTGTCGAAGAAAAACTGATCAGAAAATTGCAGAGTTACAATATGGCTCCCAATATTTGATAGAGTACGTATTAATAACGTTGTATTTCTGAAGTCAGTCAAGTTAATTGGTGAACTCCAATATTGCTCTGGGAAACTCGATATATTACGGTATTACCCTTATCCGGATCGTTAACGATCCTGGGCCAAAAAATCTCGATCTTTCAAAACATCATGGCCACAATTGGGCTTGAGCATGATGCCATTTTGGTAAGAAACTAATTTCTCTAATGGGCTTGAAGTTCAAATGTTCCAATTTTTGCCGGCGATGACGTGTTTATGCCTGAGCCGCTTAATTTATTAAAATTCTATTACATATATCAATAATTATATTTAATTGCACTCGACTACAATAACTATCAAAATCAAATTTGTAAATAAAATAGATTTCATTCTCTACAGTATCACATTAATCATGTCAAATTTATCTAAAACATTTCACCCTACGTTTATTGTTGACTGAATTTCTCATTATGCACATAATTACTAATTAAATAATTTTTTTTTTAAAAAAACAATTTTACAGGATAAATGCAAAACAAAATATTTAATAGTCTCCGTGCGGTGGAGGTGGGAAAGTGAGGCGAGCCCCGAAGATAGCCGCATCGAGGAATTAGCTCAAAATAGTTTAATCATGGGGGCGCATGTTTACTCTGTAATGTCATTTTTACCCTCCACAAATCCAGCTTTCTACTCCACTAGCTCCTCTCCTTCGCTTTCCGTGAGTCGCCGGAAACATTGTCTCAGAGGATTCCATCGGAAGGCACGTCAGAAGCCTCTGGGTTCTATTATGTCTGCCTCCGTTTCGAGGTCGGGATCCTCTCTCCGGCTTAACGATGATGGCGAGCCTTTTTTGGCTTCGAGGACTTGTAAGCTTTCTTTTCCTTTTCCTTCCCAGTATTTAGGATACCTGGTCATTTCTTTTGGTATTTTTATCTGGCAGTTTTGTATTTGCGAATGATTAATTTAAGATTATTGCAAATTTTGCATTTGAACTTTGAAGTGTTTGAATGATGCCTGAATTCGCGATGTAATATGTTGTGAGTCTCTGTGATTGCTAACAACATAGAGGGGTAGTATGGTATGGTAAGAGGTCACTTTGCTGTTTTTCTAGTGTTTACTAAACAGAGCATGAAGGTGGCGGTACATAGTTTAGGGCCTGACAAGTGACAATAACTCGGGAAATGTTTGGCTGATGTGCGTTTGGTTTATCTTTTGTAGATTTGCACTTTAAAACTATCTCTACATATTGTTGTCAAGTTTGATCCACAGATTCAGGGGATCAAGGGAAATATCGATCTTCTAGCGGATGCTTAAAATGCAACTTTAACGATTTGAATCATCTAATTCTATTCTAAGTGTTACAATTTTCTCTGTATGATTGAATTGTATCATCAATTTTCCCAGTTTACAGTGAACAATTTTTGTTACCCTTTCCAGATGCTATTTTCTTCTATTCACCCTCAAACTATCATACTGCATTTTGTTTCCCAAAAAAAAAAAAAAAAAATCCTTTTAACGTTGATGGAATATATGCACGCTTGAATCGAACCAGATGCAAGTAAAGGAGATATGCTAACAACTGACGCGGAACCAGAACTTGAGGTGCCTCCCACAAGTAAAACTGCTCCTCACAAAAGTAGATACCGTATGAGCACTATCAAATTGTTTGGGGCGGATTTAACTCCGGATAATATTGCTGTTGCAATGGTCTATTTTGTTCAAGGTGTTTTGGGACTTGCAAGGCTGGCCGTCAACTTTTACTTAAAAGATGATTTACATCTGGATCCTGCTGAGGTATATCTTCTTAATGCTCATGGTGTATTCTTCAGATACTTTTATGTTTGAATATATGAATTTTGCTAATCTATTTTTGTAAGTTATAATTAGTTATACAATATATGAGCCTTGGCTTGGGCTACTGGTCAACGCCAACAAGTGATATTACTTCCATGAAATTGTGCTCTATCTCATCGTGTTTGACTTATTATACTTGCACGACTGACAAGTTACATGTGGATGACTAGACAGCCGTGATTACTGGGTTTTCTGCATTGCCATGGCTTGTCAAACCTCTTTATGGGTTGATTAGGTGCGAAGTTTGCTGTGTCTCTTTTCCTTTGCCCTTAACTGAACCAGCGTTCCAGGATCTAAGTTATTTATAATACACTATGCAGTGATTCTGTGCCACTTTTTGGGTATCGGAGAAGGTCATACTTAGTTCTATCGGGGCTGCTTGGTGCTCTTTCATGGAGTTTGATGGCTTCTTTTGTTGACAGCAAATATGGTGCTGCTTTTTGCATACTTCTTGGCTCTCTATCTGTTGCCTTCTCAGATGTTGTGAGTTTCTCTTACTTAGTTAATGACTTAATTCTGGTGTGCTTTCTTTTTTTAATTGCTTAATTATGGTGAGGCCTTACTTCCTATTCTGCTACATGTGCTATAGTTAATATGTTATGTAATTAACTAGCATGTTAGTCACATAAAGGTCATGAGCACTTGGGGGGTTGGTTATCCCATCTCAATATCTAGCTTTTAGGGAGGGTTTCTCACTCCTCTTGTGTGCCCATCAGTTTATCCCTGTTTGTTTGTCTTTTTAGAAGTGTTTTTATGTCCCTCGGGATAAGTATCTTGGGATAAGTATGTGAGATGTGTTTTGTCTTGGCTTGCGGAAAAGAGCTTCTGAAGCCATGGTTTAGTGTTTTCCCAAACAGGCACTAAGGAAACATTTGATTCAAACCTTCCCTTTTTCTGGCCAGAAATTTAAACTTCCCCTTGTTTGTAAGTTTTTTTTATGAGAAGATGAAATTTGGGGATTTATAACTCTTAACTAACCTTCCATCAAATGTTTCCTTACCCTTGGGGCAGGTTTGATCTTGCAATACTGTGTAAATATGCGTTCTATGGGGACTGCTTGAGTTGACAAATAGATCAACACATTGTACAGTTTGTCATTTGTTTGTTGGCATTTTTTAAAATAGTTTGTCTGCCCATTCATGATTTTTTATAGGGGAGTATCAAAGCAGGATTCTTAATTTATGATTGACTTCTCCATTCTTAGATTATAGGGAATTTTGAGCCTTTGCCTTCCCATATTACTCTGGATCTGTCTTAATCATTTTCAGACTCTTTGTTTGCGCTTCTAGAAACACCTTAATCTGTCTCCATAATTATGGAATTAGGGTTTTATTGTCTTCAACAGATTGAATTTGTTCCGGTTCAGAACATGATGTTAGAAACTGAAGTGGTTTTAGGTTGTAGATTCAATGGTTGTGGAGCGAGCACGTGGAGAATCACAAAGTACCTCAGGATCTCTGCAGTCTTTATGTTGGGGTTCTTCTTCTTTTGGTGGAATTGTGAGTGCTTACTTCAGTGGATCTCTGGTGGAAGCATATGGCGTAAGGTACCAGTCGTAGTTTGTGAATCAAGATGCTTTTGCTTACTTATTTGAGCACCCTTTTTAACTACTAAGAATTGAATGTCCCAGGTTTGTTTTTGGTGTCACAGCATTGCTTCCATTGATAACATCTGGAGTTGCAGTTCTTGTAAAAGAACAACCTGTACATGACTCTGCAAGAGGGCAAAGTCTTCCTTTTGCCAATCCTGATTTTATGGAAAGCTCAAAACAGAATATTATTCAGTTGTGGCATGCTGTGCGACAGCCCAATGTTTTTCTTCCCACCTTGTTTATTTTCCTGTGGCAAGCAACTCCACATTCTGACTCTGCCATGTTCTATTTTACGTATGTCCTGACTGTAATCATGATCATAATCTTTCATGTTTGAACTCAGTTCCTTGTTTTCTTGGTATTTATTTAGACATAACATTTCCTTTGATCTTACAGAATCTTTTTTCCTAATTCGTTTCAGCACAAATACCCTTGGTTTTACCGCAGAATTTTTAGGTCGTGTGAAGCTTGTTACCTCAATTGCATCCCTGCTTGGTGTTGGACTCTATAATGGATTTTTGAAGAATGTATCCTTACGGAAAATATTTCTGGCAACTACCATTGTAGGTTCAGCTCTTGGGATGACTCAGGTTTGTAGTACGTTTCAAGTAAGTCCATATATCTTTAATTTCGACTGATTGTTCTGAATATATTTATGCTGTCTTTTTCGTCTATTGCCAGATTGTCCTGGTCACTGGACTAAACCGGAAGCTTGGCATCAGCGATGAGTGGTTTGCAATCGGGGATTCTTTAATTCTCACTGTTTTGAGTCAGGTAATTATCATGTGCTCTTTTACTCATTGTAGGATACTACCTGCTCTGGAAGGAGATCTATCATTCTAATCTTCCTTGCTACGGTTGTGTTCATAAATTAGACGTCATTTTTGCGCATGATTAATCTCTCAGAGATGAGAATTTCATTTCATTTATGTCTCTGCCACTGCTGAGAAAGGCCAATATTTTTGCGCTCTATATCAAAAAGCTGTATGCGCCCTTTATATGATTTTGGACATATTGCTAGAGCATATCATGAATCAGGACATTAAATTTACTTTGTTCTACATTGAAAGTTAATCAACCGCTATATTTCCTTTTTGTGCAAAATCTGCCTTGCGTCTAATATATTTGCCCGTTCCAGGCATCCTTCATGCCCGTTCTTGTGCTAGCAGCAAGACTCTGTCCCGAGGGAATGGAGGCAACACTTTTTGCAACTCTTATGTCCATATCTAATGGAGGGAGCGTTATTGGGGGATTGATAGGTGCTGGTTTGACTCAAATATTTGGCATTACCAAGGATAGATTTGATAATTTGGCCGCTTTGATAATCCTTTGCAATCTTAGCTCATTATTGCCGCTGCCTCTTCTTGGCCTCCTTCCTGGGGATGACCCTGATGCTAATTTAAAGGACAGTGATGATGATATTGAGATGAAGTCCAATTGATTCTAATTTTTTGCCTTCGGCCCTCCTTTTGCTCGCTTAATTTTGTTAAAGCTCTTTCCCATTTTTGGTTTTTTATGTATTTGCAGACTCAAGTGATGTGCTTTAAGTACCAGAGAGGAAGGGATATATATATTCTGTAATCTGTATATATTTAGTCACTTGTTAAAGAAGTTTCTACTTCTGCCCATGCTTGTAATGGAAGCCTCTCAGAACACGAGAACAGAGTTCACCTTGAGATAACATCTCTACTCTCTCTCCCTCCCTCTCTCTCTCTGAGCTCTATTTGATCTCTTTTAATGATTAATAGAACCAAAAAAGCGTACAAATAATATAAGTTACTACTTCCGGTCCTAATTATAAGGCATAGTTGACTTTGTTTGGAGTAGTTTTTAATTTCCCATGTTTTATGCCCAAATTCCCTGGACTGCACAATGAGCAAACGAGCGAGGGGAAGTGAAATGGTTTATATCTTTCTTACTTTTCGGCCTGGGGAGGAGATGCTAGCCTTTATACAAATCAAATTGAATCATTATACTTTTTTTTTTTTCCTCAGAACAAGAACATATATTGATACTACTAATAAAAGTTACATTAAACGATTACACATCAAGCTAAACAAACTAAACGAAGACAAACCAAAATAAAAGGACCAACACATACAACAACACCAAACCAAATGTATGGAAAGCGAGTCACCCCAAAACAAATAAGAGTAAAAGTAATTACGAAGACTTCATCGACTTCCTGGCCATCCGAGGTTAGAAAGGACATGAAAGAAGGTGTTGGTTGCAAGACCCACCCGATCGGGCACACCTCCTTATAAGAAAACGCTGCACATAGGTCAGCTACATAATCATCCATACTCGGGGAACCGGACAGAGAACACCCAACCACAGACGAAGAGAGACAAGTGAAGCCCTGAAGAGAACTCTTGCTCATCCATTTAAACAAACTTAGTGACATAGACCACCTACCAAACATATTTTGGCAAACATAAGCGAAATGAATTCGCCCCCATCGAACAATCCTAACAATGGTCATCTCATAGATAAAGCACATCATAGCAACAACCATCAACAAAACCCTTCCCCCAAAAACGCAAATCCAATCCACAATAAGGAACACCACCATAATTACCCACATCCACAGCATCAGAAGACAAACACAAACATAAATTGTCCAAATCCACACCAACAGAAGACATAGATAAACATAAAGCGGTAAAATCAAAAAGAAAAAGGAAACAGAAACACCCCCTCCGTTGGAAACCACCACCAAGCCAGGGGCCGCCACCGAGCAGGGGACCACTGAACTAGGGGCCACCGCCGAGCAAGAGGCCACCACCAAGCCAGAAGCCACCATTGGAGGAAATGTTGAAGCAAAAGCTCCCACCGTCGAAGACGAGGGAGAACCACAGTTGCTGCCAGAGAACAGAGGGCCGCCAGAGCTGGGAAGGCACTGAGGAGGGAGACCAAAGGAGAGCCGGCGCCGAAGAAGGAGGACGGTCACCGCTCTATATCCCTGTTCCAACCTAAAACTCGCCTGCACCTGACTCATCAGGGTCCGATCTGCACTTTGGTGGCAATTGTGGACCAAAAGGAGGCTCGCCGGCGAGGCAGATGCCCAAATGAAGGAGGTTGATTTAGGGTTCAGCGAGGGAGAGAGCAAAGCGGGTTCAGCGGAGACGTTTCCCTCCAATTAATTGAATCATTATACTTGAAGTATGTTGTGTTGAATGGAAGGATTTGAACAGTGTTTATTCGAATTTGACATAATTATAATGCCCGTAGCAACTTAATCCTTGAGATAAATTTAATATCTTTAAATTCAATACTGTTTGTTACCCTTATTTTAATTTGGTTCCACCTATATTACAAAACAAACAGGAGAGCACCAAGTTGTGGTATATAACAAAAACCATGCACGCACATACTGACATACACATATGGAAAGTTAAGACAATGTCCACCCACCACAAGTGCATGGAATAGGAACTCAAATTAAGACGGCTCCGTAAGCGACAGATGGACAATACACCCAATGGTGCACGAGATGGGTCCCACGGTACACCGAATGCTTTGTCATTGTCTCACACAGTCACACTTGATCGCAGCATTGTGCCGAGTGGGTTCTTAATCTTTGCAAACATAAGTCAACTTGTCCAATTCCCACAACTCAAAACACAACTCTTTGTAATCTTTGCACCATCAACCACGTTGTCTTCACTCACACTTCATTTGCTAATGCTATGATTGCGCAACTACATATTGTACTGCTATTTCTTAACTCTCATCCAAGCCCTCTTGACTTAAAGAGCTGTCAGCTTGCTTCAAACTCACTGATTTTCTGTCAAACTGTCATCTTTCTCAGTACATAATAGTACGTGTAGCTAACTCCATTCTGGAGAAAGCTTTATTCTCTGTGATACAAATCGAATACCCTGCTAGTTATTTAGTCATTTTAAAAGTACACCCAATTGGCTTCATAATTGAACAACTTCAACTGCTTCATTCAAAGTCAGTCTTTATGGATAACCATAAATGCAAGTTGTAGAAAAAAACTCTTTGGCAGACAGATCATTCCCAGCTGGGCCTTCCCAAGCATGATTGTTCTACTTTGATTTCTCACCTGTTTTCCCCTTTATTTTTTATTTTTTAAAAAAGTTTAATTTAAGCTAATAGATTGAATTTAAAGTTCATGCCAACCTCAAGTTTATTGGCGTTTGTTCATCTTGAATGTCACAGCCAATATTGCTGCATTTTAAAAGAGCTCAGCCGAAAGTTTAATCATTTGCTTGCATTCGGAATTACAGTTGTTTGTTATTGTAATCATTACCTTCTTTTTTTCGGTTCTATGGGACTTCGAAAACAAATTCATTAGGTCATGCCAGTTGAGATTCTTGTGTATAAAAAGCTTTCATATGGGAGGAAATGAAATTGAGGTAGCTGTTTGAGTCCAAATGATTGAAGATCATGTAATGACGAGAGCTCAACCATTCCCCGTTATAATAGTCCAAATGATTGAATCATTCTGAAAAGTGTGTTTGAAGCCTATGCATATATATATATATATAAAATCTAGCTTGTTAATGAATTTTAACAGACTAAATCTAAGAATTTCCTTAAAATATACAAGTTTTCAAAATCCCATCACCAATAAAAGCTTCTGGTTACAGAGGGTATATTTTGGCAACGAGACGCCCAAAGTTGATAAAATATAGCAGAGATTCACAGATATACAATGAATGATGTTTGAAAGATCTCTTCATTTTATTCTGAATTCCCAGAAGATATGGTTCAGTAAAAGAGACAGTCATCTTAAACAGAATTTTAGAAAACGTTTCTTAAACTGTCATGAAATTAATTTCCCCCAAGGATCAAAGAGTCAGATACAAGTTCAGGAAATTATTTTTTTTTTTTTAATTATTTTCCCTGATACACTTATAAGATCTAAGCTTTAAATTGTCACTTCCAAAGTGTCTTACTGTCTTTAAAAGTGGTATAAATGCCTTTTTCAAACTAGATGCCCAGTTTTCATTTGATAACGGTGGTGGTTGCTGCTTCCTTCATCTCTAAAGACAGTGAGAATGCAAGTGATGATAGAGAAACAGATTAAAAAAGAAACGATGATTGCTTTGTAGGTTTGTGGCTATAAACTATCTGTATAGAAGCTTATCCACTCATGGTCAATCTGATATAAAATGTTAAGGATAATATTAAGTTTTTTAAAACAGAAAAGCATGGTATAGCATTAGGTAATAAATCATTGATATCTGAAATGGAAAATAAAGGAGCTGTTGTATGGGAACAGAAGAAACCAAGAATCCACAAGTGATTAAAAAAAAAACTGCATGTGAATTGCCATGTGAAGGGCATCAATTTCTGTAACACATACATATTCTTCAGCACACTTCGAAACAAAACCCAAGTGAGAATTCATTGACCACTGAAATCAAGAATGATATATATATAAAGCTAAAGTAAATATAGAAAAAATTGTGGTAAAAGTCAGATAAATCTAGTTATATGCATTGGGAAAAGTAATCTAAATGCCATTTTAGGCGGAACAGAACAGGACGTTGTCATGAGAGCACTTATATCAAGTTTGAGCTATTCTGTGGTTGCAAAGTTTTTGCATGAAGAATTAGACTCACATTATAACAAGCAAGAACAGAACTTAACAAATAAATCTGAAAGCTTTAAGTACAGCTTGGTCAAACAAGTAACTCAGAGACATAGACTAATTTCCTAGAACCATATCCAGTTTTTCCCAGAACGATGACATGAAGGAAAAAAAAAAAAAAACTGATATATTGGTAATAATAACAATCTGAACTAGCTATAACTCCAAGACATTATCTTGGAAACACTCATTTTGTGTCCAATAGAATTGCTGGAGGCTGACCAGACAGGCTATTCTGTGTTTTTGGAATGAATAAATCTGAGAGTGATACAGTGGATTTACGTGGCTGGGAGCCAAAACTGGCAAATAATAATGCCCCTTCAATTTGAGGAAACCTCACATGCATGGCCATGCTTTTGTCTGTGGACCCACACAAGGAATGTGTACAAAAGCTGTTCCTATCAGAAGAAAAGACAATGTCTGGTTTTTGCAACTTGTGTGTTCCTTAACATACAAAAAACCTAACTCTCCTATGTTGGCTCCTTGTTTCATGCTTGACTGCTTTCATGAGCTTTCTTTCTTGGGTGTGTCCATAGCTTATCCTTTCTTTTCTTCAATCTAATCATACCCTTTGTGCTCTTCTTCATGTTTCAAGAATCGAGTTGTCCCTTTAAGGGATAAGCTTTAATAAATGATAACGTGGGATTGTTCTGATTATTATAGGGTCCTTTTATTATGTGCCTCTTGTCAGTTTGGAACAAATTGAACTGAAATACTATAGTTGATTGCTTAGGTCTGGAAAGGCCTAAGCTTACTCTTAATTGCATTAGTCCCTGTAGCTTACGTTGGATCCATGTTCAAATTTGGCAGAATTTGACAGTTTTGTGTTTTCTTGGCGTGTATAAACCTAGACAATTGGCAGAAAATGATTTGAGAGAACTACAAAAGCTAGCTGCTAAGGTTCGGGAACCAAAGTCTTATAAGGCCTCTCTTTCTAGGGAATGCACCCGATGTGAGACTCGTGACAATAACCAAGTTGAAAGTTGAGATGATTTGGGTTTAAAAATATTCAAAGTTCAATCTTGATTAACAAAGAAAAGCGTTCAATAATAATGTCAAGTTTCATGAAATTACTCATCCTTCCTCGGAACACACAACATTCATTATTAGTAACTCTGACTTTCACTTCGGTTATATATGTATGTGTGGCCTTTAAACTTATCTCCGACATGGTTATTTATGATTAATTTGACTAATTTATTATCGATAGAATGTAGTTGTAGTAATTAAATGCTGTTTCTCTGAAGAGTTGAAGATATAGAGCACATAACATTGATTTTCCACGTGTCCAAGAATGAAGGAAACCCCATACATGCATGTGAAGCTGAGTCAACAAGACGAGATGCAACATTGTAGGTGTGAAAGCAACGTTGATAGATGGAGATCAGGATCGAGACGAGCCTGTTCTAAACCACATACTATAAAAATTATATAATTGCACCAAAAAAATTTAACTCTCTTCTTCAATTATTGATACTTTCCTTTTCAGTGATGCATAATTTGCTCTGTAGTATAGATGTGGCGTCAAGCAAAAAGAAAAATCACAGTAACTCAAAGATATCTTCTACAATAACACATCAAGTGCTTGAAAAAACATGACATAATGAGTAAAGATATACAGAACTTACTTTCTCTCCTTTTTTTTTTTTTTACTCATTCAATTTCTACTCAGATATTCTAAGAAGAAGAATAAATAAACCAAAAAAAGAAATCTACAATTGAAGTGAGTTCAAGTCTAACAGTTTCATAACATTGCTTTCAGCCATTTATAGGAAGTGGATATACATATATAGGCCGAGACAGATGGCTAGGCAACACTGTTTGCTTTCTTGGGAGAGAAGTAACAATATTGGAGATTAGATTTTTTGTAAAAAAAGACTAGAAGATATCTTGTTTCCTCAGAAAAAGGGAAAAGGCAAAATAGAAAAAAGATCAAGCGACAAAGTTTTTGTATAATTGCAAGACACACAATAGAAAAATCTGGATTTGTGTAGTCATGTCTTGGGCTCATATTATGATATGATCTTGCGTCACATTCATGTCTATGGGGGTTCAGTAAAAATTCTGTGCTTGTCTTCTTTATAGTATTATTTTATCAAAACAAATTAATAATCCCTCTAGTCCTAATTATAAGAGTAAGTTAACTTTTTTTAAGAAATTAAGGGAGTTGATTAAATTACTTTAGAATATTTTTATTTTTATTCTCCAAACCAATTAATTTAGTTAATAAATTAATATATAATTTAAGGATACACAACATATAATAAAATTAAATAACTTATTTATTTTCCTTATTTTTTTTAAAAAAAAGTCAATTCAGTCTTATAATTAGAACTAGAGTTATTAGTACATCTTGTACATTACCCCCTATCGAGCTTGTCAATCAATGGATATAACCTTCTAGCAATATTTTTTTTTTATATAAAAATTTTAGGAAATGAGTTGAACTCACCCACAGTCCAAGGGTCCCAGTCCACAAAAAAACCTTCTAATAATAATTAGATATGAACTTGGTGCAATCACGAGTTGATGGGCCTTTCTATGCTTATTACTTATTACTAACCTTCATTATTTTCAGTGTTAAAAATGACATTTGATTTTTGATAGGTATCATTTTAGGTGTGAACTTGATATAAAATACAGAATCAAAATCAAGTTAACATTATTAGTTGCAAGTCATGAATAGTATAGGCCATTTTTCATATATTATATCAAGGAGGAGCTTAATAAATGTAGAATGTGCATTTAAAGAGAAAGTGTCACAACAAAAAATGATTATGTATGTGATTTACATATCCTAATTAAGTATATAGATCATTGTTACATTTGTCTCTATATTTTATTAAATATATATAAAAAGAAATGTACATAAATAAAGATGACATCTATCATAATATATATATATATATATATATATATATATATATATTAAGAAATGAGTTGTAATTAAGTTGAAATTTAATAGAAAAAATAACTATTCTTTCAATATTTAATTATAATTTTTTTTAGTACAATATTACATGTTACAATTTATAACAACTCAAAATCATAAATTTATGAAATGAAAGTGACCAGAGGAGTGAGCCCCATGCTAATAAAGTAAATAAGGAACCTTTTTTTTTTTTTTTTTGCCAATTAGCAGTGAGAATGAAAGTGATACCTAAGCAAATTTAAAAAGTGATGCGCGTGGATGTAGAAAAGTGATTAGTCAAACACTAAACTTATACTTCCAATTAACATAATTTAATTAAACAAACCAGCCTGGCTAATTTTCCTTGCCCATGTGCTATGAGTATATTTATTTCTTAATCCTATTATTCTATATACCTCTTTTATTCAAACTTTTTGAAGGAGCAAGAGATGAGTTGTTGCCAAGTCAAGAGAAAGTTGAATACAAAAATCAAAGTCATTCTAAAAATAAAATACCGATATTTAATATAAAATCTAGTTTGTAATATAAATTTCACTATAAATTAGATCTATGAGTATATTAAGAACATGAGGTTACCTCATGTATGAAACAAAATTGCATAATTAAGAAATTGAATGGGAGTGATTAGGTTAATGACAAATTAAAGATAAGAATTAGGTGGGTGGGGTCACTCATGAAACACAAATGGACAATGAAACAAATTTAAAGGAAGAAAAAAAAAAAAGAGATTAGTAATAATATACTAATATGAATAGCTGTGTGGACCCCACATAAATGGGAAATTTTAAGCTAGCATTGATTCATTCCAACAAGTCTTCAGTTCTGGAAAAAGCAGCAGTCAAGGACCCCCTCTCTCATTCATTTCCTCTTCCCTCTTAACATGCACCCAATTATGATCCTCCTTTTCTCTTCACATTTCCATCCCCTCTTTCGCTGTCAATATATTTCTCTTTTATATTATCATTGTTAAACTATATTGATATCGATTTAATAGCATAAACAAAATAAATAAGTGTAGAAAAACTTCATAAAACATTGTTCATATTTAAGACATTTATGATGTTACTTTTTTTTAGTATTAATATTATATTTTGAATCAAATAAGTAACTTTTCTTAAAATTTTACAACAACCATTATGCATATAATATACTCGTTTAGTCCCAAATATAAGTGTTAGTTTTGGTATTAAATATAAGTCTTAATTCATTTTAAATCTAATATTTATCATTTTCTCCAAAATTAATTTATCTAATTTGTAATTTGATATATAATATAATGTTATAAATGGGTTTTTAGAAAAATCAAGTCACTTTTATTATAATTAAAAAAAATTATTTGCCTTATTTATTTTATCCAAATCAATTAAGCATGTCTTATATGGTTACTCCTTCTGAATCTTATTATAAGATATCAATTAACAAATTTTACAAATCAATAAAAACAATTAAAGTTAATAAAATTGTCTTAAAAATTTAAGTAACTTCTAATATTGTCCCTATTAATTGTATTAAACTTTAATATTATATTAATTATTACTATCACATATTATTCTTATTAATTATGGCATACATGAAAAAAAAAATTAATGCGCTTTAGAAACAAGTAAGTGTCTTATGAAAAGAACAAAATACGATTGATATAGTTAATGCCTTATAATAAAGATCAGAGAAATATATTAAGGATTGAAAGAGTAGAATTATCTGAATGAGTTGATGCTATACACTTAATAACAATATCTTAGAAGTAATACGGTAATAAAAACTACTACTCCAATCTTAATTATATGAATACTTTTATAATACAATTTGTACTACAAAAAATATTAGAAGTATTTCATTCCCTAAGATTTAAAAAGTGTGGGATGCGAATTCCTCAATTTTCTCATTATTGACCCCCCAAAAAGAGCCAAAAAGGAAAAAAGAAAAAAGAAGGAAAATAATAATAATAATAGCCCGTTTTTTCCCTCATTCCAAACTTCATAAAAAGCCCTCATACAGAACAACAATCACTTGCTACCTCTTAAAGCAATATACCCTTCAATCCTTCCCAAGTAAGAAAAAACAGAGCATGACAACACAATAGTACTAGTAGACAAGAATCAGAGAGCGACCAAACGAAACCATAAATCCTTCCGTTGCCTACAGACGTAGGTGACAAAATCATTTCATTTCACGCTTCCAAGCTCCATCTTCATTCCCAAAACACACAAAAACAGAGAGAAATGGAGATTGAATCGGTGAAGTGTGAGTGTTGTGGGCTGAAAGAAGATTGCACGCAGGACTACATCAGCCAAATCAAGTCCAAATTCGAAGGCAAATGGCTCTGTGGTTTGTGCTCTGAAGCTGTCAGAGACGAAGCGAGCAGAGGGAAGAAGCCCATTTCCGCCATGGAAGAAGCTGTCAAAGCTCACATGTCTTTCTGCCGCAAGTTCAAATCCAACCCTGCCGTCCGTGTTGCCGACGGTATGAGACAGATTCTCCGGCGAAGATCAAGCGACCTGTCTCTATCGTCGTCGTCGTCGTCGTCTTCACCAGCTCCACCATCATCAAGGAAGTATTATTCCAGAACTGCCAGCACTTCCCAAGTTGGAGATTCTTCCTCTTTCACTTTCTAATTAACTCCGTTTTTGGGGTTGCTACTTGGAATTAAATAAAAACTGATATAGGTACAATTAATTAAACCCCTTTGTCCAGCTCAGTTGCGTTTTCATCTCGTTCTATATACAGGGGTGTGCTGATTCAGATGAAGCATATGTACTTTCTCTTCTGCCTTCACTTTTCGATCTTCTAATCATCTATATTACTTGATAGTAGCAGTAGAAGAAGTTAAGATATGTAAACTCTAAAAAGCAGAATATTTAATTAGGCCTTTTTATTTTTGCTTGTTGATTGAATAGTTAAGATGATGAGTTTCGTGTCTGCTTGAAGGATCTGAAATGACCTGAGATGTGGTGATGATTGATGAGTCAGAGAAGTGAGAATTGAATTGAAGTTGTGAATCTGTTTGGTTTCACAAAGGTCACGAAATCTGGAAATGTCTGTGACATTATTAGGTTGAAGCTTGTAGGCGTAGTGGTTGAGTTGAGACTTTTGAGTACCTCAGGGATGACCCTGTTTTTATTACTCCCTCCGGTACTAATTATAAGACACATTTAACCGATTTTGTAGAGATTAAGAAAAGAAGTTAAATTAGTTATTTTTACTCATTTTCCTAAAATATCTTTATATAAATTTAAAATGACATAAATAAAAGTGAATCAATAGTTCCTACTACATATCTTTCTAATATCATGTATCCTAATACACACATATATATATGTGTGTGTGTTTATATATGTATACACACACACACACATATATATTGATAGACACACACATACAAATATACATATATGTCTACACACATATATATATGTGTATGTGTCTATATATATTTGTGTGTAAATACACACATATATACACAGACACACACATATATACATAAATACATATATGTATGTACACACCCATATATATGCGTGTGTGTTTATATATACACAGACACACACATATACATATATACATACACACACATATATAAAAATTTCATTGATTGGAAGAGTCTACACACCTACATATATATACTCACTAAAAATCAAATACATTTGAGAAAATACAATAGGGGTGTTTTAGGAAGAAATTGACAAAAATAAGAAAGTTGTCTTATAATTAGGACCAAAACCAACTCCTAAATGTTGTCCTATAATTAGGACCGGAGGGAGTATTTATTACTTCTTCGTTCTAATTATAGAATAAAATTTATAGTATAAATTGTAAAATAAACTTTATTTTATATTTAGTATTGGAGGTAGTATTATTTTTCCAGATGTATTGAAGTAAAATACTACTACCTTTGGTCCTATAATTAGAAAAATGTACTACAAACTTGGTTCTATAATAAAGACCGGAGAGAGTATAATGCAACAACATTCTATACTATATATCTAAAAATCTCATTAAACTAATTAATTACTAATAAGGCAGAAACAATAGTCAACTTGTTTTAACCCCCAAAACCTCAATTTCTAAAGTTAAGATGAGAATTCTAGCGCCATGACTTCCGTTACAAATTAAACTCCAACTTTGGAGTATGTTTCCATTATTCAATCATTGGTAGAACTATTGTTCAAACTAGATCTTTTACAGCTATTTTTTTTAAAAAAAAAATTAATTAGTATCTTTGAAAAACGATGTAATTGCATATGGTTAAGAGATGTGGAAATGGAATTAAGCTAAATTTTTGCATTAAATACAACGTAGATGGATCATATTTGGTATATAGGGATGACAATGATAATTTGCTTTTAAGTGCACAATATAATGTAATGGCCATATATAATTGGATTAAAGTGCACATAGGCCGTTGTCCGGGAGGAAGAAAAATGGAGTGGTAACATAGAACTCTAATGCGTGGTTGTGACTAAATAAATAAGGCGCCTGTGTGATCTCATTAAGCCCCTCCACTGTCATGATTATTTAAGGTTCACTTTGTATCACACAACTTATCATTAACTTGCTTTTGGTGGTGCTATCATGTTGAAGTTGAACTTGAATCCAACAGAAACCTAGGCCACTAATATTCTGTTTAATACTTGGATTAAATAACTAGAGAAAGTACTAATTCAGTTCTTAATATAAGGTATATTTACCTAATTTGATTATATTAAGAAAGTTGATTAAGTTGGTTAATATGATATGTATTTTCTAAAACACCCTAGTCATCTTCTTTAATTCCCTTATTCCTCCTCCTTGATTATTGTTGAGAGAGCATTAATTGAGGTAAATTAGAAAAAAAAAATTGACAAATGTAAACATTTTGTCTTATATTTAGGACCAATATTAATTTCCTAAACATATTTTATATTAAAGATCGGAGGTGTACCAAGTTAGCTTGATGTAAATGGTAGGAACAATGGTCTCTTGAGTAAATGATACTAAATGTCCTATAGAAAAGTACATTTTTTTGAGTTAAACATATGTATCATTCTATTGAAGTTAATCTTGTTCAAGATACTGTCAAGTATTAAATGTGAGCCTCTCTCCTAGTGGGAATTTGAACATTAGTTCGCTACGTTGTAAGGAACTAGTCTCTTCCATCAGATCCAATATCATTGGTCTAAAGAAAAGTACATTTGATATGAAGAAAAAAAACATGAATAAAAAGTCATGTTTATATTTATGAAAAAGCAAATAAACATTCTCAATCTATTTTCAATTATACCAAATACAGCGCCAACCCAAAGAAAGGAGCTCTGACCCCAAAAAAAACAAAACAAAACAAAACAAAGAAAGGAGGGGAGGAAAGTAGAAATGAACATAGAACTACTTTAGAAATGACAATGTCCTATTTATTTTCATTAAAGAGATCAGACATTTGAATCTTGTATTAATGGAATGGAAAAAGATGTTGAAGTTAAGTGTGGAACAAGAACAAGAGAGATGGTACTACAAATTATCATGTCCCATTTATTGAGGACATGTAGTATTTATATAAAGACTTTACTCCATTATTATATACAGCTGCCATTTGCCAAGGGTAACCGCAACCAACAACTTCATTTGTTATTCGCTGAGGACATATGGTATTGACTAAAAGGGCTCTTAATAAAGGGTGTATGTGACTCCCTTGCCAAATTTTCAGGGTTTCAGCCCAAACATTTATCAATCTTCTCGGATCCCTGCTCTTCCTTTCCCAATCACACTCTATTGGCATTCTTTTAATAATAATCAAGTAGGAAAGAGATGAAGAAGATGATTCAGACATTTAAAATAAAATCATATTAACTAAATTAACTAGCATATTTAATCTAATCAAATTAGTTAACTAGGTGTTATAATAAGAATTAAAGGAATATATGTGTGACTCTATATATTACCATTTTGTACTTTATTATAAATCACTTGTACCTCATCCTCACAAACTAAGAAAATTGTTAAATGAATAAATTTTTTCATACTTGTCCTTATCTATGAAAGATGTATATTTTCTCTCAGATCCTATTATCTCTTTACAATTTCACCCTTATTGGTATAATTAAGAGTAATGATATTTTGTTGGCAAAAAAAAAAAAAAACCAAAGAAAGAAAGAGTATGATATTTCTTTTAAGATTTAAAATTATTTATGACATGATACCTAAAAAATAATTTGTATAAAAGACCTTTCCGTATTTCTTGGCCTATAAGGAGAGGGATTGCAATGAGGCGTCCGAATCCTCTCACATTCCTCCCTCTCTTTTTCTTTTACAGTTCGATCTGGACCGTCTAAATCTTGATCCAACGGATCCTCTCACAAAAAAATAATTTTTTTAAATCTGGACCGTTAGATAAAAATTTAGACGGTCCAGATCAGACTATAAGAGATGGGGAAAGAGAGGGAAGAAGAGAAAATCTTCTCCCTTACAATGAGTGGTGTGGATGCCCACCTAAAAAGTACGACTTGGCCTTCTTCCTTCCTCAGCTTTTGTCAAAGTGACAATTAAATGTGCCCTAAATTACACTTTCATATTTAATAAAATTGTGCTGCCAACATGGCGTCACACCCATCTTAATTTATTAGGTTTAAATTTTGATTGTTGTGATTCTAAATGTAAATATATTGAACTTTTTTATTCTTGTAGACTTAAAATATTCAATATAATCCACCATATGAAATAATGACTAATTCCTTCACATCATAAACTTTTTTAGAGAGTTTTGGTGTTGATCATGAGATCTTCATATACACTGTCAACGATCAAACCTTGATTAAATACTTAAAAAAACTTAATTAAGTGGCAATTATGTTAGGCTTGGGAGCAGATACTCTCAATATCAGCTCTTTCCTTTTCCCTCAATATCTTTCAATCTTGGCCGTCCAATTTTTGATCCAACCGTGTAGAAATGGACACCTCATATCTTTTAAAATACCGCATGCGGTAAGTATGAAATTTTTGAAATTCTCTCTCTACGCCGTTGGATAAAAATTGGATGGCCAAGATTAAAGGATACTGAAGGAAAAGGAGGTACCGCTTCTAAGGCAATCCGAACCATGTTAGGCCTTGTGATTTTTTTCTTTTAAACCTTGTTTCAATTAAACAAAAACAACAATAGATGGCCCAAAAAGAATAAGGGTAAAAAGTAGATTTATATCTCTCACCCCTTTGTTTTTTGAGCGAAAATATGATATCATTACTCAATGATTATGTAGAGGATAATTACAGTATGGAAGATTGCCAGAAACATAAAATTTAATCTATAATAAATCTCTCGTGGCTTCAGAGTGTGATCGCATGAGGAGATAAACTGATTGACTAGGCGATCTGCATGCGTCGTTTCCAACATGCAGAGGCTAAGGTAATGGTCCAGATCCTCAACTCCTCTACCACTGCAGATTGTACAGCCGGTCATGTGCCGACGAACTCTAACGTAAATCTTTGAGCCCGTACGCCGATTTAACTGTGAATTTACGACTGCTAGCTAGTAAGGTTCCACTCGTAGCTGTCATTTGGTTACTGATTAGATGGTGCTGCCGTAGCTTCAACTTGAACCAAGGTGATTTGGCCAGCCAGGGAAAGAGAGCAAGTTTGCCATCCCCAAAGTTTCTTTTATAATTTGCACCTTCTCCTCAATGTATCTATACGTGTCCTTCGTGATCCTACTATGAAGTAGGGGAGCACCCTCGTATTTTCCAACTTGTTCGGTCTTGTTGTAGCCGAGAGTATTACATGGTGTCGCCCTCCAGGGAATGGACGTTTTTGGAGAAAAAACATGCATTCTCGTTTTAGCTGCACTAACCAAAGCTTGACAAAACTCATCTAGCATTTGATGAATGAGGCTAGCTAGCTTGGGAGGAATTGGTTTCCCTGAACAGAATCAAATGATCGGTGAAGAAGATGAGGTGAGAGAGCTAATAGGAGCAAAATATAGAACATAAGACTCCATAAGTATACGAGCCATATCAAATAATAAAAAATAAGATATCGTTCCCACGAGTCCTTAGAATCAACAATACAGTTGACCAATGACTTTACGCTTTCGCTTAATTTAAGTGAATATATCAAGATATGAATAAAAACTAACTAAAAAAAAAGAAAAATCAAATGTAACTACATTTTAGACTAAGGATGATTCTAGATTTTAAGCCGTGAATTTGATTATTAGAGCCTTGATTATTTTTTAGTGTCTAATTCCTTTCCTTAATTGCATTTAAAATTATATTTGCTAATAATTTAGGATTTAGTTACCTAAGGTGTCTTTTGATCCACTAAAAGGCATTCTATTTATGTTAATTCTTAATGTCTTAGACTTTTAATACTTAATTGGATTAATTTAAGTGCAGGACCAATAAGACAATATAATATAAGGCCAGGATAGGTATATGTCTATCCTACAAGCAAATTAAATCAGAAAAACTAATCCTACATTATTTAATTGAAGGTCTAGTCTAAGCTTCTTTAGAATACCAAAACAATCTTAATCATATGTCTCTTATTTTAGGATAATCAAACACACAATTAAATGTGAACAAATATAATATCAAAGCATCAATTAACGACAAAAATTATCACCCACTAATTCATGATTAAATCCAAAACCAAGATTTAACTACATAAACTAAATAATCCGGACTCTCTTGCTTCAACAAATGGAGATTCCGCATCCAAACTAAGAGAAGCTCCCAGAGCTTCTGCCAATGCCTTAGTGAGTTCCTCGGAAGGAGTTCGCAGATCGTTCTTGTTGTGCCCATTAAGATTTTTAATTTTGACTTTGGACTGGACTTTGAAACTAGCCTTTGAGCTAGAGACAACTTTTTGGGGTTTTCGGCTAGAGGTTTTCTTTCCCTTGCTGTGGGTTGGTTCATTAGGCGTGTTGGGCATAGGCTACAAAAGCGTTCCTGGATCGGTCAAGGTTACAACTGAATTTTTAGACGGGTTTAGGGTTGTGGGACACTTTGTCGCCTTGAAAGTGAGTGAATAAAAAATGGTGTCTTTGGGTGGTTTTAGTCACATGGATCTTCTCAAGGCTCTCACCCTTATTTGGTTTCTTGTCACCTCCCGTCGTTGACTTCTTGGGGGCAGGGTGTTTTTTATATTCTTTTGGGTTGTCGTGTTGTGTTGTCGTTTTGCCTTTAGCTGATGCAACTTCTAATTAAGTTTCCATTTTTGGTGAAGTTCTTGCGGTCCGAGGAAGCTAAATGACCTAAACCGTTGTCTACACCATCCCCAATACGTTGGTTGTCATCGTCAGTCTTCTTGGCGCCTCTGCTATTTCGTCTGCCTCGAGAAGTAACTTTCATCCAAGACCCAAACACCTGCTCTTCATGAGCTCGGGTTTCACGTGCTTAGCTTTCGAAGACAGACAACTGTGGAAGCTGGTTCATCGAAGGGCTTGCCAGAGTACTCGTGGATGATTCCGGTGAAGTCTTCTGTTTAAGTTTAGCAGGGCATGGGGCTTCAAGTTACCCATACCTACCACAATGATAGAAAATTGTTAGTAGTCCCTCGACAAATTGTGCTGCCCCATCTAAACATCGTGGAAACTAGAGGCTTAGTGAGATCAAGCTTGACTGCTAGTCACACAAACCTGGCATTGTTCACGTACCCCTTCTGTGTTATAGTCGATTTTCAACACCTGGGCGATGACATTGCCGATAGCTCAGACTATGTTTTACGATAGTAATGGTAAGGGAAGCCTGGCAACCTCACCCATCCAAAAACTTGTTTGATTTCCAAGTTTTATGGTGAGATGGTCGGTTCCCATGGATGCACCGTCAAGTAGTGTCCTTGTACCATCCAGGGGCCACCTAATAGGGGCATTGAGATAATCCTTCTCTTCATCAAACTTGACCATGCATGTAGCATCCTGCCTCCAGTTTAGAGAATTTGAATTTACCGGTGGGCTTCCATAGGCTCATTATTTTACCATGTAAAATGTCTTGGCGTATTTAGCGTTCGAGGAGCTTAACCACCACCACCGGGTTGATATATGTTGGTACATGTAGTCCTAGACTCTTTGCGAGAAAGTAATTGTTGGCATGACGCCAGGTTAACTATCACATTCCCATCTTCGAGTATGAGGTCTTCCAATGAGGATTTATTACCATGCACTTCTAGAGTTTGTTGCCCAATAAGCTTATCTTTAAAGGAGAGTTGTCGTTGGTCGTCGGGCTATTCCTGCTCAGTTATTACTTTGGCTGTGTGATCCTTATTCATAGCAGCTTCATTGATTGCATTGTTCTAACCTTCCACGGGACTAGGTTGACTCTGGCCATCAATTCGAAATTGATCCTCATCAATTATTGCGTTGTGACCCGCAAAGGTTTCAACAGTCATTACAACTTCATTGGTAGTTTGATTCTCTTGATCCTCATCCTGTGCCATTTCGTCCTCAGATGAAATTATAGGGTCAGAAGAGAGCATGTCTGAGTCAGAGGTGGCTTGGTCACGTCGTGCCTTCACCTTCTTCGTGGAACAAATGTCCTCCGGGTGGGTTGGGGCTTCTTCTTTCACTTGTAACTTTGTTGGAGTGGTATGTTCCATGCAGCTTCGATGACTATTGTTCTTTGGCCTAACATGTCTCTCTCTCTCTCTCATCTCGCTATGGTTTCTCTCGTGGTCGCTCATTGCTCATCCACTGCAATGGGCAGCGGGGGTTTCACACAGTCGGGAACCCGCCGCAATGGGTAGCGAGTTTGGTTCTCATAGATTCCAAGATAGAACTTCTCTCTCCAACTTTTCAAGTGGAACTTTTAAAAACGGTTATTAATCGTAATTTACAATAAATGATATAATATGTGTGGAGATTTATCTCGATTTACATGAATAAACACTTTTGAGATGTTTAAAAATTTAAAAGTGATCCTAAATAAACACTATTAGTTATTACCTTACTAAGCTCTATGTCATCTCTCACCCCTTTTATCTTTGTAAAGTTTAAATGAATTATTTTTGGAGCATTCTTTTCATTGGTTTAATTATGTCTCACTTTTATTTGTATATTTTTGCTGTCTAGAGCAAATACTAATACACACTTGCACCAAGAATCCAAGAACTAGTCTCAAAAATTCTTTTCAGAGGGTGGAATTGTTGCAAGTCTCATGAATTGAATTTGACTTATTGATAATTCGACACCCTATTAGATTCAGAAATTTTTTCAATTTTAAGATTAACAAAAACCATTTCAAACATACATTATCACCGCGATAACCGATCATATTTAATTGCTATTTTTTTGGCCCACATATTTAATTGCTATATACCTTAAGCACTTTAATTTCAGGAATAAACTTCAGCTTTCATGTCATAACGGCACTGGATCCCACTCCATTAATTAAGGTTTCTTCAATTAAGACTATTTTTGTGTGGAGGCTTTGACCTCTCACTATTTAGATATCTAGAAATTATTGTGTACCTAGAAGAACTAATTAAAGCCAAAACCTCTGTATCTATAAACTCAAATTCATGTTGTTAAAAAGGGAAAAATATTTCTCCTGTAGATAGAGTTATCTCCAGTGATCCTAAAACTACGTCGTTTTGAATTAATGAAGGGTGTGTTTGTAATTTCAGGTGAATTAATGAAGGGTGTTTCTGTATTTGCACTCTTCATTAATTCACCTGAAATTACAAATATACCCTTTATTAATTCACCTGAAATTATAAATACACCCTTCATTAATTCAAAACGACGTAGTTTTAGGGTTACTGGAGATAACTCTATCTCCAGTGACAGGAGAAATCATTTACCCTGACAAAAATTAAAATAAACTCAAATTCACCAAAACATTATTATCCTTAACATCAACAGAACCATCAAAACGATTAGGGAAGGGGGGCCAATATTGTCATTGCACAATGTCACCGGGGAAAATGGTCATGGTCAAATAAGACCGTTGGGCTTCAAATTTTGAATGCCACATTTCTCTCAACGGTAAGGGGCCAAACAACTTTCAGAAACACGAGAGAAAATTCCCAGAAGAGAAAGCACGAAACAGAGAAGCATGAAAACCGTCCCTTCCCAATCCAAATCAAGCAGTGGTAGCACTACACCTTCGGTTATGGAAAACAACGACCGATCATCGGAAAACCGAGACACTTACTACTACCCGGATTGCCTCAAAGACGACAATTGCGACTGTAAATTTTGCTTGGAAAGCTATGCCACACTCGATCGTGTGCCTATGAGCATCCCGAAAAGTTCGCTCACCAAGCTTTCCGCTTCTCGACCTAATGTTGAGCATACTCCTATCTCTTTCGATGTTTCCATTTTGTCTACACCCAGATCAAATGTTTCCCACATTGCGCCTTCCCCTACCGTCAAATCTGGTGCTAGAGTGAATTTAGACGAAAAAATGAAAAATGAGAAGAAAAGAGGGTGGGATTTTTCTGGGGTTAAGCTCTTTAGATTGGTCCTGGGTTTGTGCTTGTTTTTATCTACAGAGGTTGTTTTTACCTGGGTTGTTTCTGGGATTTTCCGACCTGTTTTATCACCGGATGTAATGAAAAGAGTTGGCGAGAAATCATCTGCAGTGCAGGATTTGAATGGAAAGTTTAGATTTTTGCAGAAAGAACTGCAAGATATTGTTAATGGGAAGGTTCAGAATTGCAGCCATGGTAATTCTGTATGGGACATCAGTCAGGTATTGTTCATCAGAATGGTTTTTTTACTCTAATCTCAAATGCCTCTGATAACTGTGAGCTTCCTTCAAATTTAAGAATATGGAATTTTAAGTATTTCCATTTTTTTACCTTTAAGAAATCATAATTCATAATTGACCAACCCCTAAAAATTGCCTGTAGAATGGAGTTCTATTGAATTCGCGTTGTACATTGTGCAAATCAGCAGCAGAGGAGGTAGCAATCTGGGGATGGCCTCTGCAAACATCTGGATTGCTCACAACTGAATTTTCTTCTCGATCATTCACTATCTTATCTGGAAGAGTTACTGAGGTAATCTCCGTACTGTGCCTTTTCTAGATTCAATGTCACAATATGTGCTTCTTAGTTGATAAATGAAATTGATCAAACATAACGTATGCTATCGTTGCCTGAGTCTCTATCTTTGCTTCGTTCAACAGTGGAATGCAGGACAAGTCGGCTATTTGATTCGAAAAGCAAATACTTCTTGGGTACAATCAAAATGGGGTGCCTCAGTAGTACAATTAGACTCCAGTACCTGGGTTCTTGAGTATAAAAGGAGATTTGTTTTTGATAGCACAAGGTTGTATTCAGCAGCGTTCGAATTTTTCAAGTACAGGATTTCAAGAGTGGTTGGAAAAGTGAAGAAGGAATTTTGGCTATTTGCTGCTTTTGGAGACCATCAATTTACTGATTTAACAGCAAACTATGGCACCAAAATGCCTACCTGAAGCCGCCAACGGATAGTGGCATATATCATCTTCTCATTGCTTGTGAGGAGTCTATATTTTTTTGTAGTGGTTCATTTCATTTCTTTCTTCTTGTCTTTTTTCCATTTCAAGTGTATATTTTGGTGATGAATTTCGTTTCTTCATTCATGACAAGAATATGCGCCTAAAACTAAAGTCTATTTGAAATATGAATTGCAATGAGAAAGTACTGAACCCAAGCACTGAACAAAAAACGCCTGCTTGCTTTTGCGGGCCGCAAATACAGTGGATTTTAAAAGCACAAAATAAAATTATAGGTGGTTGCCATTCACTATTAAATTCAAGAACTAACTGTATAATTCATTCAGTTTACTACTAAAATAAGTCACCAATAATCCTTACAGGAACAAACACCCCCTTTACAATGGTGAAATCTAGTCCTATCTCTCACAACAATCTCTATCTGATATACTTTTGAAACCAACTTCATAAAGGTATGGCAATCCTCACATATTCTAAGATTCTTGACTATACGAATGCATGACTCTTTCCTCCCACTAATTAGCCCATAGCAAAGTGCTAACTTTTCACTATGCCATAGCACTATTTCTTTCTTTTCTTCCTCTTCTATATCCACCAAAATGTCTGATGCACTTGGTGTGTAGCCAGCCCGTTTTAGCTGCCTCACCACCTCATCTAGCTTCTCATATATTTCATCTGCTTGTTTATGATATCTATCGGCCATTAAGAACTCATGCACCTCATTATTCAATTCAATCCTACTATATCCCTTCTCCTTAGAAATACCTTTATGTCTCATTAGCTTCCTGATCTGTCCAACATCTTCCCACCTTCTTTCTTTCGCATAGATGTTTGACAAAACTACAAGGGCGCCATCATGACTCGGCTCTAACTCAAGAAGTCGCTTGGCAGCATATTCTCCTAATTCAAGCTCGCCGTGAACTTGACAAGCAGACATAAGGGATCCCCAAATTATAACATTGGGTGCCAAAGGCATTGTCTCAACCAGCTCAAGAGCGTCTCTCAGGAGATTGGCTCTACAATATAGATCAACCATGCAACCGTAGTGTTCATGTTTGGGAGAGATGCCGTAATCATTAGTCATTGATGAAAAGATTTGCCGGCCCTCTTCAACCAATCCCGCATGACTGCAAGCATAAAGAACGCCCACAAACGTAATCCAGTTGGGCTCAATATTTTCTTCCCTCATTCTGTGGAAAAGGTTCAAGGCATTATTAGCATCCCCATGCATGGCAAAAGCATTGATCATACTGGAAAAAGATATCACATTTTTTCTCGGCATATTCTCGAATATCTCTCTTGCTCCAAGCAAGCTCCCACATTTGGCATACATATCAATCAATGCGTTGTTGACTGATAGAGCTTTTCTAAACCCACTCTTATCTGTATACAAATGAATCCATTTAGCTTGATCCAGCGCGCCAAGATGAGCACATGCAGAAATGACACTCAGCATTGTGATCTGATCAGGTATGATTCCCCGTTGTTGCATTTCATTGAACAAGTTAAGAGCCTCTTGAGGCAGATCACTTTCAGCATAACCAGATATCATTGCACTCCAACACACCAAGTCCTTTTCAATCATTTGGTCAAATATCACGCGAGCTTCTTTAACCATTCCATGTTTTGCATACCCTGAAACCATTGCTGTTGAAACAACCAGGTGTTTTGAGGAGAGTTCATCATAGAGTTGCCGAGCCAAATCCATGGCACCACAATTTGCATACATGTTGGTAAGTGCACTCTGTAAATGAGAATCAACAACAAGATGATTATCCCTAATGAACTCATGGATGGTTTTGCCATAGCTCAAATTTCCAGCATGACCACAAGCAGAAAGTATACTGCAAAGAATTATCTCATCTGGCTCCATACCAGAGCTCTTCATGTCTTCAAATAGCTCTAATACATGATCAAAAAGACCACTCTGGCAATACCTATTACAACCAAAGATCTTTAGGTTAATTCATTGCATGGCTGGAGCTATGGAAAGAAAGAAGTGGCATATTGTGAAGCTTAATGCGTAGTGAAAAGAGAAATTGAAAGTAAAAGGAGGGGGGGGGGGGGGGGGGAGCAAGAAATGAAAAGTAAATAACCTGAAACGATCTTCTGTGCGAATAATTAATAAAATGCCAAAAGGGGGGAAAGTCCTTGCAAATGAAAACGCAACATATTAAACCGTACCCGTCTATCATAATATTCCATGTAACAACGTCCCGGTGAGACATTTTATCAAACAGCAAACGTGCATCTATGATCCGCCCACATGCCGCATACATTCCAATCAACCCTGTCTGAATAAAGGGATCAGAATCAAAACCCAACTTTGAAGCCAGCCCATGAATCTCTAATCCCTCATTCAGGGCAGAAGCTTTGGAAACCCCTTTCAACAATGGCGGGAAGCTAAACCTGTCTAAATTCGACCCATCTCTCCTCATCTTCTCATACACCAAAAGGGTCTTCTTAGGCTTGGAACCACGAGAAAATTCACGCAGGACTCTGTTACAAAAACGGGTCTCTGGGTTTTGAATTTGGCAGAAGATAGAGAGGGCATAGTCGAGGCTGGAGGAGGAAAAGGCACAAGAGGAAAGGACAAGCTTGAGAAGGAGGGAGTTTGAGCGATCAAATCCAGACTTAAGAATTTGAGCATGAATCTGTTTAAGGTGTGTAAGAGTTGTGGAGGAATCGAGCGCTGCTAACAGAGAGTTGTGCCAAACAGAGTATGGTTTTGGGTTGGGAGGAAGAGCTAAAGTAGCATGTGTGAGGCTAGACATGGTCGTTGGCTAGCAAACAAGAAATGGAGGCAAAGCAGCAGAATTGAGAACTCTTTTATAACTATATCCACAAGCATCTCAATGAGAGTTCAAAGTCGAGGCGTAGGGGAAGACAGTGAAAAACAAGCATTGCGAGTCCTTCCCAGTCTGATTTGCTGGAGTCCTGGATAACCTGAGCCATTTGTCCAGAGAGCTATGGTACTAAAATTGTTTTTTCTTATTAAAAAAAAAAAAACTATTTCTATTCATGCTATTCCATCTTTAATCCCCTAAAAACCCAGTAGATTTAGATCTTTATGTAACTCATTTATTTTTGCAATAATTTGTCTTTTGAAAGAAAATTGTAGTGGAAGGCTTTTGTTTGTTAAGGTGCAGCCTGAAAATTGGGGGAAAAAAAATCCAATTAGAAATTTAATGGGTGGAAATAATTATATACACAAAGTATTAGTATTTTGCGAATTCTGATACTTTTATTTCTTGTCGTTCTCACCTATTAGTATCACAATTCATCTTTTGATGGCAAAAAAAAAAAAAATCACAATTCATCTTTTAAATGTGAACACTGAAATAATACCCAAAAAAAATAAAATTAACCAATACCTTTATAAGTAAGAATTCCAAAGACACCTTTTAATATTTGACTCTGGGATATGATAATTTGCAACCCATGTTCTAAATTTTAACATGAATTTTTTTTTTAAAAAAAAAATAGGAGCATGAATTTCATAATTACCTTCCAAAATTTGATATTCAAATGTGATAAACGTATTGTTCATGTTTTGTTTTTTCTTTTTCTTTTTATATAAAAATTTTAGGAAATGAGTTGGGTTCATCAACGATCCAAGTGCTTCCTTCAAAGGCGAACCTACATGTACTCCCCCCCCCCCCCCCCCCAAAAAAAAATTTGGGACTTTTTTTTTTTAAAAAAAAATCAAGTTAAAGGAGTTTGAATTAATAACTTGAACGTAATGGTTTCTCATTTCCATTAGCATTAGCATTATTTGTCTACTTTTTTTGAATTAATACATGTTTAAATAATTGTCCACCCTTAATACATTAAAATTACACTTTGCAATCGGATGTGGAATGAATAGTTGAATGATTGTTTAGTGACTTATATTGAAAAATATGTACTTGATAGTATTGATAATAAGGCAATTATGATGTAATTCCAAAATATAAAGCCTAGAAGAGTGACATTGTAATTATTTTTATTGTAATATACTTATTTTTATTAAAATATATGTACTTAAACTTATTGAGTGTCCACCCTTCATTGTAATTTATGTAGCTACATTTCTAACCTTATTTAGCATTGCTTTTCTAAATGACATATTTGTAAAATAATTTCCTCTCTTATTACATTATCAATATTCATTTGATTTCATAAATATTTTTTTTCTTATTTATATTCTTTTGTTTTTTAATGCATTTAAAACTTTCCTCGAAAAAAAAAATTCGGGGGCTCTGTTTCTGGGTCCGCCACTGGCTCCCTTCCTCCTAGGTAATATTGATGTTGGATAGAGTAAGCCGTCTATTACCCTCAAGCGTTAATTTAAGCACCTAGAAACTAAAATGCCTCCTCAAACGCTTTGACCAACTCAAGGATCGAACATCCTCCCTTTAGTAAGAGTGTCTAACCCCTTTATCAGTTAAGCCAAAGGCCAAGGGGTATTTCAAAACATTGTTTATCCAAGGTTATTTGACTATTCCTTTCCTAAACCTGACAACCAAATTATTGGGTTTTTTACCAAAATAATTTTTTTAAAAAAAAATTACCGGATTAAAACAGTTGGCAGACTATTTACCAATCTAATGCAGTCAATGGCGTCAGCTGACTCACACCACTAGTGGCGTGAGTAGACTGACGCCACTCTGTGAATTGTCAGAGTGGCGTGACCTCAGTGGTGGCGTGATTTGACGCCCAAGGCCTTGGCGTCAAAATTATTATTATTATTTTTATTTTATAATTATATTTAAAATTATAAATAATAATTATACATAATTATAAATAATTGTTTTAATTAATAATTATAAAAATTAAAATATTCAAAATTTATTATAAACCTTAAGATATAAGATTAATAATTAGTAGATTTATTATAAACCATAAAATATGTGACTAATTATTTAATTGAGCAATTAATTGTTCTCTAACTAAACTTATTTTATTTATCTAAAATAATATACAACGTATTTCAAAAAATAATTTTAAGATATGTGATTAATATTCTCTAACTAATTTATTTTACCCTAAGATAAATAGGATAAGTTTAGTTAGGGAACAATTAATTGATTAATTAAATAATTAGTCACCTATTTTATGGTTTATAATAAATCTATTAATTAATTAATTTACTAATTATTAGTCTTATATCCTAAGATTTATAATAAATTTTGAATATTTTAATTTTATAATTATTAATTAAAACTATTATTTATAATTATGTATAATTATTATTTATAATTTTAAATATAATTATAAAATTTAAAAAAAATAAAAAATATTTTGACGCCAAGGGGCGTCAAATTGGGTCAATTCAATTGACCCCTAGTGGCATGTTTTTTCAAATCACGCCACCACTTAGGTGAATCACGCCACTCTGACAATTTGTAGACTGTCGTCAGTCTATTCACGTCACTAGTGGCGTGAGTCAATTGACGCCATTGACTGTATTAGATTGGTAAATAGTTTGCCAATTGCTTTAATCCGGTAATTTTTTTTAAAGAAAATTTATTTTGGTAAAAAACCCCCCAAATTATTCTATGATGAAAGATTAATAAACTCAATTAATATTAAATAAAATTAAAAAAAAAATTTCTTGGTGCACAGAAGTTTTTTTTAAATAAAAGTAAAAGAATTATTAATTTTTAAATAAAAATAAAAAATCAAAATGTAAGTGTAGTATGACTAATATGGTAATATCTCAAAATTTATCATATGGCCATGATATTTGGATTTTTTTTTTTAAAAACGTACGAGCAAACAGAAGCATCTGTAAGCGGAAAAAAGAAAAAAGAAAAACAGAAGCAGCGACCAACCAAGAAAGGAACAATTCAGGCCTCCAGGGGAAAGAAAACGGAATACTCGAATTGAGAGTATCGTTGTGCATCTGCAAGCAAAGGGGACTAATATGGGCGACGCATTGTTCATGCTGCAGCAAGTTCTCTTGTCCAGACGGGTACATTTACTCTAGGGCTTTCTTTTCGAGATTTGGCTATGATCCAGCTCCAAATTATCACCCCCAAATTCTTAATTCCTGGTGCCTTTTGCCTTCTTATTCGGAATTATATTTATTATTGCTAATATTACGACTATTGGCGACTTAGGGGTATTTGTTTTACTCTCTGGCAAATAGTTGATTCAGTTAGGTTTATTGAACTGGAATGTTCCCCTGTATATTGTAAGTGAATGGTGATCTGTAATCATAGGAAGATATATTATTTCAAAATTATTTTACAAGTATGCTGAAAATTATGAGTACTTGTAAATGCTAAGGAGAAGACGTCCGTGTAGCTGGTCTTGATGCTGCTGCTGTTACTTGTATATCCACCAACTATGTCTGTTTTATTTATCAGGAAAAAGTGACACCTGAGGAAGCCAATATTCTTAATTCATGCAAATCTAAAGCTCTAGAGGACTTCGCTGATGGTGCAATTTTTGCTGGTGTACTTGCATGGTCATGTCAGTGACTCTAACTCTTCAATGACCCCCCCCCCCCCCCCCCCCCGGTAGAAGAGTGACTTGAAATTTATGATAGTGCTAATCAGCAACAACATTAGATACGTACAGGAGTGCTATCTGCTTAAGATTCATTGTATTCCAGTTTGCGCTTTAACATCCTTGATCATGGTTAACGTATCGCAGATTATCAATTTCGTAATTTCTGATGCCCAACATATATGCTGCTTCTTAATTGTAAAAACATTACATCTGAATAGGAGCGGTATCTGCTCAAGATTTGTTAGTTCTTTAATTTTGCAACCCCCTGATCCAAAATATTACTGAATCTGTTCAATTTACAGCAGATGATCATAATTTTCAATCCCTAATATGGACATATGGTTTTAGTTATTTTTTCTTTATGATTCTTTCATGTATCCTGATTACCTCAAATGCTTCATGGCAGCAACTTGGAAACTCAAGAGATCATTTCGAGTCAACCTTGCTGCTGGTTAGATTAATATCTCTATCACCTTTCACTTGTGATAATTTCTGGTACCATTTTCCCCCTGAGACTTTCCCCCCTTTACTTTGTTTTTCGGTTTATAATTTTTCAGGGTCTGCTGCTTTCTTTGGGTTCAGGAGATTTTTTAGATCCTTGGATTCTTCCATAGATCACATTCTTCAAATGGATGGGACTAGAATGCAGAAGGAGTTAGCAGATATGTAAGCTCACTTTTTCCTGTTTGTGCAATAATCTGGATTAGTAACGTTCTCTGGTATTCATGAACAGACATTTGAACTAGTATTTGCTGTCATAAGTTATTAGGGACACCTGAGTCAGGTTCACTTTAGTTTTTAAGCACTTGATGGACTGAGAATTGAATTTTCAAGATCTTCTGGATACAATCGTCTAATGTCATGATAAGATCAATTTCAGTTCTGGCAATTCTATCTGAATTGAAGTATTTTATTAAATGCAATTGCAAGTGGTTCAGAGTAGATTATGATGCTCCTGTTGGTTGCTGGGAGCAAAAAACTAAGAATTGAATTTTGAAGTCAGGTTGGCTTTAGTTTTTAAGCACTTGATGGACTGAGAATTGAATTTTCAAGATCTTCTGGATACAATCGTCTAATGTAATGATAAGATCAATTTCAGTTCTGGCAATTCTGTCTGAATTGAAGTAGCTTATTAAATGCAATTGCAAGTGGTTCAGAGTAGATTATGATGCTCCTGTTGGTTGCTGGGAGCAAAAAACTAAGAATTGTTAAGAGTGAGAAATGTTTAATTCCTATGATTGAGGAGAATATAAGGTGAATTGAGAGTCTGGTAGGAGCTTGCTCATTCTTCATATTGTTCATAGATGTCTTGCCGATGGGCTAGTGTGTTGATATTGGGTCAGTGGAAAACCCCAAGATATCTATAAAGAAGATACCAAAGGGACTATGATTGCTCCAAGATATTTATAAGGCAGGTATCGAGGAGAATGGTGGATAACTGTGCACTTATATGACGTTTAGCCAAAAGAGGGTGAAGTGTGTGCATAGTGAGGCTGAATAGTAAATAAGATAAATAGAGAATGTGTACATTTTAGGTTAACTTCTCATTTATAGAGATTACCTTTCGAGTTTGGACCCTTGAACTTTGTGTGCCTCCTGGCCCATGCTTCTAGCCGCCACACCTTTAGGGTTTTGGACCCTTGATCAGGATATTCCTTAGCCTTGATTATAGGCTAATTAGGATCTTCCTTCACTATAGGCAGATCCTGATATGATTCACCTTTATTGGGCCGCACAGCAATCAGGCCTCATACATGAGTCCGTAACACATACCATGCTATTTGTATGCGCCTATATATAGCTGTTTGGCCTCAGATTGCTGTATCACTGATTGCATTTACAGTCTGAAGGTGAGCAGGAGGAATCTTTTTTGTCTGGTATTTTGGTTTTCCTCATGTATTGCACTTGCTTTTATACATATGCGTTCAATTTTTACCTGTGAATTATTTTCATATAACAGATTGGTGAATCAGTTTCCGAATGATCCTTCAAAAATGCAACTTATCTCAAAGTATTTTTATACGGAGAGGGTATATGATGATTCAACATCTCATTACCCTAAATTAAGATGGCGATATCGGAATTCCTATAGCGATGATCTTGTCAATGGTCAGAGGAAGCTTGATCATGACTTTTCTGATAGTTCCTTCGGTGACTCTTATGATGACTCACAAAATAGTTCCCAAAGCAGCTCCAAAGAAGCCTCTGACGGCACAAAAACCACCCGTGACACCAAGTGTGTGTTTGTGAGTTTTCTTTTATATTGCTTTTGAATTAACATGGTATTGATACTTCTGATGGAGTTCTACTTTTAGTTAAGGATCGTACGGCCATGGCAATGGCAGAACCAGGAGAGGGGAAGCTGCCACCCTGCCCCTCTCATACCACAGTGACGGTTCTGTTCAGTGTTTGAGCTAGCCCCATTGAGAAACCACTTGGCAACTACTTTTATGTCAAGAAGTACATTAATGGGATTGATATCTTTCATTTATTTGTCATTACCATAACATTTTTTAACACTAAAACCTTTTTCTTCATAAAACATATTACACCTAAAAATCTAATTAGTTGCATCATTAGTAAGCCACAAACAGTGCAATTCATTTCTTAGACCCCATGCAATGTGACTGACAATAGTTCTTAGTAAATATGTTATTCCCATATATGTCTTTTGCACAATCATAATTTCATTTAAATGAAACTAGTTTTTCTTATTTGAGCATTTGAAGAAATCTCCTTCTCATCAATCTTTCATTGCAGGTAAACCCTGCTCTTGATAGGAAGGAAGGGACAGATCCTCTTGACTATCTTTTTGCTTTTGGTGGTCCAGTGGAGGAGATTCATCATTCTAGTACCCCAAATAAACCGCCAGGAATACACAACCGTGGCCATAGAAGATATCACCGCAGGCGTCGGATGCGTCATCATCAAGGCCTTCCCAACTCTGAAGTATGAACCTTGCAACAGCTGGTTAACTGTTGACTGACTACTCAACAATCGGTAAGTTGAGATATAAAGATTACAAAACTGTATAATCTTGGTATGGTGGAGACAATTTAGAGATAACTTAGAATTCAGTCTTTGGGTTTGTTTTGCCCTTTTGTATGTTGCTGCTTTCTTTTGTTTGAGATATTGAGTGTAATTTTAAGATGTAGCAGATAATTTAATCTAAATAAATGAAATTAGAGGGAGAAGCATGTGAGAAAACCTAAGGAGAATCATGTAATGAGAATCCAAAAAACCATGCATCCTTTGTCTGGTAAAATGTTATTCAGTTTTAGTTCTTTTTCCTTCAAGTGAATTAACAAGGTTAGGCTTTCCTTTTTTAGTGTAAAAGGGAAAGAGGGGAAAAAAAAAGGTAACTTTTTTTAGGACAGCCGCTCAATTAAACATTATTATTTATGTCAACTACCCTCAATTATTTTCACAAAATCAGATATTGAAAGAAAACAATTTATTAATTTTTCTGTGAAGCATGAACTACTATCTTGTGGTGCAATAGTGCATCTTTTGAATCTTCATTTGAAAAGAGGTTATGGTAAAATAAGAGGAAAGCAGAAGTCATTACAAATGAAATAATATTAATAAAAGTATACATGAAAATTTTTATGGCTTCAAAAACAACGGCAAATGAAAATAAATAAATAAATAAATAGGAAGGAAACTTGAATGAACTACTTGTACAATACAACGATGAGAATATGTGATTGCATTTGTGTTGTATAATATCTTATAATTTTCAACTGCCGATACTTTTTTTTTAAAAAAATTTTTAAAAACAATTACTACCATGTAAACAAAGAACCAAAGTAGATGTACTGATTTAAAAATAACTGATTTTTTTTTCCCCGCAATGCATAGAAGAGATTGTGACCTAAACCAATTTTTATAATTATATTCATTTCTTAACATTTAAAACCTATTAAAATATGTAGAGAAATATTAAACAAAAAATCTTATTATCTAGATTTTCCATAAATTTATATTTTATATTAATTGATATTGATTTGGTCTCAAATGATCGCTATCAAGATCTCCGTTAACTAAGTAGGATATGCAGATGCACAAGCATTTCCAAGATATCCCGTTATACTTGATGAAAAAGTGCCACTCCTTACTCGTATATAGAGGTAGCTCTACTTATCCAGGACACTCCGTAATTTTGGAACGAAAAAGTTTTATGCAATTCTTTTTCTTTTTTTTGGCTAACAATTATATTTATTAAGATACTATAATGTACAATTTTGGCCATTCGTGTATCTTTATAAGTATTATATAACAATTGTGTCAGCAACATGATATTGATTGGGACAATTATTTTCAGGGTTACATTTTAAGTATATATATATATAAAGAATGAAATGAATGGCTTCAATCATAGAGTATCTCATTTAGCATTACTATATATGCATGACAATGATAATGGGCGGGACCTTTTTGTCTTTAATTCCTGGAGTGGCCAAGTGGGAAACCCTCTTATCCTCATCACTTGCATAAAATATATGATTTTTCAATAGAAAAAAAAAAAACAATCGAGAATCTAACATTTTTTGTACTAAAAATTTTAAATTTTTTACAAATAAATTAACTAAAATATAAAGCTGTAATTTTCTACATGATTTTAATTTTTCTGTCTTTGACTTTTTTAAAAAAATAATTTTTAGTAAAATTGGTAATCAAATTTTCACCTTCTTTTATGAAGTTTCGCTGCACCTTCATTCTATGTCGCTAGCTAGCTAGTACGTAAATCCAATGTGTAATGTGAGCATCCCGTACAATTAATAATAGTAGTAGTACTATTCTTAGCTACGTAATTTATGGCAAAAAAGGAAATCTAGTTCATATTGAAAAAGAGGTCTTAATTGCAGGTCTTCATCATTATAAGAAATTAAGTGACAATGATTATCAGAAGTTTGTTGCATGTTTTGTTTCTTTGTATCATCTTTCATGATACAAATTAAACTCGTTTACGTGTAAGTTTCCCTTTCATGTTTTACGCGTAATACAACGTAAGATTTGAACAAGTAAACCGTGTTATTGTGGAAATTTGGCAATCATTAACAATTTTAAATCCAACTTTAAAATTTCACTGATTATTAAATCCAACGTAATTAAGTTTCCCTTTCATCTTTTAGCTAGTCATCACGTAAACCACCAATACTTGTCTTCCTAGCTCATTGAAGATCATTAAAAACTATCACTGATCGATTCATAAAATCACAACTACTGCTTCGATTGCGTGATCTAACAAAATTTGAGGATATATATATATAGTGTTTGTTTGGCATCTATGCTTGGCTATATCCTATATTAGATGTACTTATATAATATGTGATGTTGGATATGATTAGGTATATAAATATGACACTGACAAGCTGTTAATTGAGGTCGTAAAGAGTATTACCCTTATAAAGAAGAGAACATAAGTTTAAATTCGGAGAAGCACACTCTAAACCTTAAAAGCTTTTGACACTAGTATCCACCAAAAATATTGAAAGTGAGAGAGTGAGATTTATGGATTTGTTTTACTTGTATACTCCTATATTCCAGCTTAACAACGTGAGACTTCTTTTTATTCTTAATTCACATTTTATCTCAATTAATGATTTCTAATCATGTATGACTGTCTAAATTTACGCCGATAGTATAGACGGATAATTTTTAAGTAAAAATTAATTTTTGAAAAACAAAGTATTTAAAAGATGACATTTATAGGCTAAAATATATTTTTAGTTCTTTAAATTTTATAAGAGGCATACTTTTGGTCCCTTAACTTTATAAAATATACTTTTGATCCTATATTACTAACATCATTAATGGTGTTAATAGAAAATGTTGACGCAACAAATTCAAGTGATGATTGTGTTGCTAATAAAATATTTTTAATTTTTTTAATATAATATATTTATATTATTAAAATAAATTAAATTAATAAATTGCTACAAATGAAATCAATGTTTTGATATTGACTATTTCATTATCCTTTTAGATATTTTTTAATTTACATATATTTTAATTATAGGATTAATAATATTTAAATACAAAGTCACCACTTAAGTTTTTATTGTTATCACTTAAGTTTGCTGTATTAACATTTTCTACTATGAACATTAACGGTATCAGAATTATAAAATCAAAAACATATTTTATAAAGTTAAAAGACAAAAGGTATACCTTATTCAAATTTAAAGGACTAAAAATATATTTTAACCATATTCATATTAATTTCCATAACTATTATGATATTTTTAAAAAATTAAAGATAAAAAAAATTAAGTCACAACCGTTTAGATATAATCTGAGCACTCAAAACTCATTTCCTTGTGATAGTTGGATAAGCATCCAATCTTGTGATTGGGGGCCTTGCCCAATATAAATTAATGTTTATGGCTTCCTCATATCAAGTGTCGTGTTCATCCAAAATTGTGAACAACCCTAGTGGATGCAATATTTGCACTCATTTCTAAGCCCAAGTTTCACCTTTCACGTTTCTAACGGCAGCTTCATAATCCATACAGAGGCCACATGACCAAAATGTCCTTATAATATAATGACATCAAAACGCTGTTAAGAGTAGGAGATCCTTGGGTAACTCGTCATCTCAAAATTATTAACATGCTTTTGTATGTGTCTTTGAATATCTTTTATGGCAACAACGTATTTTTTCAAAAATATGATTTTGTATGAAAGTTATGTCATATGAGTAGTTATATAAGGCTGATTATTATTCTTTTTCATCTCTAGAATCCATTTGGGTCTTAAATTCAAATTCTAAAGTTTTGGGAGAGGCATCTACAAAACCTAAACCGATAATGGATAATGGTATAAAAAAAAAGATTAATTATGTTTTAAATTTAGAAAATATATAAAATTTAGTTGGAAATAATGGAATTTCATAATGAGCATGGTAAGAGTTGAGTTGAGGACAGGGCTTAGTTATAAAATGGGAAAATTCATCTCAGGGTTCTTTTAACAAAAAAAAAATTTAAAAAAGGCTCAAAGATTCTAAAAATCTTAGAAAAGACTCTCAGGGCCTTTTTCAATTTAAAACGTTAGTTGTTAATGGAGTTCATATATAGTTGTTAGGATATAGTTGTTAATGGGGCTGATATAATTGTTAATGACTCACCCGTTAATAACTATATTAACCACATTAATAACTAAAATTTTAATAAAATTATATGGGATTTTCAGAATCTTTAAGTCTTTTTTAGGATTTCTTCCATTAAAAGAGCCCCTTTATAGATTTTCATTTATAAAATCTCGTATACGGTCCAATTGGTAAATTATAAGAATTATTGGGGCAAACGCCTGATCATCCTTTCTTTATCTGTGTGCTTTGATTCTCTGTATGTTTTATCCCTTCGGCACTCACCCAAAAGGAAGATTTCGTTAACAAACTTTTTCGGTTGCCTTGATATTTTCTCCCACTCTCTCAAATCTTCTCGACCAACAACAGGAAACAGCGCTAATTTAAATCCTCTTTTGTTCAATCGAAATCAGATCATTAGGGTTAGGGTCACCTTCTTCAACGCCTTTTCTTCCCCAAACAAAACGCAACAAAAAGCCCCACTCTTATATATATGATTTTTCCTTTCCCCCCTTGTAATCTCACCCAGATTTTGATTCTTACCCAGTTGATTCTGCTGTTAACCTTGCTTCAATCTTCCGCTATTCACAGTGATCCCGAAACCATGAAGGTTCACCCCGTGCCCAGGAAACGCAACATCACCGTCCAATATAACATGAGTGCGAGGAACCCTCTCTCGGAAGCTCAAGAGCTTCTTGGTCTCTCCACCAAGAAGCTAAGGAGGCTTCCCCATGTTTTCAGCCGGGTCCTGGAGCTTCCCTTTCGGTCCGATGCTGAAGTGTCGATCGAGGAGGGACCCGATTACTTCCGATTTAAGGCCGAAACCGAAGGTATCTCCGATGTGCAGGCGCACACGGTGGAAATCCACCCTGGGGTGATCAAGATTATGGTGAGGGAAAGTGGGTCGGTGGAGTTATCGTTGGATGAGATAGAACTCGATATGTGGAGGTTTCGGCTGCCGGAATCGACGCGGCCAGAGCTCGCAAGCGCAGTTCTGGTTGATGGGGAGCTCATAGTGACGGTGCCGAAAGGAGAAGAATTGGACAATTCGGAAGATGGAAACGGAAATGGCGGTGGAGAAATGTGGGGTGATGGTAATGGGATGGGTGGGAGACTCGTGCTTGTACAGTAATACTCTTCTTTTTTCCCCCTTTTAATTCTACCCTGTTTCCGTTCAACTTGGCTTCAGTATGCCAATTAGTTATAATTTTTCAAGTTGTTGTTCGGACTAGTTTCTGTTGAATGAATCAAAGCCTGTGCTTATTAGTCCCTTGGCAGGAATGGTGCCCATGCCAATATGTTGCTCCTGCTTTGTGTTAAATTTCTGTCTGTTGGTGGTGTGTGGGGAGAGAGTTTCCCTTTGATTATAAGTAAATACGCCCATTTCAATCGGAGTCATGGTTAATTGTTTCCAAGGTTTCACATTTTACATCAAGGAATCATGTGCCTTACGGATTTAAGTTAGAAAGGGATAGTAATTTCGGGTACAATGGAGCTAGATGCAAGGACCAAACTCTTGAGAATGAAAGTGAAAACAGAGAAGAGTGCTTGTGGTAGTAATAATAAGTATTGGTCTAGATCTATCAAAGATTGGCATTTTGAATAATCTATGTGTGACATTATAGGTGTTGGACTTTTTTAGGAAAATTTTGTGTTCTAAGATCGTGTCTATCCTGAGCATTTTGTTTGCCACTCCACATATAAACTCCAAGCAGTTTGTTATGAGAATGGCATCTCATTCTCATGATATGTTCTAGTTCTTTATAATCAAACTCAATTTGCTGTATAATCCCCAAGAAAAAAAAAAAAAGAAGATTGTTTCTCAAGTCATCATCTCAATGTAATGATGGATGGCCTCTTGATGTTTGCCGTAACTGGATCACGAGTTAAGAGAAACTGTATGAAGAAGGAATATAAAAAGTTTGTATTGCTTCATGCTGTTATGTAGCATATACCTTGCATATTGTTTGAGTCATAACTGTTAATCAGAGTCCCGAGGCTTTTTACGGTTGGTGCCACAGTTTAGTTATGTTTTAAAAAGCATTGTATCTGTTCTCTTAATCCTTGTGAATTTATAAATGCAAGCAACCTGAGATAATGGGGGAGAAGTATAAAGAGAAGGAATAACACAGATGAAGAGGATTCAACTCGTCTCACCGCCTTTGTTTTGGTCATAGGTTTCGTAATGGAGAGGAAATGTGGAGAAAACAAAGCAGATCATATCAATTATTATTATTATAGTAGTTAACAGTACTTCTGTGTCCAGATAAATTTAATATAGACCTGGGATTTTCCCATATACATTCACTTTTTGGTGAACTTATGAAATTGAAATTGGACCACAAGGGGTTACTAACAAGGGAAGAAGAGTTCGGGCGAAAAAAAAACAAGGAAAGAAGTGACTCACGATGAGAACAACAGAAAATTCTGTCAGCCTCCAAATCCATCGAAGTTACAAAAAATTGTGGCACCATTGCTTTTGACTCGGCCTTGAACTTATCTTTCTCAAAGCTTCAGAGCCGTTGAAGCATTGCTGTCGAAGTTCCTGGAGTCTCTAATGAAATGCCATCTTTCTTTTTATGATTTCTTCTGAAATCACGGCAACAAACAGTGGATAAAAAGTTCAAGGTTTGTGAAGAGATCATAGCATGGTGAGAGTGAAAATGGCAAAATGCACGAGGTGTGTGTGCCATTCAGATATATAAAGAAAGGGACAAAGCAAAGTGCGTGATTTGTTCTTCAATATAACAATCTGATGTTCCTTTCCGCTATTCTTTCAGTTCACTCTGTTACTCTCCTCCTGCTATTCTCTTGGGTGCTTCTCTTTTGAGTGATCTTCTCTTTTTGCTGTGATTGCCATTAAAATGTCACACACTTACCTTGTAACCCAAGCTTGTGAATTTCAATATAATAAATCCATTTTACGGTAAAGTGTCATGCACTTTTATTACATTGAAAATCACAACGCTGGATTATATAAGGTAAGGAAGTACGTGTCACAGCAAGAACCAACGCAGAACACTCGAAGGAAAGAAAAAACAGGGAAAGAAACAACTCGGGGGAAAAAAAAAAAATCCACGTAATTTTTTCATGCCCCGAGCTTTGTCCCCCTCCCCCTTCATATGTCAATGGCTCACACACCTCAAGAATTTTCTCGCGTCGCTACTATTTCTTCTATCATCCTCTGCCATACTACTGTAGCCGATTCACAACCAACCTCCCTTCACATACCTTGAAGCCTCTATCCACTGCACCGTGTAATCTCCCATGCACTGCAGCACTATCATCAGAACGTGTAAAACATAATATTTAAGGAACTGCAAGAAAAATATACTTAAGGGGATCCTTGTTACTCATCTGTGTCCTTTCCCAGTTAGGCGCGAGACATTACCTATTCCGACACTGTACATAGTGTATATTTTACTTGGAAAAACAAATGTATGTTTCCATAGAGTCAGTCCTAAAAGATTTATCAATTTTATTCTACAATTTCTATGCCAAAGTGTGCCTTCAAAACATCTTTGCTTATCCTGCCAAAACCGTTGCCAACCTTTTTCATGTCTTCCAATTTCATCTTTTCCTGTCTTATCTGTTCCATCCTCCTGCTCACAGCATCAGACGAGAGATTAGAATGAGATGAGTGTTGACATGCCAATTCAGACTTCTCCCTGTCCAGTTGCTGATACAAGTTTCGGAGATAGTTCTGTTTCTCTCGGAGTGCTTCTTCTGCCATGCGGTATTCTTTAGTCTGTGACTTTCGCAGCTCTTGGAGAACTTGATGGATTTCATCGTCAGATTTTGACGAGTCAGGTAGACAACCATTATTTTCTGTTTCTGATGTGACTTCTGAAGGGCTATCATTAACTGAAACTTTCATTTCACTGCCATCATCTGACATATCTGTTTATAAACATAAAATATACAAGAATGAGAGTACGGCCACAAGACAGCTGCATTTTCAACACTAGTAATGGAGAAAGATATGGACGAAAACTTAAATTTACTCTTTTGTACAGAGCCAAGGCCTAGCTTAGCTGGAAGTTATTAATCCTATAGTACACTAATAATTTGGTCCTCAATTACACAATTGAATTTACTTGAGTTCAAAAAAGATCGTGAGCACATGAGTTATTTGTATAAATAACAAATTTGTTCCATCTTAATCTCCCTATCAAATGGACTAAAGACGTAGCAATGGGCCTGTTATTTTCCGGAACTCATGTATTCACTAATTTGTAGGAAAGAGCTAATTTAGCTTAGCAATTCACAGATAAAACTTGTGTAATACAGAGAGAATATTGCACCTGCATGCTGTAAGGAATCCTCATCATCCGCCTTCCAAATATCTTCAAGAAGAGTCCCACGTTGAAGCTGATGTCAACCATTAAATCAGTCATATTGCTACCTTTATGATCCTAAGAGAGGGCATGCAAGAACATATGCAAGCAAAAACTATACCTTTGAAATGGCCAATTCAATACGATTTAGCAGCTCCTTTGCAATCATTCTCTGTGAACCACGCAAGATACTTGCACCAAGATTTAAGATCTTTTCATTGTCATCTCTAGAATCAATAGTTTTGCATTTTTGTAGAAGCTCAGTAGCACGATAAATTAGATCAGTCCTTGCATCACAGTGCCGGCAAAGGTATTCAACATCCAACCCAATACTCCCTCCAACTGTTCCAGCCATGTAACATCGAATTGCACAACATAAATGAGCAATGTGTCCACATATATAGTCACCAACCTTCGCTTGACACTTGATGTAACTGTAGCCTCCATGTGCTAAATCAACAGGTTTGCAACACAGAATGCAGCAACAATCATGGCAAAACCTAGGTTGATTACAGAAAATATCACAAGGCAGGTCGGGTAAATATTTTGGTTTTTCTACTTCCGATGTTAGGCTGTCACAATTCTTGTTTCTAGCTTGACATACAGCAATGTCAGGCTGGCAATCAGATAGTGAATCTTCTGCTGCTTCTATATCTTCTGCAGCTATAGAATGTGGCTCTGTATTGAATGCATGCATAACAATTTTCTTAGTTTAAAATTAAACTTCTTATCACCCTGAAAAGGAAAATCAAAATAAAAGCATATACAGGTGATAGGCCTTGAGACAGACAAATTAAGGATGGTTGACTTTGGAAATAAGATGAAAGAAACTTAGGGAAAAAAATCCTAATCAATCTAACATCCAATGTCAGCCATAAAAGAATGATTTCTTCCCCGGACAAGTCTTTCGTAATAAAGAAATTATCAACATGGCCTATATGGCTACATCCACCATTTAGCCAGCTATTCCGTAGTCAGCAACTGTGACAAATTATAAAAGCATCAGAAATCGGAATCCGCCCATGCGCAACAAAGATTGAGATTTGAGATGGTGTGGTGCTGAAATAGAAAAAATAAAACAAAATTTTGTTTTGTGGAGTAAGAAATTTGTTGATCATTGTTTTCAATTCAAATTATTAGCTTAAGTGATCATAAATGAGAGAACCGGAAGATTCTGTGGCTTGAGAGCTAGAGAATGAAGTGTTCATTTTCTTGCAAAATTACAAAAATGTCACTAATCATTTCCACCAAAGGCTGAAAATCTCACGGAGATTTTTGGTTTCCGCCTGTGTTGAAAATGTTTCTTCCTATTTCCATTACAAACACACTACAGAAAATTATAGCCTGACTCTAACACTCCTGTGAGTACTTCTAAGACATATTTACTTAATTTGATTAGATTAAGGAAGTTAATTAGGTAAGTTAAAGTGACATATTTTTTTAAAAAAATAACCAAATCATCTTACTTAATTCTCTCATTTTCTCTCCTCTTTAATTATTGTTGAAAATATCAATAAAGATAAATTAAGAAAATAATAACAAATATAAAAAATATGTCTCATGTTCAAGACTAAGATGAACTCTCGAAATATATTTTATATTAAGAACTATAAGAATTGCATTTAAAGACATCGATGCTGCATAAAACATGACATTTCTATTGGTGAGGATGAAAGATTAAAATGTGATAGTTTACATCGGTATAAATTCGTGGTAAGAAAAACAAATCTAATTAATATCAGAATAAATAGTTCCCAAGGGCAAAAAGGAAAGAAAGAAAGAATATAGAGTTGTCATACCTTTCAACAAAATCTCACATCAGGACATCAATTCAACAGAAGCCACCAAAACAACAGAAAGAGTGGAAAAAGAAAGGATAAACAGAGATGCCACAAAGTTAGGGAACGAAATCACAAGTCACTGACCCTTTATAGTGGCAGATTCAATGGCCGGCATCTTCCAGCTGAAAGAAGCGAAGAACTCATTAAGATCAGTCTTAGGAAAATATTCTTGAACGTAGCGTTCAAGGGACTGCTTGCTGGCAAAAATACGTCTGCGCTTGTTGGTTGAGCCTGCGATGTCGGTGTGGTCCAGACGAGCTGGAAGATAAAGGTACCTGTCCCTGAAGTAGCCGGACTGGTGAATTCTTTTACCGGCTTTCCAAGTCCAAATATCGCCGGGATTCGGCCAATTTTCCGGGGCATAAGGCAATCCTTCACCATACTCAGCCGGAGCCACAGGCCGTAGAATTAAGCCCGCCGTAGCCGCAGTGCCATTGGTGTCACCTTCCGCAGTCTCCATCAAATCTCAGGGTTCCCTGGGCAGAAAAATTAACCGCGATAGGCGAATTGGGGCGCGATACAATTGGAATCCTTGGATTTGAGAAATTTGGAGAAAATGTTAGCACATGGCAGTGCGGAGAGGAGCGTGCGAGTCATTAATGCCTAAAACGCTTTTCTATATTTTCTTAAACTTGAAAACACAGTATTTTGTTAATGGCGGGCAGTCATATGGAAGGGAAAATATTTAATTTGGGATTTTGTAATTTTCACGTGAAAATTTAAAAAACTCAAATACTTGATATATACTCTCACCTGTATTATTTATAAAAGTCTAATAATCAAATTAAACGGTTTTAAAAAAATTCAGTTAAAATTTGTTTGAAATAATAAGTATGCCTTGAAATAAAATTTTGTTCTAAAAATATTCTCTTATTTATAATGGACAAGTAAGAGAAAGAAATAAAATAAATAGAAGTATCATCAACAGTTAATTAATTTAATTATATAATATTAATTAAAGGTATAAATTTTTAAAAAAACTCATTAAATGAGATCACTCTTATAAGAATAAGAATCAATACAATTTAAATTTAGTAATCAATTCACACTTCCTTTTTTGAAAATAACTCATATGGAATTTTACAGTTTCTTTTTCTATCAATTTTCCTTTTATCTTTTATATGTGTGTGTGTGATGCATGCATGCACACATGTCGCGGGGTTTTCTTCATAGAGGCTATTTATCCTAACAGCCTTCGTCCCCAACCGTCACCCGTCATTGCTTTAGCCGCCGGGTTTTCTCTTAACTAAAAGGTGGATGCGGACAGAAGAAACACGAATTATTGTTTTGTTTGGCCGGCGACAGACAAATAGTAATTCGAGTCTCTTCTTCCGGTGCTGGTAGTGATCCAGCAGGCCTCATTTTGGTAAGCATCCACCTTTTGGTCGGCGGCTGTAGCAACTATGGGCGGGTGGCGGCTGGGGACGTTTGGATAAACAGTCTCTGGCAAAAAAGAGCGTTGGCCAGGCGAGAGATTGTGGTGGCTTCGAAGAAAGAACATGGAGGGTTGTTTATCAAAGTGATGAGGAAGATTATATATGTATTGTTTTGCTTATTAATTAAGGCCAATATATCAGATAAGGTATATATCTGATTTGATATAATGAGATTTTTTTCCAGATTTATAATGAGGAGTAACTATAGGTGCATGGTGATTTGCAGTGGTTTTTTTGGATAATATATGAGATTGAGGGTTGATTTTAATCTTTTTTTCTTTTTTTGCTGGCAAAGCTGGGATGGAGAATATTGCAAAATCCTAACCAGACGTCAGTGCAGATTTTGAAGGCGAGGCAGTTTCCAAATTAAGATTAATTCGGTGCATGCAACAAAGGGAAGAAGGCAAGCTTCATGGATATGGTCCAGTAGTATTGGCAATGGAATGGATTTTGGGTAACTGTTCTCACCTTGCCCTTTTGAAACTTTGAAATATATGAAAGTGGCTGATTTATTTATCCGGGAAAATCGCATGGATTTAATTCTGATTTGTTACCCAAAAAAACTCGATTTCTATTAGAAGGAGGTGTAGCGTTTCTGATATTTAATTTGTCTTTATGCAGAGAAAAACCTGAAACAACCACTCATATGTTTCTGGGTTGTCAGTGAGACATTTTATGATTTCTTTGAATCTATGATCTGTTTAAACGGCCACCACTCTGATCTATGGCAAATTTGGAAGGGAAGGAATGCTTTTATCTAGGAGAATATAAATAATGATGAGAGTGGACAAATTTAGAAAAAAATTATTCAATGTTGGGACATGGCAAAGTGGGTATTGTAAAAAAAGTCATACTTCTCACGTGTTTAACTCTTATATTTTGAAGCGGAGAGAATATATACTACCTTCAGTCTTAATTATAAGAACTAGTTAACTTTCTTTAAAGAGATTAAAGAAGCTAAATAAGTTACTCAATCATTTTATATGTTAAATATTCTTATATTATATATTAGTTTATTAGTCAAACTAATAAGTTTGAAGACAAAATAAAAATAAAAATATTTTAAAGTAATTTAATTAGCTTCCTTAATCTCTCAAAAAAAGTCATTAACTCTTATAATTAGGACCGGAGGAAATATATCTATGTATCTTCAAAATATCAAAATCTCAAATTCATTTTGTTTTCTACAATAGGTTAGGCATTGATTACACTTAGCAATTCAAAGGAAATCACTAATAAAGGACTTTTCATACTTTGATTTTTTTTTGAATTTTTTTTTAGTAAATTGCCTTTTTATTTTGTTTAAAAAAACAACTGAAACGTTGAGAAGGTGGATGCTTGAAAAGCTGACCCAAAGACCACCAGTGTGTTTTCACGCACGCTTACACTTAATAAAAAGAGTAGAATTAGTGGAAACTACTGGTCCTTTAGTTTTTAATATAAGATTTGATTAGATTAATGAAGTTAATTAAATTAATTAATATGATATCTATTATCTATAACACTCTACTCACCTTCTTAATTTCCTTATCCCTTCTTCTCCTTAATTATTGTTAAAGAATATTAATAAAGATAAATCTAAAAAAATTAATAAATATAAAAATTATATCGTATTTTTGGTTGTTTCCCAATTTAGAGTGCCCATACATAAAGCAACTTTTTTTTTTTACAGGATCGTGTATTCATGTCCATTATTCAGTCCATATATGTGTATATATATTAATATCCATTGATGGATTCCGCCGTTCGCGCGTTGTTAAACTGGACCAAAAAGGATATTTGTCAGAATGAAAATGTAGTACAGTCAGAGGCTTGCTGTGTCATAATCAAATTAAGATCCCTCCTTTCTCCTACGTACGTACCTACATTCTCCATATTTTAAATAGAATCTCTCCATGATGGCTTTCCCAAGTCCCAACAACTTATACATCTCTACATCAATATATTTGAAAACATTTAAGCTGTAATTTTTTTTTTGGTCAGAATAGTAACATATATTGATACTAGTAATAAGAGTTACATACAACGATTACACGGTGACAACAACATAAACGATTACACTGAGACAAACACTGAGACAACAAACTGAAAGAAAAACAAATCAATTTAAGAAGGCTAACAACTACAACAACGCCAAACCAATTGAAAGGAAGTCTAGTTACCACAAAACAAATAGGAATAAGAGCAGCTTCAAAGACTTCATAGGCTTCCTTGCCATGCGAGGTTAGAAAGGATATGGAAGAAAGTGCTGGTTCCAAAACCCGCCCGATCGGGCACACCTCCTTATAAGAAACAGCTGCACATCTGTCAGCTACACAAACACCCCAACTTGGGGAACAGAACAGGGAACACCCAACCTCAGACGAAACAAGACTAGTGAAATCCTGAGGAGAACTCTTGCTCAACCAATGAAGGAACCTTGGTGACATCAACCACCCACCCAACAGATAATGGCTAACATAAGTGATATGGATTCGCCCCCATTTACCAATCCTATCAATGGTTTTCTCCCCGATAAAGCACAAAATAATAGCAACCATCAATAAAACCCTCACCCCAAAAACACGAATCCAATCTTCAAACAAGAACACCACCATAATAACCCATAACCACACCAACAGGGGACAAACATAGACAACAATTAACCAAATCCACAACATCAGGAAATATAAATAAATATAAAGCAATAAAAGCAAGAGAAATAGAAAAAAGGCGTGCAAAGAAAAAAACGAGGTACACCCCCCATCGGAAACCACCGGCAAGCCAGGGACCGCCGGCGCGTAGGCAACCTCTGCCAAGGAAGAAGCCACCGACGAACAAGAAGCCACGGACGAGCCAGGAACCACCGTCGGAGAGGGCATCGGAGCAAAAACTCCCACCGCCGAAGACGAGGGAGGACCATCAAAGCAACCCCAGAACAGAGGACCACCGGATCTAGGAAGGCGGTGAAGCCGGAGACCGGAGGAGAACCGACGCCGAACAAGAAGGACGGCCACCCCTCTATATCTCCGTTCCGGCCTAAAACCCGCCAGCACCTGACTCCAAGGAGGCCGATCTGTGCTTCGGCTGCTACTGAGGCTCAGGAGGAGGCTCGCCGGCGGCATAGATGCCGCCGGCGAGGCAGAAGCGCAGGGAAGAAGACCTAGGGTTTTGGTTGGGCGAGAGAGAAAACGAAGGGGTCGGGCGGCGTTTTTATTTAAGCTGTAATTTTGAGTACATATATATGTTAAATTTGATGTTCTCATTGTTTCAAAATTACTCGAATCCATGTCTTTTTTGTGATAAACTGCACTGGAAATGACCTGTCCACATGCCATTATTATCTGTAATAGGTGAATTTTATCACACACGCATTTTTTAACAAGTCTGCACAAATGTATAATAATCTTCCGTTACTTGCAAGATCAGCCTTGGGCTGTAACTGAGCCAAACCAGATGTATAAATCACACTAGAAACTATAGTTACTTGAACTGCCTGTCACTGTTCAAATTGTAAATTAATACAATTTTTGTCTACTCTCATTCGCATTCTGCTGGGTGTTTGAAATGGGATGATTATTATCTATTCGATCCCTTAAATGACGCTGAAAAATATTTCATCTTGAATCCTTCATGTGCTCTACTAAAATCCTCGGATTTGTCAACTAAAATATGCTTAATCTATATTATGGTCTGTAAGTTTTTTTTTTCTTTTTTTTTTTTTTGCTAATCACCAAGTACTGTACAGTATCTGCCAAAACGGAAGTTCAGCTGGAATCATTAGTATTAAGTGTTTAATTCAATCATAGTATCCTTGCTTTGGAATACGTCATTCATGGCGAATGAACGAAGATAATGACGTAAGGTTTCTCGAGCATCATCGTTATCACTGAAAGCTTGCAATCTGAAAGGCGCGAGAAAAAGATTGGCATCTGCATTTCATCGACAAAATCATCCTTTACAATATCTCACGCCTATCGATCTCACCATCTCCATGAATGATCTCAACTCCATATTTAACTCGGCCTGAGTTTGCTCAAAAAAAGGAAAAAAAGAAAAATATCCCTGCTATCCCCCCCTCCCCCCAAATGAAAGAGAAAACAGAGCAGATTCAAATGATCCATGGGGTAATCAAACACTTCTTTTTGGTTGAAGCGGTGGCTCTGGACTTCTTTTCACAAACTATTCTTCCTTCTCCATCGTTATTCCGTCGTACCTGCATTCAGCACTGCAGAAGGCCCTCTCGCCACTGAAATATACAATTGGAAATCTGTTCCGAACCATTAACAAAAATGTTTTCACTTTCGATTAGTAATCAGATATATATATGGATCAGATAGAAATTACTACTAAGTAAGCAGTTACCTCAACATGAACTTATCTTCATCATCATGGCCAATGCTTTTGTTACAGGAAGAACAGAACCTCAGAAACCTTGTCGAAGGATACAGAGGTTGATCATCTTCCTGCGACGACAATTCCGAGGATTCAGATTCAAACAAGCTGTTGTGAACAATGCAGTTACTGTATATATGAATGATTCTCGGGTTCGGGCCATGAAAAGTGACCCGAGTGTAGTCTTCCGACATCTCCATCTCGCTGGCAGACAGAGAGCTTATGATGACTCGAGGAGGACTCCAGCCTCCGACTCCGGAATCGGTGGTGGCCTCTGTTTCCGGATCCAGCGACGAGGTTTCAGGCCTTTCAGATTGAACAAGCAATGGCTGTGATTGTTTCTTAATCTGGAATCCGAACAGAATCCTCGGACTGTCGGAGTTCGATTCGGAGTCGACAGAGTTGTCGTCCAAAAGAGATTCGACAATTCCCAGACCGACGCCTTTTGAAACGACTCCTCCCAGAAAGCGTCTGCGGCCAGCTTCTGGCGGCGGCGACGATGGACTGTCGTCGGCACTGTCGTTTCCATTATGGAAGATTCTGGAAGCAAGTTTTCCTAGGGTTCTCAGAGAAATGAACAACATTGTAAAATGTCTCAAATATTGTTCTCCGGATTGAGAGTGAGATGGGAGATTAGAAGACAGGCCTGAAAGTGAAGAGTGAAGATAGACGCACGAGTCTGAACTGAACAGACTCAGGCTATAAAACCTCTTAAATTAGTAGTTGAACCTTCATTTCTAAACAAGACAGTGATAACATAAATGAGTAATTAAGCAGCAAAAATTGGGAGAAAAAGACATGCAACGAGGCTCACACAGGTCATGATCAGAGACCTGCATGCATCATCAGGCTTTTAGTTTTTGGTTTCCCTCGTTTAATTCTACGTTTTTATATATTTTATATGTTTTTTTTTTTTTTTGGTTTCAGTTTCCTGAGCTCCTGTCTTGAAATGCTACTTGAGGTGAAACTGCCTGCATCCGAATGAAGACAAATACCAGCCTAGACTCACACGAGTAAAGACCAGACCCTCAACTTCCTAGCGTGAAAACAAAGATCTGAGTCTCATATTTGATGTAACAATTTCTCTCTCTTCATGCATTTAGCCCTCTGCATTATGCTTTTAACTCTTTTTTTTTTTTTTTTTAATGCTCTCTGCTCTCACGCTATTTCATTCATCATCTCGAATCCCAGACACACAAACAGAGAAAATGAGAGGCATTTCACGCACAGGGAGAGAGAGTGTGTGTGTGCGTAACCGGTTGGGTGGGTTATATATTAATTTAGAAAGAAATGAGTGAATAATCGTGTCCATAGAATTAGAAACCAATGGTTTTGATTTGATAAAACCAGGCTTGTGATGAGTATATATTTTAGGATTAAATAGGTGTTTATTTTATGAGATTTAATTGGAATTATTGATATTATATACTTATTTAATTATCTTTTATGAACTTTTCCATAATTGAATGAAACTTGGGATTAAAGAATAAATCAACATAAAATCTACTCATATCCTATTTTTATTGTGCAGGAAATATTAGTTGATTTGGAATGAGGTAGAAAAGGCAATAAGAGGATATGCAATCCGCCAAACTTAATGGTCCCCCGCAAGAAAAATAGAAATAAAATCAAAATCAATTGTGTGATCTGCTGGAGTAAATTACAAGATATGTGATATCTTTGTAATAAGAAAAAGAGAATCAGTGACCCAAGACCTAAATTATAAATAAGGAGGAAGAGGAAGTGGAAGACGAAGGCAGATCAGAGAGACATAGAACGAGAAGGAATGAAGAAGCAGAGGAGTAGAGGCTGAGCGTTTCAGTTCTCTTCATCATCTCCATGGAAGGACGGAAGGACTGTGGAGACGACCAAAAACTTGATAGGGCAAAACTTTAAGCCTAAAAACTCTGCAAGTGCACAGGCCGTATCAAGTAATAAAGTGATAAGAAAAGTATCATTCCCACGAGGACTTAGTATCACAACTTCAGTTGAGTATTAATTTCACAATTTCGTTTAAGTTGAGAAAATCAAATTAAATTTAATTAAAAGAAAAGAAATTAAAACTAAAATAAAAATAAGAAAACAACCACAATAATCAAATGAGCAACCTAGAGTCACTAATCTCTTATTTGATTCTTAGATTTTATCCCCACTAAATTAACTTTGACTTAATCTAATCAGCTAATCTAGAGTATTAATGTTTATAAATGTCTGTCGGTCCACTTATACACCTACCTCAAATAATTATGCAATGCCTCACATAATTAATTAAGATGCAATTTAAATCGGGCTCACTCTAATTTGATTATGCGGAGCTTCTAGGTAGGCTGAGCATTTCAGTTTTCTTCATCATCTCCACGGAAGGACTGTGGAGGCGACGGAGAATCTTTCTTTCCTCTCTCTTCTTCTTCTTTGAACCTGAATTTTCATCTTTTTTATGGATTTGAATAAAGCCATGTGTGGCTAGTTGGTTTTTCAACCTAGAGTACTATGAACTTGTTTGGGGCTTAGAAATTGTTCCAACTCATTAGTTTTGCTTAATTTTAATCAGTTTATTTGATCTTGTTTTTATTATTTATTGCTTAGTGATTGGCCACCGTTAAGCATGTTTTGGGGATTTAGGATTGAACTTGACGAAGGGAATCTTAAATTGACCTTGGGATTAAATAATGTGGAATTAGATTTAAATTTAACGTGAAGTTAGGTTTTAATCTAATTTGCGTCTATGATAGACATATACCTAGAAGCTCCGCATAATCAAATTAAAGTGAGCCCGATTTAAATTGCATCTTAATTAATTATGTGAGGCATTGCATAATTATTTGAGGTAGGTGTATAAGTGGACCGACAGACACTTATAAACATTAATACTCTAGATTAGCTGATTAGATTAAGTCAAAGTTAATTTAGTGGGGATAAAATCTAAGAATCAAATAAGAGATTAGTGACTCTAGGTTGCTCATTTGATTATTGTGGTTGTTTTCTTATTTTTATTTTAGTTTTAATTTCTTTTCTTTTAATTAAATTTAATTTGATTTTCTCAACTTAAACGAAATTGTGAAATTAATACTCAACTGAAGTTGTGATACTAAATCCTCGTGGGAATGATACTTTTCTTATCACTTTATTACTTGATATGGCCCGTGTACTCACAGAGTTTTTAGGTTTAAAGTTTTACCCTATCAGCTTGCTAGCTCTCTCGGCCATGGTGATCTCTGTATATAGCGTCATTTCCATGTGACAGGGGAAATGGAGAAACATGAGTTTCTCTGTTTCTGTGGGGCTCTCTAAGAAGCTAACATGGCGTTATAGAGTAACGGCAGCTTCGATCTCTGAGTCACAGTGCTTGGATGAATAGGATTCCGTAACACAGATAAGCCTGATTTGTGAATGCAAACAGGCAAACACAAACCCATGAAAAATCCGTGAATGGGAGAGATGCGGAACCACTTTCCCTGCCTATCTTGGGATAGGTAGGGAGAACTTCTCCTATCTGAACCGTTCAGATTTGATCTAGATCATCTAAATTTAATTTTTTTACTTTTAATTTTTTTTAAAATGATTATTTTAATGGGTGAAAAATCTAAAATAAAGATAATTTTTCAACTAACATATTTTCAAAAAATGATTTTTTCATTTAAAAATCAACAGTTAAAAACAAATAAATCTGGACGGTCCAGATCTGGATGAGCTCTTCCTACCCATCCCAAGATAGGTAGGGAAAGTGGTTCTAGAGAGATGCCAGCAAAGTTTTTTTTTTTTTTTTTCCTTTCTAAATTATAAGGTTTAACACAACCATTGAAATTCAGAAGGACATCCCCTCCTTATCCACTTTCTCATGAGAGCATGTGGAATGTTGATTGATAAGATAAGAGAAAAATTTAAGAAAGATAATTTGATGGTATGACTTTTCAGATTAATTGGATGGACATAATTTAAAGATTATGAAGGATAGTAAAAGAAACTGATCTTTGAAATTCTTTAAAAATGAGTACATGTGAATTCCAAAAAGACGGGTGTAATTTGGAATTTTACTAACCTGAAGAAAACACCGTAATTTTTACTTAATCTAGTACGAGTACTTATTATATACAGTATGATGATATTATAGTATAGCGACCTTCTGTTTGTATAGTTTGATTTATTTATTCGATAACTTGATACTTGTAGCTCTACTTTTCTCATCACGAGTGTGGATAACACATTCTTAATAACTCACTCTCGATCAATAGGAAGTAGAATATCATCAATCTCCATTAAATTAGGAGATGGAGTTAAATTAATGCATGGTGATACTGATGATTATGTGTTCTTAATATTTTCCAAATAGTTAACCGACTGTAATCCTTAATGATGCTCCAACTAGGTTGCCACCGTCACTATATCAAGCACAATATTGTCATTTATTCACAAATCACATATATATCCTATATATTGGAGTAAAAATCAATTAGAAATTAAAGGAAATTCTCCATAAGGCAATGCATTTTCCTGGATTTGTATTTAATAGCTCATATTTAAGCACTACCAAAACTCCTTCAACTATTAGGTATTACTTGCTCATTACACTTCCATGAATTAATTAAGTTTTACAGCTCTTAGTGACATAATCGGTATACTCATAATTTATCCTATGATATGTGTTTTTTAAAAAATCTAAATAATATCAGTTAAAATTTTTAATTCCACTAGTGTAGCTATATATATGCTTCTTCTTCTTTTTTTTTAAGAACAATTTTCAATTAAATGCCTTCATCAGAATTTGAAAATACGAAATTAGTGATTCCAATTTGTTGTGATTTGCTTACCAAACGTAGTGAATAACTATTGGAATATAGTAAATCCAAGTGCTGATTTAAGATTTTGATAGTTTGAAGGTATTTTTTTTAAAAAAATATCTTTTTTACAAGAAAAAAGAATGGGAAATAATTAATTAACCGGCAAAAAATAAGAAAGGAGTACCATTGCTGGCGTGGTCATTTTCAAAGGCTATATCTCCATTGATTATTTTCTTCATTTTCTCTAATTAAGTTTCAATGGTTATGATTTAATACTATATAAAAATATTAATATAACATTAAATCTTCACCATTGAAACTACGTTTAATAGAGAGGAAATTGAGAAAAAAATCAATGGAGACATTCTTTTCCAACTAAACATTTGTATTTATGTAAATTTTTCTGATTTATGGTGAATTAATTCAGAAAAATAAAAGAAATTGCGTGTGTTATACTACTATTTGAGGATGATAAAATGTGAAAACATATTATTATTATTATTTTTTTTGGGGGGGGGGGGGTCCAATTCAACTAAATTCGAGCAGAATTATATACACACATACACTTACATAGTCAGAGTTTGCACAAATTATTCAACTCCTTTTAACACCCCCTTCTATTTTTTGTCCTCTTGTATTTAGATTTTGTGGATGGTAATTAACTTTGAGATCTGTGTAATTGTTCTGAATTTTTTTCTCCCCTCATACTACCTCTTACATTCATACGTTCTTAATTACAATAGCTGCTATTTCTGTATACTTTCATCTCTAATTTGACCAATTGTGATTATTATTCAATGTTGTTTGAGTGCTCGCTCTAGCTAGTGAGACCTTTAAGTATCAAATTTAGAACACGCCATTCGCCTTATAATGACAAGTTACGTTGCATGTATATATATATAAGCAATCTGTCGATGAAGATACAGTTAAAAGTACATCGAATATGACTCATGACAATCATTCGTCTACTTTTCTTTTATGCCTCTTAAACGTAAAATTGTGAGTTTCATCCTCTCTGTAGTGTATATAATTAAACTTTGAAAGCTGGGTATATGTCTGATTTATTACTATTTTTTTTCCCGTTAGTTGAATGATAAAAAAAACATGTAACAATCAATATAGGTTCACGCATCAACTAGTCAATAATCACTGAGCTAAGCCATTAATTAACCATGTGTTCCTACATTCCATTCCTAGTTCATGAACATTGCTTGAAGTTGAAGAACCAATAAATATATATGCATCTAGTTTTGGTATATGACATACATGCATCCATAATTTTTTATCATTAACAGGTACGTAAACGCGCACGCACGATTCGATTTTAGCGCCACTACTATTTATTATTAGAGGAATATAATGCACGCACGTAGTATAACTATTAATTAATACATATATTAATAAAAAAAGTCCATTACATAATTCATGAAATATAATTATTGAACTCCCCCTGGCAGTATGAGCACATTAATAGTTGGCGAAAAAAGCAATAAGCACATTAATACATTGCATTAAACTGTTCAATAGTAAAAGTAATAAATTAAAGTAAACCTAGCATATATATAATTAAGACCAAAAGCAAAAACAAAAACTCCCCCAGTTGAATAAAAGCATGTATATAGAGCTAGAACAAACAACAATTATTTATCCTTTTGCTTCTGGGAAAATGACCGATAATAACGTGACTGGGCAAACTCAATTACTAGTATTAAGCTTATCAGCAGACAAGAAGCTGTATATGAGGAAATCCCTAACCTGCCCCTTACAAAAGCCATATTTCCGGAGCAATCCTTCTTCAGCAAACCCTACTTTCTGAAGCACCCCCCTCTGAGACCCTTTATTGTCAACGTCCACCAAAGCCTCAATCCTACACAGCTGAGGAAATTGTTTGAAGACCATAGGGATAGTCATCCTCAAAGTCTCCGCCACTATCCCTCTTCCCCAGTGATCCACACCCACCGCATAGCTAATGTGGGCCCTGCACCGGTCATCACCGCACCCCGGCTTCGCTGATACATATCCGATGGACCGACCGTTCAGACATATGGATCGCCGCCATGGATGGGGTATAGCAACCTTCTCTATGAACGACAGAGCTTCTTCTTTAGTTTTCAAGGTGTTCCATCGCAGATATTGCGTCACTCTATCGTCACCCGCCCATTTCAGCACGTCTTCTGCGTCTGAGGAGTCAAATGGTCGCACGAATATTCCTGAGGCATCCATAGATATATAGATGAGCTTTGCAGGTTGGGAGTCCGATGAGCGTATAATATCACAGTAAGGCCCATTTAATTAAGAATGATTTTGAATAGCAGTCTTAAAGGAAGGGCCCATTTCAGAGTAAGGCCCAAATGCAAGCCCGTATATTCAACTGGTATGGTAAAAAAAAAAAAAGAATGTCGGCGGAAATTTTTTTAATTAAGAATGATTTTGAATAGCAGTCTCAATTTTTTTAAAAAAATTAAAAACGTATTCCCATAACTTACTAATAAGTTTTAACTATTTCTTTGCTTCTTAATATAAGACTTATTTTTTTAAGTATATAGATTAAGAAAGTTGATTAAGGTAGTTAATATATTCTCTTTGATCCTAATTATAAGACCTAGTTGATTTTTTTGGAAAGATTAAGGAAGCTAATTAAATTACTCTAGAGCATTTATATTTGTATTTTTTTCTTCAAACTAATTAGTTAGACTAATAAACTAATATATAATTTGAGGATACAAAACATATAAAATGATTAAGTAACTTATTTAGTTTTCTTGATTTTTCAAAAAAAAGTTAACTATATCTTATAATTAGGATCCGGATGTAGTAACATTTTTTTTCCCTAAAACATTCTATTCATTTTTTTTTTCAATTTCATTTATATCTCTTTTACTTAATTATGATTGTGTGAGTAATGTTAAATTGGGAAAAAAATTTAAGAAATATGCAAAATTTGTAAAATAGTTCTTACATTAGAATTAAGATAAACTAACTATACGATTAGATGATACATTAAGAACTTGGCTTTCAGTATTTTGATTTTTTTGGTAGGTTGTTTGGAATAAGGGGCAGTTTTGCCTAACAAGTGTAAAAATAGAGCAATTTTACTATAACAATTATTTCATTTAATTTTAACCGTTAGTTGACAAAATATATTGAGTTCATAGTTTATCTGTTATCAATGCCATTTTTGTTAAGGTGACAAAATATATTTAATTTTAACCGTTACTTCATTTTTAAAAAAAAAAAGGATTTAAAACTTTCAAAGCAAATTTTCACCTTAACAAAAATAATGTGAATGACATTTGAAGTGTCATAGTTACATATTTAATCAAATAATGGTAAAAATCAACTGACATAATAGCATGGGGAAAAGTGTCTCGTTATTTACACTTCCAAAACAAAATTGTACCCGAAAAAGGGAAAAATTACCCCTTGCTTGTTTTGAAAATGGAGTACTTAGATTTTTTTATTAAAGAGTACTCTGATTTTTTGTTGAAGAGGCCAATGCTTACTTAAAAGTATAAAAATGCCCGGGCGAAAAAATGCTACTCCCTCCACGGAACCACTTATGGTGTTTATCTAAAGGATAGGCATCATCTGCCTAGCCAATTTGAACAGTTCAGATTTAATATTTTTTACTTTTAATTTTTTTTAAAAAATTATTTTTTAGGTAGAAGATAAAAAATAAAGATAATATCTTAATTAACACTTTTTCAAAAAATCACTTTTTCATTTAAAAAGTATCTTTTAAAAAATATTAAATCTGGATTATCCAGATCAGATCTGGACGATCCAGATTGGCTAGGCAGATGGTGCCTATCCAAAGGATAGGCACCATTAGTGGTTCCCTCCTTCCACTAGGAACCAGTTTTGGTGCCTATCCTTTAGATCAGATCTGGACGGTCCAGATTTTATTTTTTTAACTACTGCTTTTTGAATAAAAATCGTTTTTTGAAAAAAATGTTAGTTAAGAGATTATCTTTATTTTAGATAAAATAATTTTTTTTGAAAAAATAAAAAGTAAAAAAAAAAAGATCTGAACCGTCCAAATTTAATCTAGACGATCCAAAGGAGAGGTGCTCCTCCTACCTATCCAAAGATTTGGATAGGTAGGGAAACTCATTCCCCCTCCACTCCTAAATATATTTATAGTATCCTTAAGGAATATCGGAGCTAGTAGGCATCATATTAGGGCATTACATGGAATAGGGCCTAAGACCCCCATAGTGATATCAATCCCGCAGTCTTTCTTTAAGCGAGCAGCGACACCGGGGAACTCCCAGATTTGAGCTCTCCGATGGATCCCCTCACTGCTCTCAGGGACTTTATCATTCGAGGCGAGCTGGAGAAGATAGTTCGGTTCGGCGACGAGTTGCGATTCTGTAATGAATACTCTTTTCCTTGCTCCGTTGAAACTGCTTACCGCTCAACCAAGGGCAATCGTTACACTCTCGAAACCCTAGTTCATTACATCAAGAATCATCACCTTAGGCACCCCGATTACATCCAAAACACCGTCTCCCTTGGAATCCCCCCGGTTAGCTTACCAGACCAAAAACGCCTCCTCGAATACCTCCAGGGTAAGATATCCTCTACTGATTCCATCGAGTACCGTCCTGAAGAGCCTGCATTTGCCGCGAATCGTGTCAGTACCGACTTGACCATTGTCTCTGATGAGAAGAAATTGGATTTCATGTCCATGATTAAGGCAGCCGAAAGGCCGTTGAAGGACCGCGAGGCCTTGCTGGAATGCAGAAATAGGGATTTCTACAGCGTACTGGTTGCGGCGACGAAGCGCGAAGAGGAGAGGCAGAGAATCGAGTCGCAGCAGAGAAAAGATGGGCTTGTTGCTAAGAGTCGGTTGATGGGAGCGGATGAGCGCGGTTTAGGGTTTGCAGATGAGATGGGCTACGATGCTACTACAAAACCCAAAATGCACTTGAAGGGTAGTAAGATAGGAGAAGGAGTGCCGATAATTTTGGTGCCCAGTGCGTTTCAGACGCTGATTGCCATCTACAATGTGAAAGAGTTTTTGGAGGATGGTGTTTATATACCAACTGACGTCAAGGTGAAGCAGATGAAGGGCGCACGGCCAGATTGCGTGACGGTGCAGAAGAAGCTCAGTAGGGATAGGGTGGTTACTGCTTATGAAGTTAGGGATAAGCCATCTACTCTCAAAGCAGAAGACTGGGACCGAGTAGTGGCGGTTTTTGTATTGGGCAAAGAATGGCAGTTTAAGGACTGGCCTTATAAAGACCACGTTGAAATATTTAACAAAAGTGAGTTGGAATTTGTTTTGTTATTTTCCTTATTCAACAAATTGTTGCTACCATTTATGAGTATGACTGTGTTTATTTATCTGCACTTTTTGGTTGAATTGAAGCTGGGTGTGTTAATCAGCTAATGTTCTTGCAGTTGTTGGATTTTATTTGCGTTTTGAAGATGACAGTTTGGGGTCGGCAAAGAATGTAAAGCAGTGGAATGTAAAGATAATCTCGGTAGGCTTCTCGTACCCCTTACTACTGCTGTTTCAAGATTTTTATTTCATCATATATTGTTTATCATCTTCCTCTCTTTTCATCTTTAACATTCACTCTAAGCATATACATTTCACATTTGTTGGCAGATAAGCAAGAACAAACGACACCAAGATAGGGCTGCTGCATTGGAGGTGTGGGATAGACTAGACGAATTTGTACGGTCACGTACACATTCGTGATTTGTGACTTCTCAAGGGATCACATTATGTTACTTTTGTTATCAAGCTGCTTGTGCTGAATATTTTCAAAGGCACGACAACAACGCGCTGATGGCAGTAACATTGCTTACTATGCTGTTATTATATTAGAGCGAGAATAATGTTTAGGTTAATCCTCTTTCCATTTCCTGTGTATTGATTATTGGATAAAGTTTCAGCGGTTAAGATTTAATGTTATATAAAAATATTAATATAATATTAAATCTCAACTATTGAAACTCGATTTAATGGTTGAGATATTTAATGGAGAAAGAAAGTAAGGGACACTTTTTTTTTTCTAACTAGATATTTGTGTTCATGAAAATTTTTTATGGTTTTGTCGGTTTTATGGTGAATTAATTCAGAAAAATAAAAGAAATTGCGTGTGTTATAGCTCTATTATTTCAGGATGATAAAATATGAAACCATATTATTTTTCCTGGGATCCAATTCAACTAAATTCTAGTAGATTTATGCACACAAACACTTATGTAGTCAGAGTTTGCGCAAATTATTCAGCTCCTTTTAACAGCCCGTTCTATTTTTTGTTCTCTTGTATTATTTGTTCTGAGTTTTTTTTTTTCGTTAGTTGAATAATTAAAAAACGTGTAACAATCATTATAGGTGACGTTCACGCATCAACTAGTCAATAATCACAGAGCTAAGCCCTTAACTAACCATATGCTCCTACATTCCATTCCTAGTACATGAACATTTCTGATGAACCAATAAATATGCATCTATTTCTGGTATATGACATGCATGCATGCACCCATAATTTTTTTTATCAGTAATTAACAGGTAACACAGCTACACGCACGCACGATTCGATTTCAGAGCCACTACTATTTATTATTAGAGGAATGCACGCACGTAGTATAACTATTAATTAATACATATATTAATAATAAAGGACATTACATAATTCATGACATTATTGAACTCCCCCCTGGCAGTATGAACGCATTAAAAAGCACTACAAGCACATTAATACACGCACATTGCATTAAACTGTTCAATAGTAAAAGTAATAAAGTACACATAGCATATATAATCAAGACCAAAAACAAAAACAAAAACAAAAACTCCCCCAGTTGAATAAAGCATGTATATATAGAGCTAGAACAAAAAACAATTTCTAATCCTTTTGCTTCTGGGAAAATGACCGATGATATAAACATGCAAAGGCACGGCGTGACTAGGCAAACTCAATTATTAAGCTTATCCTCAGACAAGAAGCTGTAGATGAGGAAATCCCTAACCCGCCCCTTACAAAAGCCATATTTCCGGAGCAACCCTTCTTCAGCAAACCCTACTTTCTGAAGCACCCTCTGAGACCCTTTATTGTCAACGTCCACCAAAGCCTCAATCCTACACAGCTGAGGAAATTGTTTGAAGACCATAGGGATAGCCATCCTCAAAGCCTCCTGATGACTTCCTATTTTTAATTGATTTGTGATATATTTTGATATATTTAGAAAGTCATCAATGCAAAATTAAAGAGATTTTATTGAGATTTTAAGAGAAATCAATCTAGATACATCATTTGTGGGATTTCAATTTAAAATAGACGTTTTTGAGTTTAGGAAATAAATCATAATAATTAGAGATTTTGAATAAATTCAGTTTTATTATTATTATGATTACCATATCATTTCCTTTTCTTACTCACCATCAGAGAAGCACGAGGATCATGATTTCTAATTGAATCAATTGGTATCAATTATGGATTGATGACGTGATGAGAAGAGAAAAAGGATTGCCACGGGTTGATATTCACCATATATGGAATGGGCCCACCAATTGAAAAAAAAAAGGGAAGGAAAAATCTTATGCCTGCACGTGCACTACTAGAAAAAACGCTTTTGGAGTCCCAAAATAGGCCCAATAGACGTCCCTTATTCAAGTGATGTCTATTGAAGGGATGTAGAAAGTTTTCATTTTTGGAGTCCCAAATAATTTTGGGACTCCTTAAATGTCATTTTTGGAGTCCCAAACTAATTTTGGGACTCTTTAAATGATATTTAAGGAGTCCCAAACCTATTTTGGGACTCCAAAAATCACGTACAAAATGAATACATTAAGCGTCAATTAAGGAGTCTCAAGATATATTTTGGGACTCCAAAAATATTATTAAGGAGTCCCAAAATTTAATTTGGGACGCCATAATATATATATATTTTTTAATAGCTTGTTGAAAATTTTTCACAACCCAAAAATTAAACCTTATAAAAACAATCAAACAGATAGCCATGAACATACATTACCAAAATGTTCAGATCGTTATTAACCCATGCATGAAACCCACAGCACTTAGGCGATTCCAATTAAACTAGAATCTTATAAACCACATAATAAGCAGAAAAAGACTATACCATGCACCCATAAGATTAAGGAGTGAGGTGAATTCAGATCATTACCAAAATATATTACATGCAAATTTAAACAAATCATCACCCATCAAATAGATAGCTATCATGAACATGCATTACCAAAATGTTCAGATCATTATAGACCATACTTAAAACACTTTCTCTGCCTTCTCATCACTGACCCTACTTTGAAACCCAGCCCTTAGACGATTCCAATTAAACTAGAATCTTATAAACTACACAATAAGGAAAAGACTATACCACCTATTAAGATTAAACAGTGAGGCTACCCATCATATGATCAGGTAATTAACTACTAATACTACTACATATATACAACGATTATGAATTGCATTTCAACAACTACCACAAAGTGTCAAAATATAATGTTGATGTCTCTAGCTACACGTACAGATACCAAGAAATATTCAAAGTAAACTTCACATATCTACGTGTGAAAGAAGATATCCAGCCAAAGCCTCTCGACCCATATCGATGTCTTCCTCTGAGTACGCTGCCTCAGTTTTAAAAAACTGTCAATTAGAAAACAAGGTATAAAATAAATCAAAGATGTGAATGAGTTAATGAACAACTCAATTAAGTACAACATCAACAATATTATCATATGAGAATCAGGGAGCGATTACGTACTCGTTCAAAATCTATAGTACATCCGCTCTGAATGATGTAGAACATGTAAAGGATAACATAATATCCACATTCAGTGTGCCCGGGTTGTCGAGGGCACTATAAATCAAAAGAAAATTGTTAAAACAAATAAAGGCATGCATATCAATTAAGTAACTTGAATTGAAACTACTTACTTTCGAATAAAACCACTTCGGTTCTTTAGCTAGACCCTCCTTTTTTCCAGAAAATATTTTATATGTCTTGATTGCACTATCATTAAAATGAAATTTTTCAGACATTAAAACAATTCATTTAAATCAAGAATCAATGAATTAGACAAAAATATACTTACGTGCTAAAAATGTGTTTTATGTCTTCGTTTGGCTTGCCCTTTAATGAATCAAACCAATAACAAACATTCTTCGAGGGACAAACAACACACAGGGTCCAATGATTACTACAACATTATACATATTGAAATTAAATTAAGATATGAAAGCAATTTATTGTTAAAAATCTGAAATAGACAAAACAAAATACGTACTCCTCATATAATGGGGCTAGATAACAAGGCAATTTAGTCTCGGCAAATGTGCAACCCACATAAATTGACCTTTCCTCTAATTGATTTCTATGCTTCGTCGTGTTTGCAGGACATAAGAATCCATATGAAGCACTTCTTTCATCTTGGGAGCATATATTGTGGAAGGCACTATGATCGAATTAAAATGATAAATGTTGTTCAATATATAAAACAAAAAAATCAATACAGTAATTAAAGGGCAAAAAACTTACAGGATTGCAAGTTGAAGAATTTGTATATCTAAACACTCCAAATGTAGAAACTGGTGTAGATCTTTCTTGTCAATTGTTAAGGGATATGTCAGTTTTGCACCAACAATGCCCTCACGCATATGCAAGGAGATACAGTTAATGCGCTTGTACACCTCTTTTAGGTGTGCTAAGAAGGGACATCTACCCGTAGCTTGCTTATCCTATGAAACCATACAAAACAGATTATGAGTGGGTTACCAAGAAAAATCAAGTTCTATAGTTATGTATTTCATACCATTGGAGGTGTCGTCGTCGTCTGAATAAGATGATTCGGCCAAAGGATGAACGATCCTATGGCATTCTCTAGCATGGGAACCTCCTCATCATCAATCGGGATGTGTGTTTTTTCTTCTCCCTCCCGAACAAGTGTCACAGTCACCCTACGTTGATCTTTAGGAATTTGCAGATTATGGTGGATGGTTGTGTCTGTGCAAACGAGAGCTTCGGCAACAATACGCCGGTGTGGCACATCCAAACACAAATAGCAAGGTTCTCCTCCCGGTGGAGTGAGAGAAGGTTCACCACGAAGTACCTCAGGAGGATTATAGCTTTCTTTGCTGCTAGGGAAGATCCGGGATTCGTGGACTGAACATCTCGAATGTTCCTTCTCTTCCACCATAGCCTTCAACTCACCACGTAGCTTCATCAAGATATCGGCTTCGAGTTCCGCTCGAATTTTGGCTACAAGCTGAGGACTAGGGTTGTCATCATCATACGAAGATCGGCTACGTCGTCCAAAATACTTTGCAACACTAACTCCCCTTGGCTCCCCTCGAACATGACCAAGATCATCTGGCTTTCCAATCGCCGTGGACAATATGTCCATCCGTGTGCTCGGCATAAATGAACCTTGGCTGCTCTACGCCTCAAGTGTATCCTGTATCATAAAATTTTTCATAAATAAAAACTAAATACTTATAATATGAAACAACTGAGGCTATTTAATACTTTTAAGTTAACTACTTACAATCTTCGTAGCAACCTCAGCAACATCTGGATTGATGTATTTGCCATCCTTAATTCTCGCAGCTTTCCATTTCTTGTGGCGAGGAAGAGGATCAGGGGCCTGGACAGTAATGGAGGGATCAGATTTAGCAGCTTCCTTCATTTTCTCCAACTCTTCTTCCATGAGCCTTCGTTCAAGCTTTTTGTACCCACCACGAGACATGAAATGAGGATACTTATTTGCCGCTTGCCTCTCTGTATTTGCTTGACTTATTTTCTGTGTCATGGAAACAAAGAAATTTGAGCCTATGATGTCAAGTATATTCAAATAAAAGATAAGATATGAAATTTTTTTTACCAGAAATGCAGGATGTTGCCGTGATGCCACAAACTCCTTCCAGTCCTCTAGCGAAATGTAAGGATATCTCTGACATGGATCCTCATTCCTCCTTTCTCCTCGGATATACTTCCTAGTGAGCTTGTTCTTGAAATCTTTCCAACGTATACGAACTTCACCCATCCAGTGCTTCTTCATCGCTGTACTGTTTGGGACATCATACGTTTGCTACAAAGGAAAAGGAGAAGATCATAGTTACATTTCAAGTAATACGACTAAAGATATAAATACAAATTTATCGAAAGTGACATACCAAAATTTGTGACCAAATCAAATCCTTCGTTTTCTGAGGAACCAACTTCCAATTAGAGATTACAATAGGAACTTTGCTTCGACTTAAATAACCTAAATAGCTAATGAAATTGTCTTCTTCTTGACCAATTGGATTCATATTGGCATCAAAGTCCACATGCAGCCTCTTTTTTTGATTTTCACGACGAGTCAACAACGCTCCCATTGTTGTGGTACCTCTACCCCTTCTCACAACGGGTTCATCAACTCTTTCATGCGTTGACTCGTCAGAGCTGGACATATTCCTATTCATCAAAGACAAATCAATGTTACATAGGTTATTAAATAGTAAACAAATTAATAAAATGAATTAACATGCTAAACCACCAAAAAAATAACTTAGTACTATTTCATAACTTAAGATCTTACTTTATATGGTTTCCCATATTCCTTCACAATCATTTCTTGCAGCATATTCTTCATCTTCTACCAATTCGAGTACACGTGTTGTAGGTGGATTTGTTGTGAAAGGGGGTGTATCGTCAAGGTTGAAGGATTCTTCACCATACTTCTGTTTTTTACTTTGAAGTACAATGGACATTTTTGTATTTGCAGGGTCTGTAACATAAAACACTTGTTTTGCCTGACTTGCTAAAATGAATGGCTCATCTCTATGACCAACTCTTTGAAGATCAACTGAGACAAATCTAAATTGGGGATCTATTACAACAGCATTATTGCTAACCCACTTACATTTCAATAAAGCAACTTTGAAATTTTTGTAGCTCATCTCCCATATTTCTTCAATAACTCCATAATAGGCCATCAATGCTAATACAGGGTTTTTGTCTTTCGAACTCGAAAAGTGCATGGATTCAGCTTCAACCATCACCCCACTATTTTGCATAGAACTTTTGTCATCTTGGTCTTTTGTGTAGAAAGAATACCCATTTATATCATAACCGCTCCAAGTGATGACTTGAAAAGAAGGCCCCCAGGCTAAACACTCGATTGTATCAGACACACCGGTCTCATGCAATACCTTCTCCTCAAACCACTTTATGAATGTCTTCTTTTGCTCATTTGCAATCTGCATGTCACTCTTCCTTAGATTTATGTTCTTCAAACTCTTTCTATGTTTATCAATGTATGGTTGAACTTCTTCCATATTATTTAAGATGTATAAGTGTGCTTGCAACACCTCTTCACGAGACATATTCTTCAATTTGATTCCTCGAGTTCCCTTGCTTATCCTTTTCTCATGCTGAGATTGTATCGTCGCCCCTGATAGATAATCTTTGCAAAAGTCCATTGCCTCTTCAACTACATATCTTTCAACTATTGAGGCTTCTGGTCGATTAGGGTTTTTAGAATACCCTTTTAAAAACTTCATGTATCGCTCAAAAGGGTACATCCACCTTAGGTAAACTGGACCACAGAGCCTTACCTCCCTTACCAAATGCACTATCAGATGCACCATTATATCAAAAAAAGCAGGAGGAAAATGCATCTCTAGTTGGGACAAAATAATATAACCCTCATTTTCCAATTCATCCAACTTTTCAATGTCAATAACTTTGTTACAGATAGCATTAAAGAAAATACACAATTTTGTTATAGTGGTTCGCACTTCATCTTTCATAATGCCTCTAATAGCTACTGGTAATAGTTGTTGCATCAACACGTGATAATCATGGGACTTCATTCCCACTAACTTCAACTCGTCCATTGAAACACACCTTCTTAAATTAGAAGAATATCCTTGTGGAACCTTAATGTCATATAAACACCCACACAAACTTTTCTTCTCTGCTTTTGATAGTGTATGAGCTGCTGGCTCCATGTATGCCTTCTTACCATCTTCTTTTACTTGTGGATGTAACCGTTCTCTTATTCCCATATCAACCAGGTCTAGTCTTGCACTAATTCCATCCTTAGTCTTCCCTGGTATGTGCAAAAGCGTACTGACAAGGCTATCGCAAACGTTTTTTTCCACATGCATCACATCAAGACTGTGTCTCACATCAAGACTACGCCAATATGGCAGATCAAAGAAAATTGATCTCTTCTTCCATATATTCTTCTCACCCGAAATCCTTTGCTGCTTACCAAATATGACATTGATATGTTCCACACGACTATAAACTTCCTCTCCGGTTAATGCCTTTGGAGCCGTTCCATGCTCCGGTAAGCCGTTAAAACGCTTTCTTAACTTACGATATGGGTGGAACCGGTCAAGAAACCTCCTGTGACCGAGGTAGACCGTTTTCTTTCCGTGCTTTAATTGATAGAAGTTTGTGTCTGCTTCACAAATTGGACATGCTTTATGCCCTTTCACACTGTACCCTGACAAATTTCCGTATGCAGGAAAGTCGTTTATTGTGGTAAAAATCATTGCACGCAGCTTGAAGGACTCCTTCTTATATGCATCAAACACATCTATGCCTTCCTCCCACAACTTCTTCAAATCCTCAACCAAAGGCGCCAAGTATACATCAATATTGTTCCCAGGCTGTTTTGGTCCAGAAATCATCATAGAAAGCATCACATACTTGCGTTTCATACATAGCCAGGGAGGTAAGTTGTATATTACAAGGAGAACCGGCCATGCACTATGGGTGCTACTAAGAGTTCCATACGGATTGAAGCCATCAGTACAAAGCCCCAGCCGAAGGTTTCTTGGCTCACTGTCAAATTGAGGGAACATTTCGTTTATTTTCTTCCATTGCGGAGAGTCAGCTGGGTGCCGAAGATATTTTCCATCGAATATTCTCTCATCAGAATGCCATCTTAACTTCTTCGCCGTTGCTTCACTAGTAAACAGACGCTTAAACCGTGGAATTATTGGAAGATACCACAATGTCTTCAAAGGTTGCCTTTTTGTTGTCTGCTCTCCAGAAACACTACATTTCTTCACTTTGTATCGTGAAGTTTTACACTTCGGACACTTATTGAGGCCTTCGTACTCGTTTCTGTATAATATGCAGTCATTAGGGCAACTATGTATCTTTTTATACTCCATACCCATCGTAGACAAGATTTTCTTGGCCTCATACATACGATTTGGAAGTACATTATCATCTGGCAACATATCACACAACAATTCAAGTAGTGACGAGAAACTGCTATCGGTCCACCCACAAGTTGCCTTTAAGTTGACCAAATGTAAGGTCCCAGTCAACCGTGTATACTTAGTACACCCAGGGAACAACGGTGTCTCTGCATCACTTCGCACGCTATCATATTCATGCGATTGTGCAAAAGATTCTACCTCAATATCATGAATCATTCTCTCCATTCCATCATCATCTACCTCAACTTCATTTTCGTGGGACACACTGGTAGTTACTTCCTCACCATGCCATATCCACGTTGTATATCGAAGGTTTATTCCATCACAAATTAGGTGATCCCTTATATCAGCAATATCCCGTCGAATCCCATTTAAACAATTAACACATGGATAAAAATACATCCCATTTTTTGTAGTCACATTTCTTCTAGCAAATTCAATAAACTCTTCCACCCCATTCTCATATTCTTCACTAGTTCTCAATGCATTCATCCAACTATGACCCATTTTATTGCCACCTAAGACATTTCCAACAACACTCAGGTTTATAACAATTTCATGAACGACATGCTTTTTCTCAATCTTTTGAAAAAAAAAAATTCGGCAGCATTTTCCCTTAAAAGTAAGACATCCTAAAATTTCAATAACAAAAAATTTCAGCTTAATTGAACAAAACTTACTAACTAAGGCATTTCAAAACAATATTAGCTATTAAATACAACAATTTCATCAACAAAGAGAGCATTACAATTATTCCTACTAGCTAACATATACTTTAATGGTAATGGTAATGGTAAACCATGAAGCCATCATTTTTTTAGTGTTGTTCTCACTCAGTCAGAAGGTATCATATAACGAAAATATAAATGTTTGTGAATAAAAGGAAAGCAACTAACCTAATTTGAGAGTGCAACCGTTTGCTTCAATTCCTAAGCCAAAGAAAGGTACTCCTTTAGTTTCACCACCAAAAGGTTACAATGTGAATCGTTCTTCCACCTTCAATGTCCTTGATTTTGGAGCTAAGGGCGATGGAAAAACAGATGATACAAAGGTAAGTCATCCTTTAAATAAATTTGAGTATACAAGGGTTTGTGTTGATAATGCTAATTGTATTAATCACAGAAATAGTAAATACATAAAATAATCATGTAATAAAATAACTAATTATCTTAATTGAAGCATGACTACCTTCAGCAAAATCAGAAGAAGCAAAACTAAGAATGATTTCTCTATCACTTATTCTGAAACACTTGCCGTACGTTGTCCGGATATAATTATAGAAATATGACTTAGTTTAAGGTGCTTCTCTTCTTTCCCTGAGAACCATATCAAAGCAGATTCATTCTAAAAGCAACACCAAAATCAGTTAGTAAATTTTTTGGCAGCAAGTCAATAACAGACAAATAACTTTAAGAAACAAATGGCGATGCACTTATGAAAGGATGTATGTCCACAAAAAAAAAAAAAGGAAGCACCAAACTCACATTGGAAAGACAAATCTGTTAAAACTTAGGCTTCCCTCTTCTTCTATACTTGAGCAAGCAGGCCCCCTTTTTCAATGCAGTAATGGCCTGTGGTTAAGATAAACAAGGGACAGTCAGAAAAGTTAGCAAAATTGATGGAAACACATTTTATACTTTACAACAAAGATAATATAGGGAAAATAAAATGTGTTCAGAAACAACAATGTCTAGGGTAGAAAAGAACTGTAGAAGCATAAGTTTACAAGACATTTACAATTTAAATTTAAAGCAAAGTTTACAAGACACTGGTTTCTCCTCCTCCTACAGACAAACCGAATTGGTTTTATTAATTGCAGTCCTAATGGACACTGTTACCTGTTGCAACAATATCCAAATTAATCAATTTATTCATTGCAACAACAATTTATTCCAATAGTTAGCAATTAAAATGGTGATTACATATTTTATTTAATTCATTATATATAGTTTAATTTATACTAATATATAGATAGACTATGGTAGTTGGCAATAAAAAGTTACGAGCTATACTAAGTTGGCAAGAAGAAGGAGGAGATAGACTATGATCCAATCACATGCAGTCATAATTTAGGTAAGTGTGGTTAATTAACTTCAATCACATGATCTAATTAACCATCAATATTTAATATAAACCATGGTTTGATTTACTGTCCAAACATGTGCGGTTACATCAATTATATATGTGGTCGGTCTAATCACAATATTGTAAAAATCAATTTAGTCTAGACAGACGTTGAGTATCATGCACGTTAATTGCGATCGAGCTCAGATATTACTATTAAATGCAATCAACTCAAACAAGAAAACCCAAGTGGTAGATCGAAGAAGGTACTAAAAGTGAATGTCTATAGATCAACTTTTACAAATATTACCTTAATCATTAAATGTCTATCATATCATATCAACTTTTAGTGAATGTCTATAGATCAACTTAATTTAAGCTTATATGCTTTAGAAAGTCTATAGTGAATGGCTGTAAAATATAATCATTGCCTTTTCTCAACAGGCTCCATCCCCCCCCCACCCCACCCCAACAACGTAACACCCAAAAAAAAAAAAAGAGGCTAAAACCGCCCAAAACCAAGCCATCTTTCAGCGGCGTAATAAACATCCAAAACTAGAACCCTGCTTGTATATTCTTTCTCCTTGTGATTCAGTATTCTTCAGAAAATTCCACAGGGCATGAAGCCATATAAGTAAAATAAACAGAAAGCAAGCAAAAACAGAGAGCTTTTATCAAACAGACTCTCCCAAATTCGTTCCACGAATAAAATATCACTTTGTCATATCCAAATAACTATCAAGGAATATATCAGCAGCAGAAGAACAGCTTTTATGAGCCCAACAACTATTTCCTTAAAACACAAAAACACGGGAAAAGAATCACCGACTCGTCGAAGTTGCGTACATTCGTCAGAAAATTCATCTTCTTTATAAAACTCTGTTCACTACGGATTTGATTTCATCCCTACAACCCGCCAAAATCCAAATTCATTCCTTCTACTAATACCCGGAGGCAAAATATTTTGAAACGGATGAATTCAGAAGATAGGTAAAGCCTATATAATTATACTCACAGAAATATGGAGTAAATCTAGCAAAGGAAGCCCCGCATGATCAATCAGAGATAGCCAAAATAAGAGTACAAAAATGAGAAACAAACAAAGAAGAAAAAGGCACGGACCAAGCAAGCAAATCACCAACAGAAAATTGTTTAGGAGGCATAAACGTGTACCTGCTAATGGAAACGAATGGGTCGTATTGTTGTAATAAAATGCCAAAAAGCATACACGTCGACGCGAACGAATTTCGAATCCAGCCAAGAGATTTAAATCCAAGCAAGGAAGAAAACAACTGAGGTCATCGAGGGACGAGGACTGAGTACTGAGGTCGAGAGACCAGCGTGTCGAGAGAAATTTTGCGTCTTTGGACTGAGTACTGAGGTCGTGTTCTCTCAATGCTAGGGCTGAATTTTTTGAGGATCAGAGGAGCGAACGTGGGTGATTATTTTTTTGAGGATCAGAGGAGCGAACGTGGGTGATTTTTTTTTATGACTCTTGGTTGTGTTTTTTGGAGTCCCAAAATACAATTTGGGTCTCCGAAAATAGTTTTTTTGAGTCCCAAATTGTTATTTGGGACTCCAAAAAAACTTTCCCCCCACAAAAATGCCCGTGAGATTTTTTTTGGCTGATTTTTGGAGTCCCAAATTGTAATTTTGGGACTCCAAACAATTTTCCCTCCCAAGAATCGCCCGCCAAAATTATTTTTCCTGAATATTGGAGTCCCAAATTTTATTTTTGGGACGCTAAAAATACAAAAATGCCACTACATTTACTTATTGCTTCCCTTTTTTAAATAGGGACGTCCTTTAGGGTAGTAAAAACCCATTTTTGTAGTAGTGGTGGGAAAGGAGGAATGAATTGAATGGGAATTATTGATTTAAAGGCACCAGGCAAGAGAAGAGGAATGACGCGGAATTAAAGGGAAGAATTGTGACCTAATAAATATTGAGGGAGCACGCATCAGGAAAAAAAGATTTTTAGAGGCAGAGCTGACGGCAGTGGAAGAACTAGTATAAGGAGAAGGCTCTACAATTTTGTGATCTTGTCTTTCTTCTTCTTCTTATTCTTCTCTTCATGTTGGGATCTGAACTCTTTATTTTTGTTATGGATTTTCTTGTAGCCATGTGTGGCTAATTTTTCTTTTCAACCTAGAGAACCTATGAACTTGTTTGGGTTTTAGAAATTATTCCCACTTTTTAGTTTTGATTAATTTTATTCAGTTTATTTAATCATGTGTTTATCGCTATTGCTTAGTGAGTGGCCATCATTGAGCATGTTTTGGGGATTTAGGGTTGGACTTGGAAGAGGGAATCCTAAATTGACCTTGGGAATAAATAATGTGGAATTAGGTTTAAATTTAACGTGAAGTTAGGTTTTAATCTAATTTGCGTCTAGGATAGGAATATACCTAGAAGCTCCTCATAATCAAATTAGAGTGAACCCGATTTAAAAAGCATCTTATTTAGTTTTGTGAGGCATCACATAATTGATTAAGATAGGTAGATAAATGGACCGGAAGGCATTTATAGACACTAATACTCTAGATTAGCTGTTTAGGTTATGTCAAAATTAATTTAGTGGGGATAAGATCTAAAAATACCAAACAAGGGATTAGTGACTCTAGGTTGTACTTTTTGATATTGGAATTTGCTCTTTTGTGAAAAGTCTTTTGCTGTTATTAGTTCTTATTCTCTTTCTTTTTGAAAACAATTCTGGCTTGCTCAACTTAAACGAAATAAGGAGATTTAATACCTAAACGCTAGTTAGATTGAGTCTTCGTGGGAACGATACTTTTCTCATTACTCTATTACTTGATACGGCCCATGCACTTGCGGAGTCTAAAGTTTTTCCCTATCAAGTTTTTGGCGCCGTTGCCGGGGACTCAAGGCAATTGGTGATTAGTATTAGAAATCCTTTAGTAGTTTTAGTTTGAGTGTTTTTTTTATAAAAAAAATCTATTTTATTTTTATTTTTTTCTGGTGTTAGTTTGATACTTTGATATTTGCTTGGTTTTTTAGGTACTCTGGTACATGACTGGTAGATCCAAAGCTACTAAAACACCACAGAAGACAAGGAAGATCCAAGAGCTTTTGGAAGCTACAACAGCTCAAAACCAAGAGGAGGCAGCAGTACAGTCTGACACTGAAGACATGGCTCAGGATGAAAATGATCGTTTATGTATCAATGACTTTCTGGGAAGACAATCTCAAGGGTATCAATCTGGAATTAGAGTGCCTGAGTTTCAAGCTGCCAATTTTGAAATCAAGCAGACTATGCTTAAGATGCTTGAACTTCAAGGTCAATATGCAGGGAATGATTCAGAAGATCCTAATCAACATCTGCTGCAATTTCTTGATGTTTGCAACTCATTCAAGCAAAATGGAGTACCTAATGATGTGATTCGCCTTCGGCTTTTTCCTTACTCTCTACAAGGGAAAGCTAAAGAATGGCTCAACAACTTGGCAGAGGGCAGCATAACCTCATGGGAGACATTGGAAGAAAAGTTCAGATCAAGATTTTTTCCTCATAACAAGATTGTGGATGCACGAGCCGCTCTTACTAATTTCAGTCAACAATTTGGTGAGCATCTGTATGAGGCCTGGGAGAGGTTCAAGTTACTTGTCAGGCAGAGCCCTGGTCACAATCTAGAGAGATGGGTCTTGCTTCAAATATTCAGTACTCGGTTGACTCCTGAATCCAAATCAGAATTGAATGCGGTCACTAATGGGGGAATTACAAAGCAGCCGGTAAATCGTGTCTGGAAAAGCCTAGATGACTTATCCACTGACTTTTTACAGAACAATAATGACAGAAGGCTAGTGAAGTCAGTTGATAAAGTTAGTGAGGAAACTTCTTCATAGTTGATAGCAATGTTGAATACAATCAACAGGAGATTTGATCACTTGGAAGCTAAAGTAAACCGATCTAATGGTAGCCAGATGGGAGTCAATGCTATTCATGCTTCTTGTGATTACTGTGGAGATGGCCATGTTAATGGACAATGCCTCATATCTCAACAAATGGAACCAGTGAACTATGCAGGTAACTATCGTGGCAACAACTAGAACAACCCCTACTCAAACACCTACAATTCTGGGTGGCGAAAAAATCCCAACCTCTCTTGGAAATATGGGGCGACTCTGAATGAAGCATCAAGTTCTGATATGAAACAAGTGTCACCTCCTGGCTTTCATCAATTGGAAAGGGAAGTCGTTCCCACCCAAGAACCTAAGTCTGATCTACAAGCAGTGCTATCTCAGCTCGCAAGTTTTCAACTAAAGAGCGCTCAAGATCAAGCTGCTACTAATGCTAATGTTGCCGGGATGGCTTCATCAATCAAGGATACTAACGCTATTGTTGCAGGATTGACCTCATCTATCAAGGATCTTCAGATACAAATGGGACAACTTGCAAATACTGTGAATGTTTCACAACAGAGAGAGTTGCCAAGCAATACTGTGCCTAATCCTCGTAGAAATGGGAGAGAGGAATGTAAAGCTCTTACATTGAGAAGTGGAAAGGAATTACCTGAGATTCCTCAACCAAAGAAGACACCTTCAGCTGCTACTGATCAAACCAATCCTACAGTCACTATAGAGGATGATGAAGAGGTTCTACAGAAGGTGAATGAAAAAGTCAATGAAGAGAAAGTTGAGGTTGAGTTTAAACAGGGGGAAGTGAAAAAGAAGGCTAACCAGGATAATCTTAAATGGGTACCGCCTTTACCATTCCCTCAAAGGTTTCAGAAGAAAGCTTTAGATGAGCAGTATAAGAAGTTTTTGGGGATTTTCAAGCAACTACACATTAACATCCCTATTCTTGAGGCGTTAGAGCAGATGCCTCAATATGTGAAGTTTCTAAAGGAGATGTTGAGTAAGAAAAGGAGGTTTGGTGACTATGAAACTGTAGCCTTAACCGAAGAGTGTAGTGCTATTCTTCTCAACAAGCTACCTCTTAAACAGAAAGATCCAGGCAATTTTTCCATACCTTGCATAATTGGAGAAAAGTTTCAGGGAAGAGCATTATGTGATCTAGGATCAAGTGTTAACTTGATGCCATTATCTGTGTTTAGAAAATTGCAACTGGGTGAAGCTCAACCAACTTCTGTGACACTTCAGCTAGCTGATTGAAGTTTGGTTTTTCCAAAGGGTATCATTGAAGATGTTCTGGTTAAAGTTGACAAGTTTATTTTTCCTGCTGACTTTATTGTTTTGGACTGTGATGAAGATAGAGATCTACCGCTCATTGTGGGAAGACCTTTCCTTGCTACAGCTCGAACACTGATTGATGTTGAAAAGGGAGAAATCAAGTTGAGGGTGAATGATGAAGAAGTTGTATTTAACATGAGCAAGGCATTGAAGTATCCTAGGGATGTTACAGATTGCTTCAGAGTTGACATGGTTGACGAGGTTATTCAAGAGACTTTAGAGTCCTTTTCTATAAAAGAACCGTTAGCTGCTGTTTTACTTAGGACAGATGAGGTTGAAGAAGGGAATATAGTTGAATGTAAGAAGTTACTTGAAGCCTCTCCTCATTACAGGAAACCATCAGAGCAGTTTGAGTCGTTAGAGATGGAATCAAAGCAAACTACTTCTTTGAAGCCTTCCATTGAACAAGCACCACTTCTAGAGCTTAAACCCTTACCACCGCATCTTGAATATGCATACTTGGGTGAGTCTGAGACACTACCTGTTATCATCTCTTCTTCCTTATCTGAAGATCAAAAAGAGCAGTTGTTGAAAGTTCTCAAGAGCCATAAAGGTGCCTTAGGTTGGACAATTGCAGACATAAGAGGTATAAGCCCGTCAATTGTAATGCACAAGATACTCTTGGAGGATGATCACAAGAAATCTGTTCAGAATCAGAGAAGGCTAAATCCTATGATGAAGGAAGTGGTCAAGAAGGAAATTATTAAATGGTTAGATGCTGGGATCATTTACCCTATTTCTGATAGCACGTGGGTTAGCCCAGTACAATGTGTTCCTAAGAAAGGGGGCATGACAGTGATTACTAATGAGCAAGATGAGCTTATCCCTACTCGCACAGTGACTGGTTGGCGTATCTGCATGGATTACAGGAAGTTGAATGATGCTACAAGGAAAGATCATTTCCCACTTCCTTTTATTGACCAGATGTTAGACTGCTTGGCTGGTAAAGAATTCTTTTGTTTCTTGGATGGATATTCAGGGTACAACCAAATTGTGGTAGCTCCCGAAGATCAAGAGAAGACAACATTCACCTGTCCCTATGGCACTTTTGCCTTTAGAAGAATGCCATTTGGTTTATGCAATGCTCCGGCCACTTTCCAAAGATGTATGATGAGTATATTCTCTGATATGATAGAAGAGATAATGGAAGTGTTCATGGATGATTTCTCGGTTTTTGGTGAATCATTTGAGGAGTGCTTGATCAATCTAAAAAAGGTGTTGAAGCGATGTGAAGAGACAAACCTAGTGCTTAACTGGGAGAAGTGTCATTTCATGGTGACTGAAGGCATAGTTCTAGGTCATAAAGTTTCTAAAAATGGTTTAGAGGTTGACAAAGCCAAGATTTCTGTGATTGAGCAGCTCCCTCCTCCTTCTAATGTCAAAGCTGTGAGAAGCTTCTTGGGCCATGCTGGTTTCTATCGTCGATTCATTAAGGATTTTTCCAAGATTTCAAAGCCCCTTTCACAGTTGCTGGAGAAAGATACTCCTTTTCAGTTTAATGAGGAGTGTATGAAGGCTTTTGAAGAACTGAAGAGAAGATTGACTTCAGCTCCTATCATTGTAGCTCTTGATTGGTCACTACCTTTTGAAGTAATGTGTGATGCGAGTGACTATGCTGTTGGAGCTGTGTTGGGACAGAGGCGTGTGAAGATTTTCCATCCTATCTACTATGCGAGTAGGACCTTAATAGCAGCTCAGGTAAATTACTCTACCACTGAAAAAGAAATGCTTGCTGTAGTGTTTGCTTTTGAAAAATTTAGGGTATATTTGATGGGTGCTAAGGTTATAGTTCATACTGATCATGCTGCCATTAAATACTTGTTAGGGAAGAAAGAGTCTAAACCTAGATTGATTAGATGGGTCTTATTGCTACAAGAATTTGATGTGCATATAGTTGATAGGAAAGGAATTAAAAATCAAGTTGCTGATCATTTGTCTAGAATTGTGAACTCTTCTGATCATGTGAGTGACTTGTTGGTGAATGAATGTTTTCCTGATGAGCAATTGTTTGTTGTAAGTAGTTGTGATTTGCCATGGTATGCTGATATTGTGAATTATCTTGTGTGTGAAGTATTACCTCCTGATTTAAATTTCTACCAAAGAAAAAAGTTTTTGCATGATGTTGCCTATTATATTTGGGAAGAACCATTTCTTTTTAGGAGATGTGCTGATTTGATTATTAGAAAATGTGTGCCTGAGGTAGAACAAGAGGAAATTTTGAATGAATGTCATGCATCTGCATATGGGGGACATTATGGGGGGCAACGAACTGCATTAAAAGTCCTTGGATCTGGTTTTTATTGGCCTACTTTGTTTAAAGATGCTCACCAATTTGTTACCAAGTGTGATAGATGTCAAAGAACAGGTAATATTTCTAAGAGACATGAGATGCCACAATCTAGAATCCTTGAGGTAGAGTTATTTGATGTTTGGGGGATGGATTTCATGGGTCCTTTCCCATCTTCCAGAGGAAACAAGTACATCCTTGTCGCTGTGGAATATGTGAGTAAATGGGCTGAAGCTATGGCTTGCCAAGCTAATGATGCCAACACAGTGATTCGATTCTTGAAGAAGCATATCTTGACAAGATTTGGCACCCCCAGAGCAATCATTACTGATGAAGGGACCCACTTCAACAACAAGAATTTCAAAGCTCTCTTAGAGAAGTATAAAGTGCACCACCGAATGTCACTTGCATACCATCCACAAACTAATGGTTTGTGTGAGCTGACTAACAGGGAAATTAAGAGGATCCTTGAGAAGACTGTGGGCCCAACTAGAAAAGATTGGTCTGACAAGCTTGATGACGCTTTATGGGCTTACAGGACAGCTTTTCGTACTCCGATTGGCATGTCACCATACCGTTTGGTTTTCGGAAAGGCGTGCCATTTACCACTTGAATTGGAGTATAAAGCATGGTGGGCAATCAAGAAGCTAAATATGGATCACAGGCAAGCGGGATCAAAAAGGTTGCTAGAACTGAATGAGTTGGAAGAATTTAGACTTCAAGCATATGATAGTGCACGATTGTATAAAGAAAGAACAAAGAAATGGCATGACAATCATATCTTGAGGCGATCTTTTGAGCCTGGGCAGTTGGTGCTTCTCTTCAATTCAAGACTGCATTTATTTCCTGGGAAGCTTAAATCAAGGTGGTCTGGTCCCTTTAGAGTGGTTTCGGTGTCATCCAAGGGTGCAATTGAGGTTAAAAATGAGAGAACAGGAAATTGCTTTAAAGTGAATGGACAAAGACTGAAGCACTATCATGGTGGTGAAGTGAACCGGCAAACAATGGTTCACCACTTGTCCCCACCTACTTAGATTGCTGACATAGTCGGGCTGACGACTATAAACCAAGCGCTTCTTGGGAGGCAACCCAAGGTTTGATTTGATGCTTTCTTTGATTTTGTAGGATTGTAGATAGCCCTTGATGATGTGTTCTACTTTGGTGGCAAGGATAGAAAGCGCAAGTCACGGACAAATAGGGGAGTTTCCTTCTACTTTTCTTTGATTTGCTTTATCTGATTGTCGATGATATATTGCATGGGAATGAGTGCTCCTCGTAGTTATATATGCATGTGATGAATATTTGTGATAACTATTGAGTGACTGCTAGCACTTAAGCTGTTCCACTGGTAGAAATCTGAAATCTCTGAAATTGATGTTACCCTTACACTTCACATGCGGTTGCTTTTCACTTCCATTACTTGTTGTTACTTGTTCACATTGAGGACAATGTGGCATTTAAGTGTGGGGGTGAGGGTATCCTTGATTTTAACTTGCTATGTCCTCAAATTTTTTTCTGGGTTAATTGGAACATGAAAAGAAGTGAATTTGATTGGGAATTGATTCTATATTCTTTGAATGCTAGTAAAGAGGTAAAGATTTGGTTTGGGTAATTTACTTTAGGATGTCAAAGAACCTGTGAGGAATTTGAGCCCAAATATTCATCCTTTTTTAAGAGAGAGTACACTTATTGTGGTTTTATCTCTAGAACTTGTTCTGAATTTCTCTAGGAAAAAAAGAAAAGAAAAATCCTTTACATACATAAAGATGGGTGGACATTTTTTTAGTGGTTACTTTAGTGAGTGCTAAGTGAAAAAAAAAGAAGAAGAAGATTGAGGGGGTAAAAAAAAAAAAACACACACACACACATGCATGCAACTCCAATGACTTCTCTAGACCTTACTTAGTAACCGGGGGCACTTCATCACCAATGTTGGCACTTGCGTCAAACGGTAAAGTCAAGGAGAGTTATGAGTTAGGCTAAAAGCCTCTTGAGGTGCCTGTTGGAATAACTGAGTAACCGGTGCTGCATCACCCATGTGCAGGGTCGCGTCAAAAGGGGACTTACAACGGCTCAAGGAAAAAAAAAAGAGCAAAAAAAAAAGAAAAAAAAGAGAAAAAAAAAAGAAATCCCTTCATTCTTCATATTATGTATTGGCCTACTTGGCACTAACTAAAGTATTATCTATTGTCGAAGTCCACTTGATTTGTGTATGTAAGGGAATAATTTAGTGGAAAATGAGATGAGGAACAAGCTTAGAGTGGATGAGCTGCAATAGGTGGACATGAGTGAAACACAAGCCCTTGAATATTTGGAGAGATGAGTGCACACACTCCACTTGTGAGGGACATTTTATTGTGATTTATCCCTACCAAATTAACTATCTTGCTACTTGCATTTTTGGAAGGTGGAAAAGATTTCTGAGAAAGTTTGTTTTGCTTTTCATGAATTGGTTGTTTTAGAATTTAAAAATCTTGAGGACAAGATTTGATGTAAGTGTGGGGGTGTGATGACTTCCTATTTTTAATTGATTTGTGATATATTTTGATATATTTAGGAAGTCATCAATGCTAAATTAAAGAGATTTTATTGAGATTTTAAGAGAAATCAATCTAGATACATCATTTGTGGGATTTCAGTTTAAAATAGACGTTTTTGAGTTTAGGAAATAAATCATAATAATTAGAGATTTTGAATAAATTCAGTTTTATTATTATTATGATTACCATATCATTTCCTTTTCTTACTCACCATCAGAGAAGCACGAGGATCATGATTTCTAATTGAATCAATTGGTATCAATTATGGATTGATGACGTGATGAGAAGAGAAAAAGGATTGCCACGGATTGATATTCACCATATATGGAATGGACCCACCAATTGAAAAAAAAGGGAAGGAAAAATCTTATGCCTGCACATGGGAAAGGAGGAATGAATTGAATGGGAATTATTGATTTAAAGGCACCAGGCAAGAGAAGAGGAATGACGCGGAATTAAAGGGAAGAATTGTGACCTAATAAATATTGAGGGAGCACGCATCAGGAAAAAAAGATTTTTAGAGGCAGAGCTGACGGCAGTGGAAGAACTAGTATAAGGAGAAGGCTATACAATTTTGTGATCTTGTCTTTCTTCTTCTTCTTATTCTTCTCTTCATGTTGGGATCTGAACTCTTTATTTTTGTTATGGATTTTCTTGTAGCCATGTGTGGCTAATTTTTCTTTTCAACCTAGAGAACCTATGAACTTGTTTGGGTTTTAGAAATTATTCCCACTTTTTAGTTTTGATTAATTTTATTCAGTTTATTTAATCATGTGTTTATCGCTATTGCTTAGTGAGTGGCCATCATTGAGCATGTTTTGGGGATTTAGGGTTGGACTTGGAAGAGGGAATCCTAAATTGACCTTGGGAATAAATAATGTGGAATTAGGTTTAAATTTAACGTGAAGTTAGGTTTTAATCTAATTTGCGTCTAGGATAGGAATATACCTAGAAGCTCCTCATAATCAAATTAGAGTGAACCCGATTTAAAAAGCATCTTATTTAGTTTTGTGAGGCATCACATAATTGATTAAGATAGGTAGATAAATGGACCGGAAGGCATTTATAGACACTAATACTCTAGATTAGCTGTTTAGGTTATGTCAAAATTAATTTAGTGGGGATAAGATCTAAAAATACCAAACAAGGGATTAGTGACTCTAGGTTGTACTTTTTGATATTGGAATTTGCTCTTTTGTGAAAAGTCTTTTGCTGTTATTAGTTCTTATTCTCTTTCTTTTTGAAAACAATTCTGTCTTGCTCAACTTAAACGAAATAAGGAGATTTAATACCTAAACGCTAGTTAGATTGAGACCTCGTGGGAACGATACTTTTCTCATTACTCTATTACTTAATACGGCCCGTGCACTTGCGGAGTCTAAAGTTTTTCCCTATCACCTCCGCCACTATCCCTCTTCCCCAGTGATCCAAACCCACCGCATAACTAATGTGGGCCCTGCACCGGTCATCGCCGCACCCCGGCTTCGCTGATACGTGACATATGGATCGCCGCCATGGATGGGGTATAGCAACCTTCTCTATGAACGACAGAGCTTCTTCTTTAGTTTTCAAGGTGTTCCTTCGCAGGTATTGCGTCACTCTAGATCTATCGTCACCCGCTCATTTCAGCACGTCTTCTGCGTCTGAGGGGTCAAATGGTCGCACGAATATTCCTGAGGCATCCGTAGATATATAGATAAGCTTTGCAGGTTGGGAGTCCGATGAGTATATAATATCACTGCACGTAGCTTGAAAGCTAAGTAAGTTTGGTCAACTAGTCGATCAAGGCGGGCGGAAGCTTAGGGTATGCATGGTAACACTCCCAGAATGACTTTTTTCCTAATTTCTGTGCCCCGGAACAAAAATGGATGGGAATTGTGTTTGGTAAATCCGATTTTTTTTCTTGCTCCCGGGATGAACCGGTTTATTTTTTGTGCTGGGGAGTAAAAAAAAGAAGCTAAAAATTTTGGCTTCTCTATTCCATGGCAAAAAATCAGAATTTATTTTTCCCTTAATCGAAGCAGAAATTTACCCTCATTCACCACCACCACCGCTGTTGCCACCCCCAACACCACTGCTGCCCCACCGCCACCGCCCCGCCACCGTCGCCGCCATCACCACCACCGCCACTGCCACCACCACCACCACCGCCGCCCCCCACCACTGCCACCGCCGCCCCCCGCCACCGCCACCGCCACATAAATAATTTTTTGAATATAAAAATTACATGAATAATTTTTTTAGAAAATTTAAATTTAAGTTTATTTGTAAAGTATAATAATTATATTAATTATTAAAGAAAAGGACAAAATGGTAAAAATAACTCATTAATCCTTCATCTTCATCCCGTACTATTTTTTTAACTCCTAAATAAGAGGAGGAAAAATGTGTTGCCAAACGTAATTCTGATTCTCGGAGTAAAAATAAAATGGTTTAATAAACGTAATTCTGATTCTCAGAACTCTTCCAAAGCACAGAATCAAAAAAAATTGTTTCATCTCAAAAACAGTGTTGGGCAACAGAATAGTTGTTATGCACACCCTTAGAGACTGCGACCGGAATAGGCCCCTTAAAGGAAGGGCCCATTTCAGAGTAAGGCCCAAAAATGCAAGCCCTCATGTTCAACTGGTCACTATCTAGTTCTTATGGATTTGGAGGAATAATAGCATTTTTTTAGATGACTACGAAAAACCTCTGGACTCGCTTCACGTTATTATAAAGTCTTGGAAACAATTCTGTGAATCTACTGATGTAATCTGTCACCCTCTCCCTATGAATACTCCAGCGAACTCTGACTGGTCTCCTCCACCACCTGGATGGGTTAAACTGAACACTGATGGAGCTGTTATCTCTGTTTCTAGCAAAGCAGGTTGTGGAGGGGTAATTAGAAATGAAAGAGGTCAGTGGGTAGTTAGTTTTACTCATGTATTGGGTAATTGTGGACCTTATGAAGCAGAAGAATGGGGCATCCTGCTAGGTATGAACCTCGCCTGGGAAGAAGGATTTAAGAGACTAATCATAGAATCTGACTCCAAGTTACTAATTGACAGACTGATACATGGAAAGGACAATACTACTAGTAGTCTAGTTTTCTTGCAAATTAGATCAAAGCTTCAGCTGAACTGGGAAGTTAATTTGCTACATATTCCCCGTGTGAAGAATAGCCTAGCTGATTCATTAGCAAAAGAGGGTCTTTCATACTCCTCTATTTTATCTAGTTGTCCAATTTTTTTGAGGACTGTGTTTACACGTGATTGTATGAGACTCGATCTCCTTTCTAATTTTATTAATATATAAGGCTTAGGCCTCTCTTTTACCTAAAAAAAAAAAAAAATTAAAAACCTCTGTAAGCACTCTTTGAGCCTGGAGGTATGGTCTTGACCCTAATGGGGTATCGGTGTCTACCCCCACATAAACTTTATTATATATATATATAAACTTTAAGAATGTTGGCGGAAAAAATTTTAATTAAGAATGATTTAAATAATAGTCTCAATTTTGTTTTAAAAAATTTTAAACATATTCTCATTACTTATTTTTAACTATCTTCCATTATTAATGTAAGACCTATTTTCTTAATTACATAAATTAAGGAAGTTGAATAAGGTAATTAATATAACATGTTTTTTTCCTAAAATATTTTAATCATTTTTCTTAATTTCGTTTGTATCTCTTTTACTTATTTATGATTGTGTGAGCAATGTTAAGTTAAAATAAAATTAATAAATATGAAAATAGTTCTTACATTAGAATTAAGATAAACAATACAATCAGATCATACATCAAAACAAGGGTCTCATAGTATGTTGATTTTTTTTGTAGGTTGTTTGGATTAAGGGGTACTTTTGCCTCGCAAATGTAAAAATGGAGTAATTTTGTTATGACAGTTATCTCATTTAATTTTGACCGTTAATTAACTAAATATAGTGAGCTGACAATCCTCATATCATCTAAGTTATTTTTGTTAAGGTGAAAATTTGTCTCGAAAGTCTACGTGTCATTTACTTTATTTTTCTAAAAAGATTTAAAACTTTCGAAGAAAATTTTTCACCTTAACAAAAATGATGTAGATAACATGTGAAGTGTCGGATTTACATATTTGTTCAAATAATGGTAAAAATCAACTGACATAACGCTATGGGCAAAAGTGTCTCATTTTTTACACTTCTAAAATAAAATTGCACCCGAAAGAATTTCTACGTACAAAATTGCCCCTTAAGCATAGCTTGTTTTGAAACTGGAGTACTTAGATTTTTTTATTAAATAGTATTCTGATTTTTTTATTGAAGAGGTCAATGCTTTGTTAAAAGTATAAAGATGCCCGGGCGAAAAAATACTAACCCCTCCATTCCTAAATATATTTATAGTTTCCTAAGGATCGCAGCTTTCGGAACCTGCTTGTCTCCAATTCCTTTTTAAGATCGTCTTTTGTTCTCTCCTCTGTGAGAGTGGTGTTCTCTCCTTGAGAGAGTCTGTGGGACTTGTTTCTCCCCTCTGGTTTTTCCATTGACAAGTGGGTGTGTGATGGGCGACTCTAATATGATGGACAGAGCAGTAGCGAGTGACGGAAGTAAGCAAAAGAATATTGTGCTGAGATTATCTCAGAATCATGGAGAATGAAGAAATCTCTTGTGGGGAAGATTTGTACTCAGAAAAACTTAAACTATCCGACGGTGGTGTCCATGATCACCAAGGCGTGGCAACTGGAGAATGATGTGGAAATTCTTGATATGGACCGGAGTAACCTTATATTTCTATTTCGCTTCAACAGAACTGAGGACTTCTTTCGTATTCTAAAGGGAAGACCGTGGAATATTCTAGGGCATCTGTTGAATCTTCAAGTTTGGGAGGATGATATGATCCTTCAAGAGGTGAGATTTGATACTGCTCCATTCTGGGTCCAGTTTCACGACCTACCAGTCGATGAATTTGATGGCTCGAATGCAAAAACGTTGGGGGACGCTGTTGGGGATGCGGTTATGTTTGAAAATCCCATGATTGATGGTAAGATGCTTAGAACCTTTATTAGGGTTCGTTCCCTTATTCAGTTGAATGTGCCCTTAGTTTCTGGGTCTTGGGTGCCACGAGAGACTAAAGAACCGGTTTGGGTGAAGATTAAGTATGAGCGTTTACAAAATTTGTGTTATAAGTGTGGCTGTATGATTCACGATGGGATAGGGTGCAAAGAAGCTTTTGTCTCTAATGTTCCTGAAGAAAATGGCGAATATGGCCCTTGGTTGAGCACTCAGGGGTTGCATACCTTTGAAGAAGTGGTGGAGGTTTGCGAAGAAGGGTGGCCAGAATTTCAGTGCCGGGGCTCTGCTTCTCAGGCCGGTAAACCGAAGGCAAGTCTGCAATCTCCAAACGGGATGGCGGCCGTTGAGGGCGTGTCGCTGGAATCTTCGCCTATTTGTCCGGTAACAAGATCCTTGCCGGCGATGGAAAACTCACAGCTGGAGGGTCTCGGATCCGTACGTGGATGCAACGGACCTCTGAAGTCAACGGCTACTGTGGGGGATCAGGGGGTGACGTATCTTTCTACTGGTCTTGTGCCGAAAGCACCTGCTGGGATGGTGACAGGTGAGAGACGAAATGATGGTGGCGTGTTGAATCCTTTTCATGGGTCTGAGGTAGGAGGCGAGGGTGACGTGGCTATTGGGAATGTGGGGACAATTCATGGAATGCATCTGGGCTTGGAGTTGGATAGGCCTTCTTCTGGGTTGGTTGGTCAGTCTCGGTTGGTGGTGAATGAGAGTGGGCCGTGTAGAGTTAATTTGGGCTGTGCTGCTCAACAAGCTGAAGATAGGGCCTTTGAAAAAAAACAAATGGGACCGTGCTTTTTTAATAGGCCAAACACACTGAACTTGGTTAATCAAGATGGTGATGCATACAAGGATGAAGGTGGTGGCTCTAGTGGATCTTTTTTAAGTAAAGGAAAGGAAATTGAGGATGAATTCCAATCTGTGAACATTTCCTCAAATACAGGTTTTAATGTTTCCGTGCCTTTGCTAAAGGGTGAAGATAATGCAATTAAGGATGCTGAGTCTAAGTACATAGTGGACTTTCCAAGTGATGAGGAGGGGAACAATCAAGCACTGATTCCTTTTAATGGCTACTCTCCAATAGCTGAGATTTCTGCTGGTCTGTGTCGAATTCATCTCAAACGGCCTCATCAGGAGGAACTTGATTCTAATATAAGCACCAAGTGTAGACGCTTGGAATTTCAACCTAAAGAGGAGACTCACAAGACAAACGATGCAGTGGGACGGTCAATAAGGGGACGACGTAAGAGCTATAGGGCGGTCAAAAAATACCTTAGACACCCTAATGCTGTTAATGCTTCTGGATCATCAGGTATGAATTTTACTTCAATTGATATTGATTTTTCTGACAGTAAGAGGTGTGCATGTTTTGAGTTTCAGAATGCCGGTGGCTGGATGGAACCAGCCACCGGTTCGCCATGAATCTGTTAGCTTGGAACTGTCAAGGCTTGGGGGTTGCCTTGACAGCCAGAAATTTGAAGCAGGAATGCTTCCAGAAAAAACCCCAGTTAGTCTTCTTGATGGAGACTAAGCAGAAAGCTGCGTATGTAAGGAAGATTAGACGTAGGTGTGGTTTTGAAGAAAAATGGATGGTTAATCCGGGGGGGAGAAGTGGCGGGTTGGCGTTATGGTGGTCAGAGGTTCTTACGATTAATATTCTGTTCTCGTCACCAAATATTATTCATACTAGTGTGATGTCGGCTACTTTGTCTACTCCATCATATATTACATTTATTTATGGTCCAACTGACGAAGAAGAGAGAAGGTTATGTTGGCAAGAGGTCCGAAAAATTGGCAGCAATATTAGCACTTCTTGGTTATGTCTGGGGGATTTTAACGAGATATTATCTCAAGATGAGAAATGTGGCGGGGTGCCCAGAGCTTGGAGGAAGATCCTTAATTTTAAATGTTTCTTGTCGGATTGTGAGTTAGAAGATTTGGGTTTTAATGGTCCTGTCTTTACTTGGTGTAATAATCGGGATAGTCCGAATACAATTAGCGAGCGCATTGATAGGGCCTTAGGCAACATGCAATTGAGAGAGGAATTTCCTACCCTTCAGGTCTTCAATATCGACCCTGCAAGGTCATCAGATCATCATCTCTTGTTTATCCAATGTCAGTATGAGAAGTATAACAGAAAGCGACCTTTCCGATTTGAAGCTAACTGGACCTCTCATGACCACTATCTTGATGTAATCAAAGAAAGCTGGCAAAATACTTCTGATCAGGATCTGTCACGTTTGGACTCTTTCCTTTGCAATCTTAAGAGATGTGAGCGGAGTCTAGTATCGTGGAGTAAGCGGGAGTTTCCCAATAGTGGTAAGCGAATTGATCTTTTAAAGGCCAGTATGGCTGATTTGGCTCTTTAGGATCGAACCCATAGCATTTCAAAAGAAATGATGGAAGCTAAGGGTGAACTGGATAGGTTACTAGAATTGGAAGAACAATATTGGTGGCAACGCTCGCGGATTAACTAGTTAACTGCTGGTGACAAAAATTCTCGTTTTTTCCATGTATCGATTATTAAAAGAAGGCAGAGGAACCGAATTTCGTGTATTAAGGATGATATGGGTAACTGGTTAATGGAGAAGGATACTATCTCTCAGAATATTGCCAGTTTTTTCCAAAATCTCTTTGCTTCCTCTGGTTCACACTCAATGAATGCTGCCTTGAGTTACATTGATCCGAAGATCTCGGAGGATATGAATCACAGGCTTATGTTACCGGTATCAAGAGAGGAGATTAAATCTACTGCTTTCAGTCTTGGGAGTACAAAGGCACCGGGACCTGATGGTTTTTCTGGTAAATTTTATCATTCTGCTTGGCCTGAAATTGCTGTTTCTGTATGTTCTATGGTATGTGAAATTTTTGCAGGTAACTCTATTCTTGAGGGGATTAATATGACTAACATCACGTTAATCCCCAAGGTTCATAAACCAGAGCATGCCTCCCAGTTTCGGCCGATTGGTCTCTGTAATTTTTCTTATAAAATCATTTCTAAGATTATAGCAAATAGGATGCGGCCTTTTCTTGATGCTTGTATCTCTCAGAATCAAAGTGCATTTGTACTTGGCCGATGTATTCATGATAATATAATTATTGCGCATGAAGTTTATCATTATCTTCGTCGTAAAAGATCTGGAGGTAAGTATGAATTTGCCCTTAAATTGGACATGAGTAAGGCTTATGACCGGTTTGAATGGGATTTTGTTGAAAACGTCTTACTACGTTTTGGTTTCTGTACAGAGTGGGTTTCCCTTGTGATGAAATGTGTGCACTCTGTGAGCTTAAATATTTGTTTGTCAGGGGAAAATGTGAAGTCTTTTATTCCTAGTAGAGGTATTAGACAGGGAGACCCCCTCTCGCCTTACTTGTTCATTTTAGTAGCAGAGGTTCTTTCTATTATGATCAGTAAGAGCCAGGAAGACAAGCGGCTTAGAGGTGTTAAATTGAGTAATGGGTGCCCAGTTCTAACTCATAGTTTTTTTGCTGATGATGTCCTTCTATATATGCATGCTAGTCGTCGTAACTGCTCTTACTTGGCTAATATTTTGAACTTGTACTGTGCAGCTTCGGGTCAGGTCATTAATATGGATAAATCTAGTATATTTTTTTTCTTCTAACACTCCTCCTGCAGTGATGAACATGGTGTGTGGATTGCTGAAAATTCCAGTTACAGAGGATCCTGGAACTTATCTTGGAATTCCTAGTATTTGGGGAAAATCAAAAAACCAAGCTGTGGCTTATATTCAAGAGCGCGTTGCGAGTAAAATCCAGGGGTGGAGCCAATCTCTCCTTTCCTTTGCTGGTTGAGAGGTTATGATCAAAGCGGTTATTCAGGCGATTCCAATTTATCCTATGAACTGCTTCAAATTCCCTGTTAGCACGTGTAAGGAGATCAACAGCCTTATAGCTAATTTCTGGTGGGAGGGTAATTCGACTGGAGGTAAAACTCATTGGAGAGCTTGGGATACATTAACTAGCAGCAAGAGTGAAGGGGGTATGGGTTTTCGGGATCTGTTGACGATGAATGAAGCCCTTCTAGCAAAGACGGCGTGGAGAATTTTAAAGAGACCAGGTTATTTGTGGGCCAGGGTCCTTAAAAGTGTGTATTTCCCGGAGGATCACTTCATTGATGCAGTAAAGGGCTATAAGGCATCATGGTGTTGGTCTAGTATCCTTGAAGGCAGAGAGGTTCTTAGGAAAGATCTTCGGTGGGACATCGGTAATGGTACGACTATCAGAATCTGGGGTGACCCCTGGGTTCCTGGTGATGTTTTTCCGGCGAGACATCGTTCCACTGATGTACCGATTATTGCAGAGGGCAGAGTGTGTGATTTAATTGTTGACAGGCAATGGAATCTTTCACCTATTCACCAGTATGTATCCCCTGAAGTCAAAGAAGCAATATATAAAATCCCCATTCCTTCCAATGGGCTAAAAGATAAATTGGTGTGGACTAGCGCCAAGAATGGAGTGTATTCAGTGAAATTGGGCTATCACAGTCGAAAGAAATGTAAACCTGCTAATAAGGAGAGGGCTGGCTCTTCCACTATCATCCACTCCTCGTGCTGGAATTTGATTCGGAAGATTAAAGTCATTCCCCGGGTTCAGCAGTTCATATGGCGTCTCTTGAGTAGAGCAATTGCCACCAAAGCTGCCTTGTTCCGGCGAAAATGATCCCAGGACAGCTTATGCCCTGTGTGTGCAGATGATGAGGAGACTATCGAGCATGTTTTTTTCCACTGCCCTTGGACCCGCTGCATATGGTTTGGCTGCTCGCTTGGAGCAAGATTTGATACCTCCAGAATCACCAATTTCAATGCATGGTGGAATTTGATGATAGGTAACTCCCTCCTGAGTAAGCATGATTTATCCTTGATCTGTTGGCTTCTATGGTTTATCTGGAAAGCTAGAAACAATATGATCTTTGACCACAGAGAGCCAAATCCCTATATTGTTATTGAACTGGCTCGGAAAAGTAATTCTGATTTTTGGGCTACCCATGCCAAAGGGGTGAGGGATCTGTTAGGGTCGAGGGGCTGTGATAGTCCTGGCACTAATTAGTCTCCTCCTGATCGTGATAGCCTTAAAATTAACTATGATGGAGCCTTTTCGACTTTCAAGAAAGATGCTGCTCTTGGGGTAGTCTGTCGTGACTTTGCTGGTTCTTTCAGATGGGGCTTTGTGGATAAAGTGAAATCTATCTCTGCCTTTATGACTGAAGCCTTAGCCTTGAAAAGGGCTCTGCTTTTGGCACTAGACCTTGGCCGTGACAAAGTCGTCTTCGAAACAGATTGTCTTCCTTTGGTTTCTTGTGTTGATGCTAACACACTAGACTCGTATGATTGGCAGTGTAGAGGAATTATTCAGGATATCATTCGTCTTTTATCCTCTAGGGTTGGGTTCTCCTTGACTTTCTCCCCGAGAGGGGGTAATCGTGCTGCTCACCTTCTTGCAGTTGAAGCTCATAAAGGGGTGTACCCTATTGGGTGGGTTTGGCGACCAACACCCGCTTTGTTATCTCTTCTAACTCTAGAGGCCCCATTGATTGGTGATGTATTGGATAATTCTTTGATTTCCACTCTTGGTGTGGATGGTGGCTAGCTTCGTTTTTCTGTTATAGTTGTTTTTAGTTTGTTTTTGTAGTAGCTGTTTCTGTTGTAGTTTTGATTCTCTGTTTGTAGTTGCTGGGTTTTCGTTCTTCTGGATGTTGCACTTTTCAGTTTTCTAGGCTTGGTTTTGTTATGTAACGATACTTATTTAGCGTATTCAATGAATGCATCTTTGACCCAAAAAAAAAAAATTCCTTTTTAAGATCCACTCCCCTCCTTTTCTTTCGTACGGTGTCATTTTAAGCAGCTGGTCCTTAAATATATATATACGAAAAAAACATTTCTCATGTTGTGGGAGAAATCACATACACACACATAAAATAATGGGACTCGCATTTGTTTTTCTCCTGCAACATGAGAAAAGTAAATCCCTATATATATATATATATATTTCATGGTATTAACAACAGCTACTCACGACCCCAAAAAAAATATTTTAGGATCTTCAAAAAATTATTTGAAGTATTTTTTCAGTATTAATCAGATTTAAAAAAATCTTTTAAGCCTAAAAATGTTTTTTTTAAAAGAAATACCATATCGTGAAATATACCTTTAGTACCAGTTAGTATTCTAAAATATTTTTTTAAGATCTTAAAATAATTTTTTAATATTGTGAAATATTTTTTTAGTGTCGTTCAATATAAGTATCTTTTTAATACTTTTTTCAGTATAAGTCAGTATCATGAAATATCCCTTTAGTATCAATCAGTACTCTAAAATATTTTTTCTCAAGATTATAAAATATCTTTTCAGTGATGTTCATTATTCTGAAATATCTTTTTAGTACTTTTTCAGTAGAAGCTAGTATCATGAAGTATCTCTTTTGGAACCAGTCACTATCCTAAAATATCTTTTGAAAATCATAAAATATTTTTGGCTAAAGTACCCGTTTGGTCCTTTATGTTTGCTTCAGGTATCCATTTACTCCCTTAAGTTTGTAAAGTGCTCGTTTGGTCCTTAAAAGTTAACACCATTAAGTAGACTTAACGGAAAATACTAACTCAGCAATTTTAAACGATGACTGTGCAACCCAAAGTTTGCTTGAATAAATTTCAATTTACAGGATTTAAAATATTAATTTATTAAAAAGTAACATGTAAGCTTGCTTTGTCAGCATTTAAGTGCACAGTCATCATTTTTCGTTAAGTGTGCTTAACGGTGTTAACTTTCAAGGACCAAACGAGCACTTTACAAACTTAAGGGACTAAATGAATACTTCTTTACAAACTTAAGGGACGGGGACTAAATGAATACTTTTTTTTTTTGGTACAAGGCGAGGGGGGATTCAAACACGAGACCTGAGTAAAGATATAAGGCATCTCAATATTACCAGTTGTACCATTGCACTGCTGTCCTCGGTAACTAAATAAATACTTAAAGCAAATATAAAGCACGAAACGAGTATTTTAGCCAATATTTTTTATAGATCATGAACTATTATCAGTCCCGCAGATTTGACCCCCAAAAAAAAAAAATTCAGTCCCGCAGTCTTTCTTTTGGCGAGCTGCGACCCCGGGGAACTCCCAGATTTGAGCTCTCCGATGGATCCCCTCACTGCTCTCAGGGACTTCACCATTCGAGGCGAGCTGGAGAAGATAGTTCGGTTCGGCGGCGAGTTCCGATTCGGTAATGAATACTCTTTTCCTTGCTCCGTTGAAACTGCTTACCGCTCAACCAAGGGCAATCGTTACACTCTCGAAACCCTAGTTCATTACATCAAGAATCATCACCTTAGGCACCCCGATTACATCCAAAACACCGTCTCCCTTGGAATCCCTCCCGTTAGCTTACCAGACCGAAAACCCCTCCTCGAATACCTCCAGGGTAAGATATCCTCTACTGATTCCATCGAGTACCGTCCTGAAGAGCCTGCATTTGCTGCGAATCGTGTCAGTACCGACTTGACCGTTGTCCCTGATGAGAAGAAATTGGATTTCATGTCCATGATTAAGGAAGCCGAAAAGCCGTTGAAGGACCGCGAGGCCTTGCTGGAATGCAAAAATAGGGATTTCTACAGCGTACTGGTTGCGGCGACGAAGCGCGAAGAGGAGAGGCAAAGAATCGAGTCTCAGCAGAGAAAAGATGGGCTTGTTGCTAAGAGTCGGTTGATGGGAGCGGATGAGCGCGGTTTAGGGTTTGCAGATGAGATGGGCTACGATGCTACTCCAAAACCCAAAATGCACTTGAAGGGTAGTAAGATAGGAGAAGGAGTGCCGATAATTTTGGTGCCCAGTGCGTTTCAGACGCTGATTACCATCTACAATGTGAAAGAGTTTTTGGAGGATGGTGTTTATATACCAACTGACGTCAAGGTGAAGCAGATGAAGGGTGCACGGCCAGATTGCGTTACGGTGCAGAAGAAGCTCAGTAGGGATAGGGTGGTTACTGCTTATGAAGTGAGGGATAAGCCATCTACTCTCAAAGCAGAAGACTGGGACCGAGTAGTGGCGGTTTTTGTATTGGGCAAAGAATGGCAGTTTAAGGATTGGCCTTATAAAGACCACGTTGAAATATTTAACAAAAGTGAGTTGGAATTTGTTTTGTATTTTCCTTATTCGACAAATCGTTGCTACCATTTATGAGTATGATTGTGTTTATTGATCTGTACTTTTTGGTTGAATTGAAGCTAGGTGTGGTAATCACTAATCAGTTAATGTTCTTGCAGTTATTGGATTTTATATGCGTTTTGAAGATGACAGTTTGGAGTCGGCTAAGAATGTAAAGCAATGGAATGTAAAGATAATTTCGGTAGGCTTCTTGTACCCCTTACTACTGCTGTTTAATGATTTTTATTTCATCATATTGTTTGTCATCTTCCTCTCTCTTTACATCTCTAACATTCACTCTGAGCATACATTTCATATTTGTTGGCAGATAAGTAAGAACAAACGACACCAAGACAGGGCTGCTGCATTGGAGGTGTGGGATAGACTAGAAGAATTTGTACGGTCACGAACACATTCATGATGTGTAACTTCTTAAGGGATCACATTATGTAACTTATGTTATTAAGCTGCTTGTGCTGAATATTACAAATTTTTGGTGATGCCCTATGGTGTTCTTATGACTGAATAGTTCAAATGGTTTTTTAGTCGCTTCACTTTTGATGGGGTTTTCTTCTTTAACAAATTTCCTGGCTTTGTACAGAGAAGGAGAAATAGTCGTATTTGTTATGTACAACTAATTTATCTGCTAAAAAAGTAGAATAAGAAAACTTTAATTTTATTCAGGTATTTTTGGATGTATATCATAGAAGAATGAAGTCACAGTTTTATATTTCTCTTTACGTATGATTCTTTATTTTCTTTGTTTATTTTTGGTTATGGACATTTGATTTCTTGACACCTTTGTCAATTTCACATGTATGATAGAAATAGATTCCAGTGCCCAGTGATATCTGAAGCCTTTAGTGGCACTTAATGTTATACGGAATGTTGACAAAAAAAAAAAGTTATACGGAAGGTTGGATGCACTTTCGCTCTCAAGTTATCTAATGGAATCCATCAGAGCATTTGTTCTTGTTTTCCTTCACTTTCATTCTCATTTAGCTGGTTTTACTTAGAATCGATGACAGGGTACAATCGAGAAAGAGCTTTATCCAAAAAAGAAAGGAAGGAAAATGAAAAACAAGAAGGGAAAGAGGTATGTAAATCTGCTGTCTGATTAACACGGCAAAACTGAGTTTCATATTTAAATGGATTCTGGACAGTTGAGTTACTTATTTACCCAGATTTTGTACAATTTCAACTTCTTTTAAGGCTTGTTGATCGGATGGCCAGAATAAAAGGGAAAGCGATGAATGCTTATATGCTGTCTATTGGAACACTTCTTGAAAGAATGGGGGCTTTACTTTCTATTTACACGCTAACTGACAAAGTCGAAAGAAGAGTGTGAAAAGAAATACACAAGTAATGAGACAGAGTCGAAGATGGGGGAGAAGTTTTATCATTGCTAGTATGTTACCGATTGGGTTTATACTGAGCCTCACTTGTTCAACTGTTGTTCCGAACGGCTTTCAGTTCCTTCATCTATGATTTAAATGGAGTGAGGTGTTGCTCTTCAAGGGATTCCTCAATGTTATTTTCTGCAAATTTTTGCATATACCAGAAATACCTGGCTGTAGGAAAACCTTTTGCTCGATAGGACTAAGCTGGAACTTGCCATGATAAGATTATGTTCTTTCAAAAAGGAGAAAAAAACGAGTGCCAGATTCTGCAGACATCTGTTTGTAAAATTATCTACTTGAGTTTCATCATAAAGTTCGGATGTTGTTTAGTTTGAATATTAGCTGATATGTATAATAGCAGAGCTTTTATATTCAATTAGTTTAGCATTAATCTCTTGTCATCTTCAATTATTTTGACCAAATGGAAGTTCAGCAGACTGCATTATTTCGAACTTGGTGTCACTGTCTGCCCATTCATTCTTGGATTTCATTGATAGTTTATTGGAACTGGTTGACACTTTCTTGCTTTTGAGCAATTCCTTTAAACAAGGAGCACTATATAAGTGCCGCAGACTGCCAGGGCGAGTGGATGCAGAGAGGGACAATATGCGTTTAAATTGATAGCAAGATCACTGTTGCAAATGAAAGATACAATCCATCTTTATTATTGATAAAGGGAAGAGAGACATGAATCTCTTTAACAATACATAATTATGTAAAATTACAATAACGAATGAGAATGATACAACTCTTCAGCCTTGAGGAAATCAAATACTATATGCACACAAGAACACTCATATCAAATAGCAAGTGAATAATAATAGCATGTCAAAAAATGGAATACATGAGGCTGAAAGAATCAGTATGCTCCGAAAGTGGAAGCATATGCTGCGGCAAAACCAATGAACACGAGAGGAATAGAGAACTTGATGGAATTACCATCCGATGAGCCATTATCTGGTGAGGGCACATCTTTAGATCCTGTCCCTGAAATGACACCAACAACCCAGAAAATCAGACCTCAAATGCTCACTCTACTATCTTCAAATGACATCAATATTACTTTTTAATCCTTAAATTCAAGAGCTAGATAATTAATTTGCGGATGTAATGAAATTAGTCAAAGTAGTTGCCCTTAAGGGAAACCTCCTTCTTATGTATAATCAATCAAGATATTTTGAGGAGAAAATTATAAATTTGGGAGATAAAATAAATTGTTGTCTTATATTCATGACCTAAACAAATTTATCGTCTGACTCTTATATTTAGGAGCGGAGACGTGTACCACCTGATGGACCTGCATTCGGAGAGTCTGCAGCTGGTGAGTCGGCTGGTGAAGCAGATGCTGTCCAATCCATTGTTCATATTAGCTTAAAGATACGAATTAAAATAGGACTAACATAATTGAAAGCAAAACTTGAACTTAATGTTAAGAAAAGATGTTACCTTTACACTGAGTAAGAGATGGGGTCTGAACCTTGCAGGCAGAAGGCAAAGCCAGAGCCTGAGTTTGGTTGATGTTGATTCCCAGAGAGGAGCCACCACCGTTAAGGACTTGACACAAACACTGTGGCTGTGAACGGACCACACTGCTAAGCTGTTGGCAGCATGATGATGATGGTGTTGAGGAATTTCCTTGTATGTAATTGAGGCATGGGGATAGACTCACCAGCACGTTTGTGCAGCTCGATTGTGCCGAAGCTCCTCCGCACAACATGGCCGCCACCACGGCCACCGTCACCACCGCCACAGCCACACACATACGAGCCATATCTGATGAATCCAATAATAATGAATAATGCTGTGGAAGAAGAGGAATACGTGAATGTTGCTTGTGTTGGATTGGTTTAGTTTGGGAGGGACAGAGAGGTTTATGTAGGGAAGGGAAACAGAGAAAGAGACACAGAAAGAGGTTGGAATTTAGTTGTGTTGGTGAACTGCTTCTCCTACTTTTTCTAACAGCTACTGTTTGGTCTTTGGTGTTGCAGAACCTTCAGCCTGCTTGTGTTCAAACTTCAAACGCGGAGACTTTTACACATGTTTCATACGACGTCGCTTCATTGCACCGTCTTGCTTTTGCAGCTATAAGCCTGTGTTTTTCTTGGAACCTTCAATCAGGAAGAATGTCATGAAGCCTGGTTAACGTGCGGCTAATTACGATTTAACAAGTCAACAAGAAATGAAAAATAAAATTCTTGTTCAGACTTTGAACTCAGCTATAACCATGGAAGTTGATTTTTCCGAATCTAGAACCAATGAACACGAAAGTTAAAATTTCTTTGTTGAAAGGGACAACATGAAGTTAGTTACATACGTGTTGTCGTCCCCTGCGTAAGTGAACAAGCATGAAAATGAGGTATCAAAATCTCAAAACTATATATATATATATATATATATATATATATATATATATATATATATATAAAACTGTTCATGATAAAAACAAGCTGCCTAACTTGCAAATTAATAATTAGTAGTTTTCTGGAAGAAGGCATGGAATTGGTCAATAGAATTGAAAATAACATCATTGATTTGATGTTTTTAGTGGATTATGGGCAATTTAAATGAAGCTCAAAGCTAAACCATATTTTTCATGACTTGTGAAGTTGTGAATTATAAAAATTGAACCACTGATCTTATATATAATTTAAAAAAAAAAATTGAACCATTGAACCGGCTTGAGTAAATATTGGGCTTAATTCTTGTATATGAATATGTTGGGCTAAATCCAACCCATGTGTATTCTGCTAAATGCTAATAATCATCGGCTATTCCCAAGGGATCTGTAACAAAAGATTTTGGATGTAACATTTTTTAGTGAGCAAAATATTGTAGTATTTGTAAACAACATATCTCGAACAAGTTAATTTGGGCCCAATGGCCCAAGCATCTATGGTACGTTATAACACTTTAGGTAGGTAAACTTTTTGATTTTTTGATCGAAAGTAAGTTAACTTTGATAAGACAACAATTGCACCAATCTCATGAACTGACTTATTGATCAATTATTCTGCTTTAATAACCAAATAGTGACGCGAACATTCTCCATCAAGATGCAATTTCAGGATGTTCTAATAACGGTTGATACTAAATATTTAAGGAAGACTAGGTAAACGACCGAGGCAGATGATCAAACAAAGTTACCAATCAAAACATTGTGACACTCAAAATGAGGTTAATTAGTTTCAGATGCCACTTGGTGAACATAACATGTTTAGCTAAACTTGGTTCTTTGAAGGTCACACAATTAATGCTTCCCAACTCTTTCACATCTCAGAGAGATATAGTCATATCATCAGTTAAAAAGTTCATCAAAAACTAACTCTTAAAAGCTTTTCTTTCCTTTCTCTCTTCTATAAAGCCACCTTACCTTCACTAACCCAATCATCTAAGGTTCTTAATCAAACCCCACAAAGTCAAAACTGAGAAGTGAATATCTAAACATGAAGGGTTTAGTGATTCTGATATTAGCTATCAATGGGTCCGTTTGGCACTGCTTTTTTTCCAGCGTTTATGAACAAAAAAATCAGTGGTTGAAAAGCTACTGGACCCAATATAAAAAAAGCCCAAGATTGTATGTTTGGACTGTGCGTTGCGTTAGCTGGGCTGGTTCCATTTTATCTGTTGCTGCTGTGCTTAATGAACGCCCTGAACCCAAGCATTTTTCTCAACGCACTGGAGGCTATGCGGAGTCTTCTTCCTCCACCCCTCCATCGATCCAGCCCGTGTCCAGCCTCCACCCTCACAAGAGCTTCCACCGTGTTCTCCATCACGTCCCCTCCATCAGAAAAAGCCGAACATCGCGTGCCTTCTGAAATTGATCAGAGATTCCATCAGAGATTCCCGTGCTTCCTAGTGCCTTAGATCATTAGTTTTTGACTCCAGCATCGTCGGCTTTCCCTTCCTCCAGCAGAGATTCCCCAGCTGGCTCGCGTGCTTGTCTCGTCCAATCAAAGCACAGAGCCATTCTTGTCTTCAAATAGCGATCTCGTGGTCGATCTACTAATTCGTCCTCACGCTATGCTCAGAGGTTTGTTCATCCATTTTTCCCCAATTTTCTTGCGTTTTCTCTGAATTCAATTTTCTTTGGCTTTTTTTCTCATGCATTTTGAACTGATCGTGAATAGTGAATGAAAATTAACACGCTGTGCTTTCTTTGGCTTTTTTTCTCATGCTGTGCTTTCCCCCCCCCCCCAATTTTCTTGCGTTTTCTTTGGCTTTTTTTCTCACGCTGTGCTTTTTTTCTCACTAGATAGCTTTTGTTCATCCATTATAAAGCTTTGTTTGCCATTGAAAATTAACAAAGCTTTGCCTATTATTGAAAATTAACAAAGCTTTGTCCCATTGCACAGTGCCGTTTAAGCTTTCAAAACGCAAGAAGGCTACCCGGAATCTGGTATGAATTTTTATTGTTTTTCATTTTCTTTGTTCCGTAGATCTGGTATGAAATGGGCTACCGTTGCTTTAATTTTGTGTTTCAGACTGTTTTAATGTAACACTGCCAATGAGATGTTGAATCACCGCTTGGGGAAGAAATATTGATCGGTTTCTAGTTGGTTAACTTAGTTGGTTTCAAAGGTACTTCATGGAGAAGATTGAACTTTTGGTTGACAAAATCCCTTCAGCCAAATTTATGGTTGGCTGTAACATTTATAATTTTGTGTGTTCAGGTTCTTGACCGTGGGGAGAAGATTGAACTTTTGGTAGACAAAATTGAAAACCTTCGTTCTCAGGTGTGATATTATTACCTAATGAGTAACTCCACAATTTTGTGAAACTCCGAACTTGAGGATGATCTAAAAAGAAATACATTTCTTATTTCCATTTATTATTAAACTTCTATTGATGGTTAGTTTTTAGTTGTAAAAAATTTGATGAGATTGAATAAAACCAAAATATGTTGAACTTTAGAACAATGAAAATGATTGCAAGATTTTGCATTGTGCATTTGTGCTTATATGTTGTCACAAGATTTTTAGTATAATTGAAGATGTATATGAGCCTGAAAGCCCGTGAGCAGAGCAGCAAAGCTTCCCTTGGTTATGTTATTGAAAGTAGAGATCTTGGTGAATAAGGTGTGATATACTTGGTCATGACAATATCCATACCCTCTAATGACCTTCAACATTCTGTCAAATCATGCTTTAGGAAATAACTTGAGACCATAAAATGATTTCTTTAGCTTCCATTCTTTATTGGTTCTAGACTGCATGGTTACCCTCCTCTTCTAAGTTCCCACTTAGAAACGCTTTCTTCAAAGCAAACTGATGGAGTAGCCAATCAAGGGGGAACAAGACCTTGATAGTATTGAACTTGGTGATGGGCAAAAACTTTTTTGATAATGAATTGTATGGTTGGCAGCAAGGGACATTATCCTCAGTTTCAGGTTTACTTTGATTATTAGTTTCAGGTCTGGCTCTTTCTTTTGGTGCTGTAATGACAGGTTCAGCACAAGGTATACTAGTTGAGATAGTGGCTTGGATAGGTTGAGATGTCATTATTTTCAGCGTCGAATTCCCATTCTTGTACTCTCCCCGAGAATGGACAATTTGGGGAAGTAGGGTTGAGTTTCAAAGAAAGTAACATCCGTGGTAGTGTAAGGCTACTTTGTCACTGATGAGTAACACTTAGATGCGTTTAACGAGTCTATAATTAAAACCGTCTAGAGACTTGCCCTTTGAAACCGACTAGAAACCAACTAAGTTAATTTGGTTTCTAGTCGGTTTCTAGTCTATAATTTGGCTCTTTTACTTGTACTGATGATTATCCAAATTCATATCATTCCCTTTTCTGATCTGTCTTTATCCATTTTGTAACAGGATATTGCTCTGTGAAGCCACAGTTGTAGGTGAGTTACGAAAGATGCCTATGTCCAAAGTGCTTGCGCTAATTTCCAGATTCCAATTAAAATAGCTTCAGCATGTCTCCACAGTTGTTCTTTATCTTGACATTTAATTTGTGTATGTCTTCATGCAAATTAGTTTGAGTTTGTCTCTATTAAGGTTTTGATTTCAGGGTTACAATTTCGAATTAATTTCTTATTTGATTAGTTTGAGTATTGTGTTTGTATGCAATTTTGTCTCGACCATGTGCTATTGTTGGGTGAGTTCCATCGGGTTTAGGGTAAAAATCGAAGAAACCAATGGCCCGGTAATTATTTATAGGTAACGCCTTTACGTGAAGTTTATCTTCTATTAAAAACAATTAAATTTAGTATATATATGTTTAACTAAACAAAATAATATATATATATATATATATAAAGAAATCAAGAAACAATTATATTCAATATTATTTATTAAGCCATTTAAATTAAGCATACAGTTTGCACTATTTTTATTATGAAGTATATGTTCGAGCGTTAACTTCTGATTATTTACATAGCAATATGAGCACGGACAAAAGTCGAACATGTTGGGATGACAAAACTACAGGAATTTTCCTCCAACAATGTATTGACCAAATTTTGAAAAAAGAACAACAAGGCGGATCGTTCACACCTACTGGATGGATCAATATTTTGTACGGATTTAACAAAAACTCGGGAAAATCGTTGGAAAAAAAACAACTGAAAAATCGGTATGATAGCTTGAAAAAAGAATGGAGGGTATGGGACAAGCTATTTGCAAGAGAGATCGGTATATCATATGACAGCGTCCACCATAAAGTCATTGCAGAAGATGAGTGGTGGGAAAGGAAAATTCAGGTATAAAACTCTTAAGTTTGTATTCATATTATTGTTATTACTTATTCTTTAACATTACAATAAGAGGTGTTTTTTTTTTTTCTTGTTTCAGGAGAATCCACAATATGCAAAGTATATGTACAACGGCATAAAGTTTGCCAGAGAATTAGAGGTCATCTTCAAGGATGGTATGGCCTCGGGTTCCTTACAGTACTCACCATCTGCAAGACCGCATGATGGGGAAGATGATGTGTACCGGCCGACAATAGACTTAGAAGAAGGCTCAGATGACAGCGAGGAAGAGCTTCCAAGTGCACCTACTGGAGTTAGTGGCTCCATAGAAGGCCTAAATGTGACACAAAGCACGGAACCTAGTGGTTCAGGTTCCGGGAAGAGAAAGAGGGGTCAAGGGTCCAGTGCAGGAAGAAAGAAAAACGTATTTGCCTCGCAACAAATTGTGGATTCTCTTAGTATGATAGCTACATCTACTAAGAATAGAACACAACAACTTGATAATGTCAATCATGAAGTTTCAATGACTTACGTCTACAGTGAGTTGCGGAAAATTCCAGAAGTTGCAGCTGACCGTGACTTTTGTCAGCGCTGTTATAACATGATGATGCATGACAAATATCGCGATGTGTTTGTTGCACTACAAGGGGACCAAGATGACTTGGTTGAGTGGTTGAAGTACCATGCGTACAACACGCCATCATGGCAGCAACCCCCGACGAACTGAACCAGAATTGACTATGCTACAACTTATTTTATCTGACGCACCTATTTATGTGACGCTTATGTTTGTATTATGTATTGTCTGACGCTACGTGTTATCTGACGCTTATGTTTGTTGTTTGACGCTTGTTATTTTACGTTCAACTTTATGTTTGCATGTTTGATGCAACTATTATTACACCTTTCTATGTATGTTTCTTCATTCAGTTAAGTCTTCGTCATGACACAGGTCTTATTCTCTATGGAAGGACGACGTTTGTCTCGTGCTGAAAAAAAGGCGTTAAAAATTTCTGTTATGGAAGAAGAGACAGCAAATAATGTACAGATTGCTGCATTGGTGGCTGCACACAACACATCATATATTTGCAAAGAGCCACGTAGAACTAGTAGCCAAACAGGAGCAATGTGGGTGTAAGAGGTTTTGGAAGGCCATGACATAGTATGTCATGAAAATTTTCGCCTTGAAAAACATGTCTTCTATCATTTATGCTCCAAATTGGTGGACCATGGGTTACAACACACCAAGTACACAAGAGTAGAAGAGATGGTAGCAATGTTCTTATATATAGTTGGCCATGGGTTAACAAATAGAATCGTACAGGAACGGTTTCAACATTCAGGAGAAACTATCAGTAGGTTATTCCACTACGTGTTACAGGCTTGTCTTGGTCTAGCCACTGAATACGTCAAACCGCTTGATCCTGAGTTTCGCGGTTGTCACCGTAATATATCAAATGATCGCCGCTACTTCCCATATTTCAGGAATGCAATAGGAGCAATTGATGGAACTCACATTAGTTGTGTGGTGAGCGAGTTTGAGCGTGACAAATATGTTGGGAGAAAGGGATATCCAACACAGAATATCATGGCGGTATGTGATTGGGATATGTGCTTTACTTATGTGTTGGCAGGCTGGGAAGGTACGGCACATGATGCACGTTTGTTCAACAGTGCTATCACTACTCCACTTTTGAATTTTCCCCATCCACCTCAAGGTATATCTTCAACACCATCATCTTAGTATGATTTTTTTTTCCGTGTTTATTTCACTTTTCCTATAATTTCTAAGTGCCACAAGATTTCATCACTTATTAGGGAAATATTACTTGGTCGATGCTGGCTATCCAACACCAGTTGGATATATTGGTCCGTATAGACGTGAACGTTATCACCTTTCACAATTCAGGCGACAACCAGGATTTCGAAATCCTAATGAGTACTTCAATTATTATCATTCAAGTTTGAGGTGCACTATAAAAAGAGCGTTTGGAGTGTGGAAGAAAAGGTTTAATATATTGCGAAATATGCTCCCTTATGACTTTCAAACTCAAATCCACATAGTTTGTGCAACAATGGCTATACACAATCTCATCCGGAGATTTTCGAATTCTGATGTGGAATTTGAACGAGCTGACCAAGGAGATTTGGGTGATGACGATGAAGATGAAGATGAAGATGATGATGATCCACCTGATGAAGGCCCCTCATCAAATATGAATACATTATCTTTCCCACAAATGAATCATCTTCGTGATAGAATCAGAGAAAAACTTGTCCGCCATAGTAGTAGGAGAAGTTAAAATGTATTATTTGTATGCATTTTATTTTATAAACAGTTTTATCCATTAATTATATGCAATTAAGGACTTTATTTATTTATTAATTTTTTTAATAATCATTTAACTTTTTTCCAAATTAAAATTAAAATTAAAATTTTTATTATTTTAATATATACAACTAATAAGTATAGTAGTACTCAATATGATTCATGTCATTTTCAGTCATTTTTTATCTTAACTGACTTTTCAAATAACAATCCAAACACTCATCAGTTAAGAAAAAAGCTACTTCTGCAAAAAGCCACACTGACAATCCAAACACAACTCACCATTTACAACTTGACTTTTTTCCTACCGGGCTTAAAAAAAAGTCAGATAGCTTTTAAGCCACCGCTCCTATCGCCAACCCAAACGGACCCAATATAGCTCTGGCTTTACCAGGACCAACCACTTCTTCTCAGATTAAGGTTCCATGTGGTGCTGCTTCAATGGTTACCAGTTTCATTCCTTGTATGAATTTTCTGACAAATATCAATCCAAATGAATCCTTAATAACTGATAAGTGTTGCCAAGCCCTCAGGTACCTTACAAGTGGTGACATGGACTGCTTTTGTTTTTTTTTATGTCTGTTGTTGTTCCCTTCAACTCTCCAATCAAAAGTATTTTGGCCACCTATCTCCCTCAAGTTTGTGGCATTTCTGATGCCCTCCTTATTCAATGCAAAAGTAGTAAGCAAGCTTCTAAATCTTTTGTTTTGTTTTGTTTTCTTTCTTTGCCTTTGGAAATTTGGCTATTTATGTTCATTAATAATGCTAACATGTCCTCTTATCTTCCCTTTATTATTTGCAGCCTATGGTTCATTGCCTCCTGCTTCAGGTGCTGTCACAATGCACTTCTTTTCCTGCAATCTTTGGTCAAGACTATAAGTCTCAAACAAATTGTTACCAACAAGTCTTTGAGAAATTGACATCATTAGAATTTGAATATGTGACAGATCATATGATTACTTTTATTGGACAAATCAATTAATTAATGTGTTTTTGTATGGTTATAAATGATATTTAACAGGATCAGTATCTCCTGGGCAATTTCCATCAACTCCCTCTGAAATCGCTTTATTACCCCATCTTAAAGGTATTTCTACGTATATTAGGCATAAATGTATCAGTTTTTTAGTACTTACAAAATAAGATTTCTGAAATTTGACACTGACATCAGATTCTAATTTCTAGCAGCAACTTCTCCTGTTATGTCTTCAACAACTGAATCTTCTTCTGAAGCACCTTTATCAGATGCAATGCCACTTATGAATCCAACTTCTTCTCCATCGGTGGTTTCTAACTCTGATCCATCTTCTATAATGGCTTCAGGAGGCCATTCTCTACTCACTTCATCATCTTACACTCTCTCCTTTTTTCTTCTGATTGCTTTTGGACTTGTTGTTCTAAAGTACTACTAGATTCGTTCATGCGTGTTCTCATATATGTGTGTGTGTAAAATCGCCTCTATACCGCTTTGAAATTTTATTATACTTCTTCATATCCACTTGGGGAGTATTCCTCAAGTATTGTGATGTATACCAGTGAATTGGAATGACATGAGGTCCCCCCCCCCCCCCCCAAAAAAAAAAAATCAAATAACAGAAGGAGGAGATTTTTGTATGATTGTTGAAGCTTGATCGTTTTGAACTAAATCTAGAATCCAATTGAATTCAATCAATAAGTTCAATTAGCTTCCATTGATTTGGGTGTGGATTGAATGTTTGTTTGAAATCAATCAATTCAATCACATTTGAATGTGATACAATTTAACCATATTGAGTTGAAAATAATTTTCATTTCAGATGTTACGTGGAAGAAGCAATAAATGATAAGGAAGGAAAGGAGATTGAAAATCGAACAAACAATTCAAAAGAATTCTCAAAGTTACTCCAATGTTCCACAACCAGTAATAAAAGAAAAGAAAATTACAGTAATAATAGTTGGCGATGTTGAAAAATTCATCAAATTTTCATCTGAATGACAACCACTCAAGCTCAATCCCAAACAGCCAATTGAAAGTGGACATTCACAAATATTAGGATGGTGTGCATGTTAGGTTAAGCTACTGTAGGAGTGAAAGTGGGAGTGGCTGTTGAATGGCTGGTCCTACTTTCAAATTCTTACTGACAGTGGGGTTCAATCCCCATATTGGGATAGTTCAGATTTATTTATCTTAATTTTTTTGAAAAAAAAAATATATATATATACAGAATTTAAAGTAAGGATAACCCCTTAATTGTTCAGTCCTACCGGTATTAGGCCTGTTTGGGATTGCTGTGAGAGAAGTGGCTTTTGTTTCTGATGAACTTTTCTTAATGGACTTTCTTTTGATGTGATTTGTGTTTGGGATAGCAGTGACAAAAGTGGCTTTTATTTCTAATGGGCACTTATTTGACATAGCTTTTAAAAAGTAGATGAGATGGAAAATGACAGAAAAGGGCATGTATCAAATTCACACACACACACATATATATATATGATATATATGGTGTACAAAATGTGATAATTTGGGATAAAAATTAAAAACAAATATAAATTTGCCAAATAAAATAGTAACATTACCATTAAAAAATTTACAACACAATTATTAATGAGGATAAATAAACAGATAGGTCGGATAAATCCAAGAAGCACCGAAACATACAGGAAGCCACTGGACCTAGACACAAAAACTAAAGCAGATATGTCTTTTTCTTTTGGGGCAAAATGGTCTTTCAAAAAAATGGGAGCTTCAATGGACTTCAATGGGATAATAAGCAATGGGAAAGTGGCTTTAAAAAAAAACACTCCATTAGCCTCCTAAGTCTATTAAAAATTTAGGCTTCCCAAACACTTTTTTTTTCTTGATGGACTTATTATCCCATTTAATGGGATAATAAGTCCATTTGGGGTGTTCCCAAACAGGCTCATTATGCTGGCAGCTATGAGGCTTCTTCCATGTGAGTCCAAGCAGGCTAGCTCCATGATATGATTGTTTTTGTGATATTCATCATTATTCTTTCGATCCTTAATATAAAACATACTTGTAGAATTGATCTTAATCTTAAATATAAGACAAAATTTTTATATTTGACAAAATTTTCCTTATTTACCCTTATTGATATTCATCCAACAATAATTAAGGAGGAGGAGGGAATGAATGAATTCAGGAAGATTACTAGAATGTCTTAAAAAATACATGTAACTAAACCAACTTTCTTCATCTAATTATATACCTTATATTAAGGATTTGAGGAATATTAGTTTTCGTATCAACAATCAGTCTTTGTTGTTTTAGGCCAGACAAATAGTCTGTTTAACAAGCATGCCAAAATACAAAATTAGAACGAATTGCAATATGAAGTGTTCCTTCAAGACACCCTGATACAACAAAAATATTCGGCCTAAATTTAGAAATGTTCAAATCGTTTGGAAGCTTCACAAAAAGCTGAAAAGCATGCAAGTTAGTAAGCCTGAAAAACTATCTGGCCCGTCATGTTTGTTTTTTTAACGAATATACCAATTCTCACTCCTAAGTGCTAGATAGATAGATTACACTACTTCCAACCATCTGACCATTCAGCTTCATCAGTACCAGCTGGTTTAGGCAACTCAGAATCAGATTGTGGTGAATCTTCTTGACCCCATGCCACATCTTCAGAGGGCAATGAGTTTTCTTGAAAATTTTTGAAGCCAGAGTCCTCCTGAATCTCCAGTCTTTCGGGAAGAGAACAACCAAGATAAGATGAATTGTCCACACAATGCCACAAGAGTTTGTGCCAATAGTAGTCCTGTCATATGACAAATAAAATATTAACTCATCAGAATCACCCAATGTCGGTCATGTCACTACCAGAGAAATGATTTTAAGCAACAGTCTCTCACTAACATGCCTTCCTTTCTGGTGGAGTCATGAGAAGTTGATTCAATGATATGCACCCGAGCATTCCCAACACAAGAAACAATTAATGTTTTCCTTTTCATTTTAGATCGTTTGTAGAGGCAGGGAGTCCAGCGATGAATGGTGTATCAAGCAGATATAAGAACAAACCAATCTAATAAGATACTAGATTTGGATGTAAAGCAACAATGCAACAACCAGTTATATCCAATCACGTTTCCACATTCATGCCACAAAGTTGATCATAAAATAGTTAACCCATTCTCAATCAAAAAAAGAAAAAAAAGAAAGTTAACTCATTTAATTAATCATGACTTCTTAGTGAAAAAGCGATACTAGAGATTATTAGCAGATTCCTACTTACAATCAGCTTAGCATGAAATTGATCATAAAATAATTAAATCATTTTGCTAATCACAAATAGTTAGTAAAAAGGAAATACCTGAGAGATTATGTGAGGGTTCCCAATAATAATCAGCAGTGATATGGCACGGGTTATAGCAACATTGAATCTTCGATGATTGCTCAGGAATCCCAAACAGTGTATTCTGTCAAAGTCATTATGTTTGATTGTTGAGCGAACAGTTGATATTATAATAACTCGTCTCTCCTGTCCCTGAAACTGCTCAACGCTTCCAACTTTAATCTCTGGTAAATCTATACTTTCAAGTGTCTGCTTTATTTTAAGTACTTGTTGCCTATATGGTGTTATAATCCCAATGTCTTCCTCCTTCATATTTCCACCGGTTGTAAGCTTCTTGACTAGCTCTATGACCTTACTCACTTCAATTCGGTTGAACCATGATGGATTACTCCCTTCTCTCTCATCACATCCTTGGATGCCGAAGAAGAGAACAGGGAACTCCTTATTTGGGAGGAAGTCTTCATTCAGCAACAAAGAACCAGTATCATCCTCCTTACACGCAATCAATTCTCCGTCATAAAACAGCTTGGAAGGGAGATGTAATATTTGTGGGTGACACCTATAGTTTCTAACCAATCTGGTTATATAATTATTATCTCCATAGGAATACAAGTCACATTCAAACAATCTTTCCAAGTATGACTTCCCCGATCCATTGCTTTCTGCTTCCTTGGAATATATTACCGGACCCAACTGCATTGGGTCTCCAGCAAGAATAACAACGGTCTCCCTTTTGCAGAGGTGAGATATAGGGATCATGGTTTCTGGTTCTGAAGCCTGGCTAGCCTCATCCAAGAAAATGTGTGAAAAGTGACCTCGTAAGACATTTTCAGCGTAAAGAAGAGAAACACTCATATAAGTTGATACTATGATCTTGAATTGCATGAGAGCATTGGCTGGGGGACACTTGAAGACACACTCATCAAAGTAGCAGAAGCGCATAAGCTCAGGTTTGATTTCCTCATAGGACCTAGTAGATGCATTAAGCCTAAATATTTCCTCATCTCGAAATTTGACAGCCTTTTGACCAAGGAGTTTCTCAAGTAGGTAGTCTGCAGCACTATTTGAGGGTGCACAGACGAGAATGTGAGCTTTCCTATGATTTTTGTAGAGTTGGAGGACTGCTTCAACTATTGTACTAGTCTTTCCTGTACCTGGAGGACCATGAATCAGATAAGGAGGTGCACCTTTGCATCCAAGAATCTTCTTGATCGCAAGCATCTGCTCCTCGTTAATATTACCAGAAATAGGCACCAGATGAGAGATTTCAATGCGCCTCCTTCTAGACGTCTCATGCGGAAATAGGAATTCATTTCCTAGGTTTTCTGCAGCCTCAATTGCCTGATATAACCGTCTCATATTGAGCCTATTATATGCAAAGTGAACGTTGTAGAGATCACCATCGTTGTGGGCAAAATGAAATTGAGAATCAAACTTCAAATGTACTTCATCAGCCTCAACACGGTGGACAAAACCCTGCACAAGTCTACTTCAAGTAAACAACATAGGCTGAAAATCCTGCACATAACAAATGATGCAGGCATGTTTGCAAGTAATTAATGATGCAGTGAAAGGAATTCAATCACACATGATGCTTCATCTAATAATTTTATCATCATTTTTGTTGGAATTATTTTTAGAGATCTTGATGTGAAACAGCACAGGGAAAGGGGAGGGCAAAGGAGGAGGGAGAATATGAGAAGAAAGAGGGAGAAGATAGACAATATGAGGGAGAAATGGAAGAACTTGAGGGATAAAGTGAACACAGAATTCTCAACTTCATTCAATTCATGAAAATGGTCTACAAGTGAGTAATCCGTGGTCTATCTATAGAGCACTAGTTCTAATACCAATTAAATTCTCTAATCCTAAAAGATAAGACAGTGACAAGATAAAAGATAAATCAAACTAAATCTTAATCCTTGTTCAAATTTAAATTCAAAATAAAACTAAAAATACTCTAAATATCCTTACTTAAATAACTTAATAATTTTAAAACCAAAAAATCTAATTATGATTCCCATGAGACCTTACGTCTTTATTTTAGGCGAGTTTAAGACGACTAAGGTAGAAGTAAAAGCAAAAAAGAACTACATTTGTTTGGGAAAGTCCAAGAAGATTGACTACTTGGAAATCTAAATGAATTTGCCTATAAGGTACTAAAAACTTAGTTTTATGTATGTTGAGCCTCGAAGGTTATCAATTAAAACAAAAAATTCAATGTTAAATTTTGCTGTGAAGTGTGAAACCTCTGCCAGCACTTTTGACATGAGAATTAAAAAGGAGCTTATTAGTAAAAGTTGGAGAAGGAAAATGAAAGTGGAGTGTCTTAGAAATGTTAAAGGCATGAATTGGCAAATGAATGTCATGGAGTAGATGAAGATCCCACAAAAAGTGCTCCTTCCGGTCCTAAATATAAGACAGAGTTGACTTTTTTTTTGGAGATTAAAGAAGCCAAATAAATCACTTAATCATATGATATGTTATGTATTCTTTAAATTATATAACAGTTTATAAGTTAGGTAAAATAATTTAGAGAAAAAAATGACAAATATAAATATTTTAAAGTAATTTAATTAGCTTCCTTAACATTTCCAAAAAAGTCAACTCTGTCTTGTATTTAGGACTGAAAGGAGTATAAAAATGTTGCATAGATTTAATTGGCAAGTAGATTACTGCATGAAAGATATCATTTATTATTAACAGATTAGTGTTTTAAAATGATATATAATATATATTCATCACTTGTATTCATCTCAACTTTTAATTGTACCTAAAGGCAAAATTGTAAAGCACTTAGGAGAAGCCAAATCAGTCTCTAGTTAGTTGTTAGTTTGTTACCCCTCAATTGAATCTGTACAGAGTCAGCATAAATACCTAAAGTGACGTGAGCCGTTTTCTGTGTTCAATATTGATGCATCAAAGACGGGGAGGGCCTCCAAAAATAAAAGACGTGTGGGCCTCCATAATTTTTTCATATATATAGAATACCATTGATATCATTTACAACAGCAAATTAGAAAATAAGTGACTAACTAGGATCTTGTAATGTTAGCATATGATGACTAGTTCATAAAACTACATTCCAACGTAACCAGCATGAAACAGCACTTAGAACTTCCAAGCTTTAAATTTTATTCAAGTGAACAACACAGGACATGTCATATCTGTCAATAAGAACAAACCTGGTAAGCAGGCATGTTATCATTATCATGCTCAGAGGCTAACTTGGCAAAAATGTAGTCCCCATGAACCAGTGATGGCCTTCTCTCAGCTAGCCCTGGAACCTCCAATGACAAGAATTGATTCCTCTTTTTCCTCAAAGTTACGCATTCCATATCATAGGTCCTCATGTCTTCCTAAAAGCATAAGACACTAGTCAAGAAAATGATAGGAAAAAACATCTTTTCTTTTTTTCTGTTCTTTTTTTTTTTTTTTGGGGGGGGGGGGGGTTAGAAGCCATATTTGTCCTCAAACTATTCTCACAAGACACCACGAGCACTGGGTATCCTATGAGAATAGTTTAAGAGCAAAAATACCCTTTAACCCCTTTCATGTCACGCGTTGCTATTAGATCTTTTGTTAGCAAATAAGATTACCTCCAATTGTAGCTCTTCCATCATAACTAATGTTTTGAAATAAGAAGAATAATTCTTCCTTGTAAGACCTCTTTCAATAGCATCAGGGATCTGATTGCTCTCCAGCATGTCTCTTATTTCCTTGGGAATGTCATATGTTGGAAGCCTGTTTGTGTATGCACGATTGCCCTTCCTCTGAGGACGTGAGCCAGCAACAAAAGTATTTACAACAAATTTTTCTTTCTTCCTTCCTTTTGAAAAAGGCTTTTTGGAGGCCAAAGACTGGGAGATTTTGTCTTCAGCTAAGAGAAAAACTCTCCTTTCTATTCGTTCATCCCCTGCATCAACATACACAATTGTGGAGTGCAATCCCAATTCCTTTGTTTTGCAAGATAACCATACTTTCAAAATCTCATTAGGTTGAAGCATCCTGTCCTCCAAAGAAAAAGACTCTAGAAAACCTTGAACGCTATCTACATTTGAATTTTCTGAAGGAGGTTCCATCAGAGAAAGTGTGAAACAGTCCTCAGGACTTGAAGCAAATATATGAACACTCCATAGTTCCACTGGTTCATTGGTGGTGTTCTTGATCGTCATTACATCTACAGAAGTCTGGCCAACACATACTGATTGTGGTTCCTCATTCACTAATGGAAATGGGACGGAAATAACAATAGGGTCCTCTCCATTTGGAGCATAACTATAGACAGATTTCTTTTCCAGAAAATCTAGAAACCCTAAATCTGCCTTGCTTCCTATAACAGAGCATTCTTCATCTGAAGTACTCATTTCAATTTGCTGTATACTTTCACCCAAAAAATCTGTTGTATGCAACTTCAGTTTAGTCCTGCAAAAAATATATAAGAAACAGTAGGGCAAAATTTACAACAAAGGAAACAAACACGGGAGATAGGTGGGAAAGGAGAGTAGCTACAAGTAGACAAGGTTACACTACTGAAAATAAGGCATCAATCAATGAAGAAACCCTTGACTGAAGAAAACAAATGCAAAACACTATTTAAAATTGTATTACTAAAGAAAAATCAGATGACACGAACAACTCAACCACATGCCGATCTTTCCCAAAACTTGACTAACCAGACATATATCAATGTAAGAAACCCCAAAAGGTTGCCCAAAAAAAAAAAACAGACAGAAACCCCAGAATCCCAGAGGCTCTGAGAAGGGTTAGAGGGATGAAACAGATGAGAGTGGAAAAAAATTTATACGCGAAAGTGGTTTTTCCTACTCAGGAAGCCGAGAAGAGAAAATTTGAAGTATGAACCTTTTTCTTTCAAATTCCGGGATTACTTAGTTATCCTCAATAAACATAGGTAGGTAAAACCAAAAGAATGCGCACTAAGTAGGACTTCTACAGAACTATAACATTGAACCTACATTGCATAAATACATAAACTTAGTATATAAAGATTGCCAGGAAAAAAAAAGAGACAAATGAAATGAAGAAATAGGTCAAGGTTCAACCGTCAGTGGAACGATAATGAGTAGCTCCTAACAACAGAGGTAAACAGAACCCATCTTCAATCGAAGCCCAAGTTCATGATCCAACGCAAAATAATCCACTGAAAATGGGAAGTGACTGGAAAACAGCGGAGTTAGATGATCAAAGAATTAAGATTATCTAAATTTTTGTGATTAAACTACTTTCATCGTTCGATTCCTTTTTCTTTTTTTGGACGGAGTTCGATTCCTTTTTCTTCTTTGAGCAAATGCATCAAACACTTTAGTTTGCCAGAGAATTAAATAATCCTTCACAAAAACAAATCTTATGTGAAAAAAATAAACGAAAGCCGGAAATACAACCTTATCGCTCAAGTATTCGCAGCAGTAATTCGTCGTTTTGTTCTGCATAGCACGCTCGCAAATCGCAGTTCTCACTCTCATACTCGGACCGAAGAGGCATGACTGTTGGAGTGGCGTAGCTGTTAAGAGCCAGAGAGGAGTGGTGTGACTTATTTGGATCACCAGTATATGAATGAACGTGTGGGCTAAGATAGTTATTTACAAAATCTCCAAGGGTATAATGGTCTGAACGATTGAAGGTGGGTGGTTCCGTAATCCGACTGAGGCAAAGACCATTTCTTTTTTTTGGTCAACAGAGGCAAAAAGACCTCATAAAGTCCACTGTGGCACTCTCACCAATCGAATGGGTATTGAGAAAAAGGCGATACGTTAAAGGCAAACTTGAATGACACGGCAACAATTTATAAGGAGGCCAGAGAGCTAAATTTAGGCAACACACTGCCAAAAGATGGTTCTTTATTTCGAAGAGTTTCATCAGGAAGCAGGTAATCATGCAGCCACTGAATATTCAGACTCGCTTCACTGAGGTGCCAGGTTTCTATATCCATGCTGCGAGAATCTTCTTCTTTTAAAATTAGAATGGCAAGAATTACTCTCTTTGAGATTTGTGAGAGTCTTTTTCATCTGCCACCATAGTATCTTGTGCCTTCTGTGATGTTTACCTGGCAACAAGTATGTAAAAGAAATATTGTCTCCATTTGATAGAAATTTCTCAAACAAGAGGACGACACTCCAAAATTTAAGATAAGCTAATCCAAATACTCTTTAGAGTACTCGTCTACATGGTATAAAATTATAAATAGGCGATGCTGGTTCTTTGCATCACTATGGGATATATTCTCATTATCATGGAGCAAAATTTAAAAGACGATGGTTTTCGACCGGTGGCTGTAGAAACTTGCATGTGGTTCTGAAGGATCTATGGGATCCTTCAACCATACATATAGCTTCTGCGAGTCACGATGGGAGACTCTTAACTCTAAAGGTAGCTTGAGCATATTCTATCCTTCAATATTTATTAGTGGGCAACTTATGGTAGCTTGAGCATATTCTATCCTCTAGATCTCCGTCATCTACTGCTTATTCATAATTAATTGAGAAATTGACTCCTACGTGAGAATCTATGCTATAACTAGCAACGAAGTTGGGTATTCGTCTAGGAACCATGATAGGGAGAATACAACTATAATCCATCAACTAAGCATTTCCTTTGCTGGTGCAAATGACTATCTTTGGAGAAACAGAGCCAAGAGTATGCGTCAAGAGGAGGGAAAGGAGTTCTTGATGGTTTGGAACCCTTGCCTATTTCTTAATACCCAATTTTTTATTTCTTTTTAATCTTTAAAATAACTTTAAATTATTATAATTTTAAAAACGTCAGGAAATTAATATTGTGCACCTCTTGATTAATAAACTTAAACAGTTAACAATTTTTTTTTGTAGCTCAAAGATATAAATTTATTAGCTTATATCTTATTACATGTTTGGATTCTACTTTTCTAGGCAAAAGGACATTTACAAAACTCCCTTCTTACACACGCGCATATTTATTTTAGCAAGGGTATTTGAGTCTTTTCATAATGTAAATACACATTTTTATGAGCACATCAAACATACTTTAAAAGCCTACTTATACTCTCACTATCTCCAAAAACTCATCCAATATTAAACGGGACATTAATTCATGTAAATTTCTCAATGCAATGTACTGCATACACTCACTATCAAGATCCACCTTTTAGGCACTGAGGCCAAGATTTTTCAAGATACCACAAACAAATTACAACTTAAGTGGGAAGAAGAAAGTGTATGGGGCCAAAAGAAAAATAATAATAATTAGTGAAGGGAAGCTGGAGGGGCTTGTGTATCCTTTATTTATTGACACCATCCATGCTCTCTTGCTCCATCCTTGTCAACGATCTTTATGACAAAGTTAGGAGGAGCCACAACCAGTTTGGATCTTATTTCCACAATGCATTTATCAGCTAAATCGATTGCTTCTTCCACTGTCATCCCGCTATGGCAGTGTCGTCTATTCATCATTGATAGCGAAAAATACGGGCCATAACCAAAAGCTCCCTTGTCAACCTTGTGAAGTGAACCAATGTGATCAATATAGTAGAGATGTGTTTTTATCAAAAAATATATATATATATATAGTAGAGATGTGGGCCTGTTTCTTCGTCATAACCAGCCAGAAGGATGTTCACAAAGTATGGGTTCTGAAGAAAATCAAAGTCATATGGAAATCAATTTATCATCCATTCCAATAAGATGTTAATCAATTATATATACAACATACGCGTGAGCATATGAACACCAATTAGATACATGCATTAAAGGTGATCTGTAAGGCTTAATTTAAATGCTACTGGCTGGTTGGATTGTTTCATTTCATATTTACAGCTTTATATTCCCTCAGACATAATGAAGGTTGTATAAGGAATTTCATTCACCTTTTATGACAGTTGCAAGCCAGACATGCTTGATTAAGATAAAATAACTTTGAGAGAAAAACGATAAATATTATAAAAGAATTTAATTTGCTTTCTTAATGCCTCCAAAATAATGAATTTTATCTTATATTTAAGACTAGACGGAGTATTTGAACATTATATTCTTTTTTTAATATTGACGGGCTAGTAATTTGTTTAATTGTTTCCTCAAGAAAATGGATCCATATCCCCGCATATCAGCCAAAAAAAACCAAAGGAGGTGCTAAATTCCTCAAATGTATTTATTTTGCCCGCGATCCTTTCAATATAACTGTTACTCCATTAAAAGACTGGAATAACAGTTAACAAACCGAGAAAGCTAAAACATACACAGACACCGACGATGAGCCAAGATTTAAGCCCACGCAAAGAAAACTAACAAGGTTTGAAAGTAAACTTGGATACAGCCCAAACACAACATGGTGAAGACCTACACCAGTAAGCCGGTAGCTCCTTTTAAATGCATGACAATGAAGAACCATCAGCCTACAGAGATCATTCGTAGTTCGTGCCACTATGGCAGACCCTGTGAAGATGGCTACGAGCACTTGTTTCGTATAAATGCAATAACAATGGCAAGTTCATTGCATGGGATAGCGGAGGAGCATCCATAATAGCACCAGTTTCATCAAACCTTATAGTACGAAACACAGACAAGAGACCTGCAAAAAAAGCAACAAAGAACACAGGCAGCAACACAGAATGGGCATCCGTCTTGCATACACCTTGGAGACGCCACCAAACCTTGAAGGTCCCTCCAGGCATAAAGAACCTATTGAGCCATCTCACAAGTGGAAATTCAAATTTCTGGGGTGCTACGCCTACACGGTCGTTTAACTGAAGGAGAGGGTTAAGGTTAGCTATAAAACTTACCACTCTAATATAACAAAGCTGGAGTTTGGACGGAGTAAAGCTGGGGACCAATTTATAACAAGCTGATCATCAGTAACCCAAAATCTAAAAGATAATATCCAGTTACATTGCTTCAATTCCGAGGAAACCAAAATCAGCCATTTGAATTCCATGTAAGTTGCTGTTTCTTCCCTCTCACCTCCAGCTGACTCTGTCTACTCTACTTCTGCAAACTGACTCCAAAAGAAACTAGTCCCTGCAAAAAGCAAACCATTTTATAACACGTTAACCTTTGGAGTAAATACACCCATATTCACAGCCTGGAGAATCATAAAATATACGCATTCATCTAGCAAATACTGTCTGATCATAATCATAAAGAATGACGTTAAAAGAAATTTAAACATTAAAGGATAACATTATGTGTATTTTCAAGCAACCTAACCAAATAAATTCAATAGAGCTAAAATTCAAATAAGCGTAATGTAATTGAATTACTGGTGAATAAACCCAAAATGTAAATTTGTTAATGACCCACAAATATTGTTTACGAAGTATACATTTCAGTTACAGTGACAACAAGGTTAATATAAAATCTTCTCATACTTGCATTAGAGATGGCAGGCTTCAGAGGGGCAAAGGCCACTTGAATGAAATCATCATACCACCTTATTTATAAGTCCCTTTTGACCAAAAAATTTGGTCCTATTTATAAGTCCTTTTTTTCCAAATAAATGAGATTGTAACAATTTTGTCTATATTATTATATTATTGTACCAATGAAAATAGAAAGAGAATAAAGAGTTGAAAGGTACTCATTTATAAATAAGGGTAATGTTCAAAATTTACCCCATAATCATTGAGCTACCAACCTCTCTTTGGTATGTGTGATTTGGTCAAGAGGGACTTATAAATAGGACCAAAGTGGTATATCTATATCTATAGCTATATATCTATAAAACCTAGAGTGTCACAAAAGCCTGCTTTTGTCTCATGGTGGCCAGCAAATAGGAAATGCTCGGTGATAATGACAGATATGATGAACTCGCTATGACAGAAATATTACAGCATCGCATGAAAAAAATAATAATTGCATCAATCAAAAACTCATCAAGTTGACCAGAGCAATTGGCACATCCTCACATCAGTTCAGCAAACACGGAACTATCATTAACCTAGCATAGATGGAAATGCACCAGATAAGACTCCTTAATCAAACATGACTCAGCATGAAATTTTACTTACCAGTATTTTATCAATCCATCCCAGCCACATGTTGCTACCTTACTTTGTTCCAATGGGTGCCACTCACATCCAATGCAAACACCTTCATGACACTTGAGAGTTCTGAATACTTTGCAACTCTTCCAATCCCAGAACCAACACTTACCCTCCCCATCTCCAGAGATGACAAAGCGCCCATCTGGGGAAAAATTCACCTGACATGCATATCCAGCAACAATGTGTCCAGCAAACCTCTTCTTCTTGTTAAGTTGGAACTTCTCCCTAGTGCTATAGATAAGTATTTGATTATCCAAGCTTTGCGCAGCTAGCCAATTGGAGTTGGGATGAAGTGAAATGGATGGCATAGAGTGCATGTGTGGTTCGCTAATGTACTTAATAACCACAGGAATACCAAATTCCCATACTCGGAGAGACTTGTCATCACTGGAAGTAACAAATCTCCTGTTGTTATCAACAAATGTGATGGTATTCACAGCCCCCAAATGTTGATCATACTCTTGTGTTATTTGCCCAGTATTCATATCCCACTGAACAATCTTCTTATCACTCATTCCAGCCAACAAAACATTTTGCTTATCCTCATCAGGATTAAGCTTGACCACATAAGGGATTTTCCCAGTCGAAAAGGTTGATATCACCTGACCTGTCTCTGTATCCCAATATTTGATATTTTTATCATAACCAGCACTCAAAAATTTAGTCCCATCGTTACTAAAACAAATGTCCCTAACTGCTTTGGAATGGCCCATATAAGTTCTCATACATTTACCGGAGTTGAACACGTCCCAAATCTTCACCTTTGTATCCATACTTGCCGACAGAATCAAATGCCCATACTTAGGAAAGAACCGTATAGCAGATACGCCCTTGGTGTGCCCGCTCCAGGTATGTACAAGCCTCTTAGGAATATAACAATGATCATTACTGGCCTTTGCATCCTTAGGAGGTGCAATCCAAGACCTACCCTGGTAGTCTCTTTCCTCCTTCCCGTGAAAAGTACTCTTATCTTTAACAACCTCTCCTTTCTCACCTCCAAACCCACTCTTTTCTTCTCCTTTCTTCTTGGCATACTCTTCTGCATACTTCTTCTGCTCCTCGGTTAATTCGGTTTGCAAGCCTTCCTTTTTACCGGCCCATGGGCTCTTCTTATTCTTCATTAACCACGTATCAGTGGCTGGATTATCAACCTCAATCACATCAACTTCGTCTTCCTCTGCATCCTCCTCGTCCCCTGATTCTTTCTTCTTTTCAAGCCTCCTCTTCTTCTGTTCATGTTGCGGTATGTTGTAGACTGAAACCCCATCATTCTTCTGCAGTGCCTCTAAGTCCCCGACATAATTATACCCAGCAGAGGCTGACGGGTCAGCAGCATAGCCAAACTTGTAAAAAGTATTGTACTGCTCATCAAAGACGAAGGGCTCAATAGATGCGTCTTCTACGAAACCCAGCTTGTGATTACGCATACCTTGGGCGATGCCGTCCTTGGCGTACGGATGCGCCGGGCCTTGAAGAGGCGTCCATAGCTGGTCGTAGGTTGGGTTGAAAGGGACAACGTGCTGAGTGGGGTCGATTGGTCTAGAAAGGGTTTGATTGGCTTGAGCAACGGAGAGTGCAAGCATGGTGTCGTCCACCTTAGGGGCGGCAGATTTGGCTGGAAGAAGCCGAGGCGGGGAGGATTCAGGTGAGGAATTAGGGTTTTGTTGATCGTGGTTATCAGATTCGTCTGAACCATCGTCGTTTTGATCTGCATAATTCTGAAGAAGATCCATTGAGCTGTTGATGATGGAGAATTGGAAGGAACAAATTCTCAAACGGAAGCGTCAAAAACACCGAAGTCTCAAAAATGAAAAATCAGCTGACTTGCTGCGGAAAATGCCGCAAATCTCAGAGCGGGAAACATCCCCAATTGCGAATACTATGCTACTATTTGTTTGCTGCTTGGGGCCAAAAATTAAAATGTGAAAGATGAGGGTTGTATCCAACGAAATTAAAATTAAGGGAATTATGTGTATTTTGAACTTTTTTTATTGTATTTTTTAGAGGATTTTTATATTGTTACTACTACTTTTCTACCGTTAGATCAAAATCTTAATAAGAGAGAGAAATTATAAGATAAGATGAGATTCTGACCTAACGGTCGAAAAATGGTAGTAACAAAAAATGATAGTAATAATATCCTATCTTTTTTTACTTGTGAGTAAATAAAGAGTTGTGGCGTGATAAACTGATAATAAATTTAAAAATGATTATAATTTTACAATGGAGGGACATTTTTAATTGACTAATTCATAATTGTAAGTTTTTTTTTTTAATACATGTGAGGGGAAAAGGGAGGGGGGACGGGATCGGGATCGAACCCGCATACATGAGGAAGGCCAGCTCTAGGAATTGGCATGGAAACCATTGCACTACTAAGTGCAACCCATAATCGTAAGTTCGTAATGCATAACTCATACGTTCAGGATTGGTTGCCATAATTTGGGCCCTTGAGTACTAAACCCATCACCTTTTGTAGACAGTGTGTTTTACGATTCTTCCAAGCCCAGTAGAGACCCAAGAAGCCCAGTTGCATTTTCTTTCCTTTTTTTGCTATAAAAGATGGCATATAGCCTCAAGGTGTTCATGGGTAGGACTGAGCAGGGTAAGATCCTTGTCCGATGTCCTACCCAAAAGATTATTGGGCTGTAAAATGAAGCCTAGTATTCGGTCCTACCCGATAGAAGCCCTAAAATTTAGGGGTAAGGCAATAATAGGTTGGGCAGGGTGGCCTTTATCTGGCCAAGTGACAATACCCTGCCACACTGTATGTGGGGGAAAAAAAAGGGGTTAAGGTGCGCTTTGGCCAATAAACTATTGGCTCAGGAGCGTCCAGCACAATGAACTATTAGTTGGACCTAAAATACCAATAAACTATTCAAAATATCAAATTAACACAAAACCGTTAGTCTCACTGTTAGTCTCTCCGTTATCTTATCTCTGTCTGCCTCTCACTCCCACTCTCCCTCTCACACGCCTTAGCATTTCTTTCTCCTCTCCAAATCAACCCTCAAATAACTGCTTCTGCTCCTCTCCCCCTGAATCTCTCTTACACATCCATCCCTCCCGCCGCATTCCTTCCCTTTCTGATCATGTAAAAGTAAAACAAAAACACCCAGCCAAAATAATTAGTTAAAGCTGATCAGTTCATTTTGAGTTTTCTAGTCAACACGGTGGGTGAGTGTTTTGCGCGACTAAAATGTACTAAACATCAATATCAACTAAGCATCAATAATGAGCTTTGAGCATGATTTGTTTTCAGGAAAAAAAAAGGCTATTTATGAAAAACAAGGTTATTATTTTCATTTAACTACGCCATACCACTTTGAGCTACTAAAAAAAAAAAAAAAGAAATACAGCACACCACACTTGCAATTTCTTTTGTTTCCACAATGCTTTGCGTATGCGTGAATCTGCAGAGAGAGAACTCAAGTTGCAGGGAAAGGTTTTAGTATCCAGCTGAAGAGGTCACACGGGTTTTGTTCGTGCTCTGTTCCTGTGTCTCATCAACATTTGCTTGCTTGTGAGCTTACCTTCTACGGTGGAATTCGGCTGTTTTATGAGGAATATGAAAGAAAAAATCAGGGCCAAAATGAACTAATCAGCTTTAACTAATTATTTTGGCTGGGCGTTTTTGTTTTACTTTTACTTGATCAGAAAGGGAAGGAATGCGGCGGGAGGGATGGATGTGTAAGAGAGATTCAGGGGGAGAGAAGCAGAAGCAGTTATTTGAGGGTTGATTTGGAGAGGAGAAAGAAATGCTAAGGCGTGTGAGAGGGAGAGTGGGAGTGAGAGGCAGACAGAGATAAGATAACGGAGAGACTAACAGTGAGACTAACGGTTTTGTGTTAATTTGATATTTTAAATAGTTTATTAGTATTTTAGGTCCAACTAATAGTTCATTGTGCTGGACGCTCCTGGGCCAATAGTTTATTGGCTAAATCGCACCTTAACCCAAAAAAAAGCTTCAGTCATACCTAATAAAAAATATTGCAAACTTCAAATGAAATCCATAATTTTATACTTCAGAATATTCAAATATAAGTCTTGAAATTTAAAAGACAATAATATTTCTTAACAAATAGTCAAATATCCATAACTGAAGTATTAAATAACATCCATAATCCATTAAATATAATTTGTAAGGGAAGAGCGAAGAAATGAAGATATTTTTTTTTAATTATAAGTTATATAATTTATAAAAAATATATAATACCATTCTATAAAAAAAAATATAATACTTTTTTTATTGTATTAAAAAAAATATGATAACTACTGGGCAGGGCTAAATGAGCAGGGCGGTATACCATGCCCAATGCCCAGCCTTGCCCACAAAAATGCCCAGCCCAACTTGGGCTGCTTTTCCTTCAGCTGGGCTGGGCGATTTTTTAGTAAGCGCAGGCGGGTGGACAGGCCGTGGGCATCATGAACACCCCTAATATAGCCTACATTACATAGAAAAAAGTTACACCAATGGGAAAATTAAGCTCAAATACTCCTGATTTACCCAACTTCGCAATAAAATTGGGCACTCATCCAGAATACTAGAATTTGAAATGTTCCTTTTAGCTAAGGCATCTGTAATTCTATTATACTCTCTAGGGATACGTACTACAACAACCTGCCAATTTAAAAGCAGTAAATCTCTAGCTTTCAAGATTGAACTACTACAAGTAGAACAATCATTATCTAAAAGCAAATTAACTATTGAGTCTGCATCAGATTCGAAAATAATCTTCCTATAGCCTAGATCCCAAACCAGTTGCAATCCTTCCATAATGGCCTATTCTTCTACCGAATTAGCCTGGCAGTCACCTAACAACTTGGAAAAACCCACAACCCAATTGCCCAAACTATCTCTAACCACCCCTCCACAGCCTGCATTAGATGTAGCCAAGGAACTCGCCCCATCTACATTAAGTTTCAGCCAGCCGTTAAGAGGTTTATTCCATCCCAACAAACGTCCCGCACCTTGCTGATCCGAAATTCCTGCAGCATCAGAAACAACAGCAAAAAGAGGCCAAAGCATAGAGATAGTCAAACCAAGATATTGAGGTTTGGAGAAATTACAATCAAAGATACATTTGTTTCTCCACTCCCAAAGTTTCCAAATAGCAACTCCCAAAAACAAGCCCCTCCCATTTACATCTTACTTGCTGATTTAAATTAAGAGCAAGCCAATCTCTCAGATTCGAAGAGAAAAAAGAAGCCACAAACCTAGACTTAATCATAGCAAACCACATATCTCTAGCATACCTGCAATCACGTAAAATGTGGAGAATATCTTCTAAATCGGTATTACACATACCACATAGAGGCGAATTTTGAGACCAGGAGCTCCTCCATAAATTAGAAGGCAACTTGTTCAAGGCCACTTTCCACATAAAGACCCGAATTCTCTCAGCTCCACCCAATTTCCATATAGCTTTAAAAACATCATCCCGAACAGCTAATTAGTTAGGCTCAATAAGGAAGTAAGCGCTTTTAACATAGAACTGACCATCTCCAGTAGCACCCAACACCAAACAGTCAACTTTCGCATCCCTACTGGGGGCAAAACCTCCGCGACCTTTCTCATGCCAAGAGGGCTTATTACAGATGAAAGTTTATGCACATTCCAATGTCCATCCCCTACCCAATCAGTAACCACAGAATTTTCCTCTTCCAATGACAGTGGACGTAGATGAAATTCATCAAGATTTAAACCATCTCCCACCCAACCGTCACCAAAAAAGCTAGCCGCTAAACCATTTCTAACAACCTATTTTGACCTCTTATCCACAACCTCTCTTTGATCACAAACAAATCTCCACAACCGAGAATCACCAAGACAGTAAGAGAGAAGGAAATCACTGTCCCTCACCATATACTTATGGAAAAGGATCTCCGCCCATAAGCCTTTCGCACCTTTTACAAGGTTCCATGCCAACTTGGCGCCACACGCCTAATTAACAGAGCTAAGCCTTCTTAAACACAATCTACCAAATTCCTTAGGTTTGGAAATTTGCTCCCACCCAATAGCATGGAAATGTCTACCAACTCCATCATATCCCCCAATAAAATTCCGTTGCAAACCTTCAAATTCGTGGCAAATACTCATCGGCAACCTTGCCATTAGCATGGAGTAGATGGGGATCGTGCTAATAACGGACTTAGCAAGAGTAATCCGCCCCGCCATAGATAAGCTATTAGCTTTCCATACACTCAACTTTGACTTAACTTTGTCAATCACACATATTGGAATTTTTCTCTTGGTCCTCTATTTCGGGAGAGAGGAAAACCAAGATATCTCCCTATCTCACAAGAAATATTCATACCAGTTATCTCTTTAATTTGCATCTTAGTATGAAGAGGCACTTTAGGACAGAAAAAGATAGACGATTTACCTAAGTTAATCTTACCACCCGATGCCCTCATAAAATCTTGGACACGGTTCATCATACAATGTGCTTGGGCTTCAGTTGCAACACCAAATAACAACAGATCATCGGCAAACATCAAATGAGACACACTAGGACCATCCCTAGAGACATAGATGGGCCTCCATATCTCATCCTTCACAACATCACAAATCAAATGAGATAATCTATCTATACATAAAACGAAAAGAGAAGAGGAGAAATAGGATCCCCTTGTCTGAGACCCCTGCTAGGTCTAAAAAATTCTGTTTTAACCCCATTCCAGAACACATTGTAAGAAACAGAGGAGACACGTTCAATAATTAAATCAATGAATACCATGTCAAATCCCACATCTATTAAAACTTGTTTTAGAAAGGCCCAACTAATCCTATCATAAGCTTTTTCAAGATCAATTTTGATAGCCATAAGACCTTTCTTGCTTCTATTTTTCCCCATAATGTGAAGGATCTCTTGTCCCACAATAATGTTATTCTGAATACATCTTCCTTTAATAAAGCTAGACTGAAAGGGGGACACTAGATCCTTCATGACACCCCTCAAACGTGTAGCTATTAACTTAGTTATACACTTATAATGAACAGTGCACAAAGCAATAGGTCTAAAATGAGACACAAGTTCATTATTATCACATTTGGGAATCAAAGAAATAAGAGTTTCATTTGCCTCAAGTAAGGAAACTTCTCGCTTGAAGGCTTTTTTAACAAAATCCCAAAGAGTAGGACCCACAATTCTCCAATTAGATTTATAAAACAAAAGAGGAAAACCACCAATACCAGGAGCTTTATAACTACCCATAGCAAACAAAGTAGCTCTGATTTCTTCATCTTTAGGCACAACAGTGAGGTCAAAAAGAGAACGTGGATCCATAGCAGGAAAAGAGGCTCTCGTGACCAAGTCATGATCATTAGACAGACTAGCACAAAATAATGACTTAAAATGATTAGTGACAAGCGTCTTCAATTCAAATTCGTTGTCCACCTAGATTCCATTATCATTTTTCAACAAAAGAATCCTATTCCTCCTTCAACGCATTTTGGCCTTCAAATGATAGTACTTAGTGTTCTTATCACCTTTTGAAATCCACTCACTCTTAGTCTTTTGGAACCACTTAATTTCCTCCAGTTTAAGAAATCTCTCCAATTCATCCTGCAATTCAACCTCAAGATTACAGAGAAAAAAAGAATGGGGATACCCAGTGGCACTTTGAATACCATTTAGCCTATTCAATAAGGTCTACTTCTTTTGTCCAATCATCCCAAAAATCTCCTTATTCCAATTAACAAGCAACGATTTGAGATTATCAAGGGATTGATTAAGGTCCACATTCAAATCCAAGGCATTTACTAAAAAAGGCCGAGAAGTTCTCGTGACAGGTCCACATGGCCTCAAACCTAAATGGAAGCCCACCAATTCTAACGACACTACCCGCCACACATTTGAGGAGAATGGGATTATGATCAGAAAATTGAGTGCGGGGCAATACCTGAATAGAGCATTCCGAAAACATTGAGAGAAACTCCTCATTCACCGTGACACGATCCAATCGCTCATACAGACGCCAACCGTTACTGAGCATAGGTCCCTTCCAAGTAAATTTGGGTCCCATCGCGCCCATATCCATGAGGTTGCAAGACTGCATCCAATCAGAGAAAAGGGAGCAACGCAACACACAATCACCAATTGCCCACCCAATCTCTCATTTAGAGAAGCAATATCGTTGAAATCTCCTAGAACAGTCCACGGTAACATCATTGAAGAGGCTAGCTCACTGAGATTATTCCATATGATCTGCTTGTGACTATTATCTGGGATCGCATACAGAGCCGTAATGAAAAACCAATCAGTCCTGGGATATCGACATCTGAGATGTATCAGCTGCCTATCCAGTTTAAGGATCTCCACCTCAATCGAGGCCGAGTTCTAGGCCGCAAGAATTCCTCCAGATCTACCCAAACTGGGCACGTGAGTAATACCGTCAAATCCTAGCTTACATGTAACACCCCAATTTCAACATCCGAAAACTTGGCCAAAATATTTAAAATATGTCTAATAGGAATAATCAATATCCAAATCATTAAATTGTATAACCATTTCAAATAAAATTCATAATACGTAATCAAAATAAATTTTCCAAAAATATTTTAGAGTAAAATACAAAACGAAAGTCTTAGGGTCATGACAAATAAAAATAACATAACTTAGATTATAGGAGTGCAAAAGAACCTTTAAAGCTCACTCAATAGGTGCCATCCCTTGCTCCCTACTAGGATATTCACCTGAAAAATGTTAATGTGGGATGAAATTCCACGTCTCAGTAACTACTGAAAGTTTCTAACGTACACAAGCAAATTACGTATGACAAAAAGCAGAGCTGATTTCAAATATATTTGTATATACCATAATTTTTCATACAAAATTCTTTTGCAAAAGCAATCATCATTATATCGAATTGTGTACTATATATCTATACAATATGCAATATGCAATATGCAGCCTCCCTTATATCCTTGTCCACCCTTATACCGCTGACTGGAGCCATAGGCTAACACATAGTCTAATAGAAACCCATTCATTTGACTGGATGGTTTCAAGCTCACCAAAACTTAATATACACCCGGCCAAAGGTATAGAGCTTAAGAATGGACTATGGCTCCCCTCCTTAAAAATAACAACTAAGGAGGTGTCACATGTCCCACCACTCCAATGCAATCTCGGTCAGAGGAAAACATGGGAGATGGGGCCTTGAAAAGTACCATCCACTGTGCACCAAGTGGTGGCTTATAGAAATCTTATTAATCAAATCCTTCCTACTCCATCCCATCACACATACAACCGCTATGATAATTATATCAATAAAATAAAGTATAATAAAACATGCTTCCATTTATATCAAATATCATTAAAAAAAAAGGGTAAACCAAACATCTTATAAAAACTCATCGGTCCAATCTGTCATTCTTGAAATTCAAGGGACTAAACTGTCGTTTCTAAAATTTGGGACTAAAATGTCATTTCTGAAATTCAGGGCAAAACTGTAATTTTTGCTGGTACAAAACTATAATATTCAATAATGTTATAATATACATACATATAAATCAGTCTATAAAAAAGGATAATTTATAATCATACACAATTCACAAGTATATGGAAGAATATTCAGAGTTACCTGTTACTCTATAGTTCCCAAAATTACCGCAAAGCTTCCCTATGTTCCTTCTCTCTCTCTCTCTCTCTCTCTCTCTCTCTCTCGCCCTACCTTTCTGTGAGTCTTGAGTGTTTGTGTGTTGTGAAGGAAATGAGAAGGGATGAGGTATTTATAGAGTTTGGGTCTCAACCATTTTTTCAAAAATCACATTTCTAGCTACCATCCATGCATCTACCCTAAACATGTCAATCTACCATCTATCTACCAACCATATGCCTATTTACCATGTATCACCATCCTTTAACTACCATACATATCTTCATCTACCATCTATCTACCACATATGTCAATTTACCATATAACTACCAAATATTCATCTACCGATCTAGTATCACATTCTTATCTACTACATAACCATTTACTATTCAAGTTAATATTTGATTTTTTTTCCTGATTGCAATGAAAATACCGATTATCAAGAGCATAGCAGCTTTCTTATCTCACTATTATTCTTTAACTCCCTGTTCCAAAATTTGGGATATTACTCCCTCCGGTCCTAATTATAAGGCATAGTTGACTTTTTTGGAAAAATTAAGGAAGCTAATTAAATTACTTTAGAGTATTTTTATTTTTATTTTTTTCTTCAAAGTAATTAGTTTGACTAATAAACTAATATATAATATAAAGATATACAACATATAAAGTGATTAAGTAACTTATTTAGCTTCCTTAATCTCTCCAAACAAAGTCAACTATGCCTTATAATTAGGACCGGAGGGAGTACTATATTAAAAATAAATCTTAAATTCTACTTCAGAAAAAATGTACTCTCATACTAAGTAATTGCATAGTAAATTTTAATTACCATAAATTAATTTCTAAAAAAAAGGATGTTACATTACACACGCATCTAAGACAATTAATTGATTCTGATCTAGTCTCCGCCAGAAAAATTAGACAGGGTTTATTTTTCGAGCAAATAGATCTAATACTCTGCAAAAAAATTTCGACCACAAGCCCCCCTCACGTCCCAGTATAAGATGTTTTTAATAGACATTAAAAACTACAATAACTGTTCCAGAAAAATACTCCCAAAACGAATCATGACACCTGGGCTTGAGGCCTACTTTCAATTCCCATTAATTCTTCAGCCATGTCTGCCACCATGCTGCACTTAGGGCCTAGTGGATCTGGCTCGGCCCAAAATTTACCCTCCAAAGCCACAACCGGATCTACTCCAGCCAAATCCAACGAGAACCCAACTGGATAAGTATCTTCAACAAAAGTAACTTCATTATCCAGCGAACTGTCTTCCACCATACCCTGCTTTGACACGTTCTCCCTCACGTCAACATCCAGGTTGACCTTCTCCACAATTCCACTCACCAACTCCTTATTCCCCACCTCGAACTCCTCATTATCTCTACCCCTTTTCTCTATCCTCTGTAAACTCTGATTTGTAGAATCACCAACCTTCTCCTTCCTTGTATATTTACTCTTGCCCTTTCGATTCGATTTGCCTCCAACTTTTCCTTTACTCCAAACAATTATATCACTCCTAGGAATCTCCACTACTTCTGTCACACCAGCTTTCCCTGCAGCCGCTGAGATCGCCAAAACCTCCTGCTTCTCAATGTCATCTACTCTCTCTCCCTCAAACACCAACACCCAAATCTCGAGCCAGTAGTCTCTTTAGGATTAACAGGTCTTTTCTCCTTAATCTCTTTTTTCCTGCGTCTAGGTTTATGAACTACATGCCAGACATCTTGATCCTCAAAATTGATCTTCCCCGAATCGCTAGTCCTAGCCCTACTTTCTTCATCCATGGTACTCGACACCTTCACCGTTTTCGTAGCACCATCTCCTAACTTACAATGCTCGGCATGATGACCGTATATTCCACAGGACGTACACAACCTGTGCAGCCCCTCATACTCAATAAAATACTCCTGACCATCAAGTTTAAAGCCAGACATCAGCTGTTTGCTAAGATCAACCTACACACAAATTCTGGCGTAGTGGCCTCTCAGATGGCCTGTGATGGAAGATGAAGATATGGGCCAGCCTAGAGTGGATCCAGTACAGGGGACATCAGATAATGGACATGAGGCAGTAGATGTTGGGCCACAGCCCACAAGAAGAAGCAAGCGAACGAAGAGGAGGACCTGGAAGTTGAGGGAATTGGAGGAATAGGTCCATAAATAGGAAGTTAACAGTAGAAGGGGGCATGGAATATTTTATGAAATGTCTTCTCTCTCCTATGGACCCCCCCTTTCTGTTATTCTGTCAGTAGCGTCTTCCTCCCCGCATTTTCTTGCTCTCTCTGTTTGTACGGTTGATTTCTTCAATCATTTGCATTAATACAATTCAGTGACTACAGAAGTTTTACCTTCTGTTCCTTCATCCCTGTGCTATTTGTATTGTTGCGTTTTCATTAACTGTGACCATATCATTTGGTGCTTTCATTGAGCTTACTCTATGGCTGAGGGTACTCGATTGAAAGAAATTATCACTGAGCAGAGGGAACTCCTCGCCGAGCAACAAAGAGTGAATGCCTTCATCGACGAGTCCGAGGGTCGTTTCGCTCGCATGGAAAAATTCATCGACGCTTCTGAGAGTCGATTTGCTCGTTTCGACAAATTCATGGACACTGTTCTGCTCAAACTTGACGTGCTGGATCATCGCGCGGGGGATTCTAGTTCCGCTAGCAGGACCGATACAGCTCCGCCTCCACAGCACCCTGCCTTCTACCACATGCACCGCCAAATCAAGCTTGATTTTCCCCGTTTTGATGGCACCGACGTCTTACAATGGATTTTTAAGGCTGAGCAATATTTCACGTATTTTGATATCCCTGACGTTCAACGCTTGGTGATCGCTTCCGTCCACCTGGATGGCGATGTTTTACCGTGGTTTCAGATGTTACAGCGAGCTCATCGCATCCCTCATTGGCTCGCTTTTGTGCAGGCTCTCGAACAACAATACGGTCCTTCGCGATTTGACTGCGCTCGCTCCCAACTCTTCAAGTTAACGCAGCAGAGTAAACTCGATGAATATAACAGTCAATTCATGGCGCTATCCAACCGCACTACCGATCTCTCTGAAGCGGCGCTGCTGGACTGCTATATCGGCGGCCTGAAACCCGAACTTCGCCGTGATGTGCTGGTGCAACAGCCTGGATCCGTTCTCCAGGCAATGACTCTCGCTCGGCTCTTTAGCGACGCGGCGGACTGGTGCAAACCACAGCGGTCGCCCGGTCCTAGTTCTTTTAGTGGTGTCACTACCACCCTTAAACCATCCTCTGCTGCCGTCACCTCCACTACGGGCACATCCTCTTCTTCGAGTAGTGGCGGCAAATCCAATCTTCCACCGTTATTACCCACGCCGAACCGTCTTCCCCTCAAGCGTTTAACCCCAGCGGAAATGCAGATTCGGCGCGAAAAGGGCTTATGCTACACATGCGATGAGAAATTCTCCCCTTCCCATCGTTGCGCCAAGCGACAACTCATGATGATGGTCGACGATGATGATACAGAGATGCTGGATGACCCGGAACCGGACGAGAGTCCCATTGACGGGACCTTACATCACCTCTCGGTGCCTGCCTCCAAAGGCACACATGGGGCCGCTACTATTCGTTTTGCCGGTACTATTATGGGAACAGAGGTACAGATTTTGTTGGATGGGGGCAGCTCTGACAACTTTATACACCCACGGATCGTTCACCATCTGCATCTCCCCATCGAGTACACGAAGGAGGTGCGCATCCTAGGCGGCATTGGGCAAATCATGCGCACTAACCAGCAAGTCAACCAGGTACCTGTTCAAATTGGTGGGTATACTCTATTACTGACCATGCTTGTTCTTCCTGTAGCAGCCGTTGACGTGGTCATTGGGGCTGGTTGGTTGGAGACGCTCGGTCCTCATGTGGCGGACCATAGCACATCGACAATCAAATTTCTGAAGGATGGAACCTGGGTCACTCTGAGAGGATTTCGAGGGAATTCTACAATGCAGGCACACTATCACCATTTGCTTCGAGTGTCTCATACAGACGCATGGGCTGAGTTGTTTCTTATGGAGCCAGTCAACTCCCCGACGGACGACGTCGCAGAGGACGTACCCGATGACATGGCTGAATTATTGGCTTCGTTTGCTAATATCTTTGAGGCCCCCCATGGCTTACCACCGTCCAGAGGTCACGAGCATTGTATTGAATTATTGCCTAATTCTACACCTGTCAAAGTGCGCCCCTATAGGTACCCAGTCAGTCAAAAGACAGAGATCGAGAGAATTGTAGCAGAGTTGTTAAGCGAAGGTCTCATTCAACCAAGTACCAGTCCTTTCTCTGCTCCAGTCATTTTGGTGAAGAAGAAGGACGGCACCTGGCGATTTTGCGTGGACTATCGCGCCTTGAATGCCATTACTGTTAAGGATGCATTTCCCATGCCGACGGTTGACGAGTTGTTGGATGAGCTTTCGGGGTCAGTTTTTTATTCTAAACTGGACCTCAGATCGGGTTACCATCAAATATTGATGAAGGCCATGGATAGGGAAAAGACTGCTTTCAGAACGCACCAGGGATTATATGAATGGCTAGTGATGCCATTTGGGCTTACCAATGCGCCGGCCACGTTTCAGGCAGTGATGAACGAGATCTTCCGGCCATTCCTGCGGAAATTTGTCCTAATCTTTTTCGACGATATTCTCATTTATAGCGTTACCTGGCACGCGCATTTGGAACACGTCCGTGTGGTTCTTACCATTCTCACCGGGCAATGTCTATTTGCGAAGAAGTCGAAGTGTACTTTCGGTCGCCGGAAAATAGAATATCTGGGGCATGTTGTCTCAGCGCATGGGGTTGAAATGGATCATGCCAAGGTGGAAGCAATCCAACAATGGCCCAAGCCTCTTTCAGTGTCCCAGCTCAAAGGCTTCCTTGGGCTTAGTGGATATTACAGGCGATTCATCAGACAGTATGCCCATATCGCAGGCCCATTGACCGACTTGCTCGCTAAGGATGCTTTCGTCTGGACACCAGCAGCACAAGCGGCGTTCGAAAATCTGAAGCAGGCTATTACGCAGGCACCGGTGTTGGCTTTGCCCGATTTCTCGAAGACCTTTATTTTGGAGACCGATGCCTCAGGTATTGGAATTGGCGCGGTGCTGAGTCAGGAAGGGCATCCGATTGCCTTCTTTTCCAAAAAATTATCTAATCGACTGCAGAATCAATCGGTGTATGTACGGGAGCTTCTAGCCATCACGGAGGCCGTGTCTAAATTCCGGCACTATTTGTTCGGCCATTTTTTCATTATCAGGACTGATCATGCGAGCCTTAGACATTTCGGTACTCAGGCGATCCAAACGCCGGAACAGGAGGCTTGCTTACCCAAATTACTTGGGTATAGGTTTCGGATCGAATACAAACCCGGTAAGCAAAATCAAGCCGCCGACGCTTTATCTCGGATGTTCCACATGGCTATTTCCTCGGTCCAACAGACATTTATGGATGGCATATATGACCGGGTTCGGTCGGACTCTTCCATTCAGGCCCTCAAACAGCGAGTCATCAACGCCGAAGTAGCTCCAGAGGAATTTCAGGTTAAGCACCAGGACCTATACCGGCGTGACAGGTTAGTACTTCCGGCCTCGGACACTGCTCTTATTAAGGATATCTTGGATGAATTCCACTCGTCTAAAATTGGGGGACACGCGGGATTTCTAAGAACTTTTTATCGCATCTCCCGTCTTTTTTATTGGCCTCGCATGAGATTGGACATCAAGACGTATATACGTAATTGTGTGGTGTGTCAACAAGCTAAACATTCTCAGTTGCATCCCGCTGGTCTGTTGGAACCTTTACCAATCCCGGATAGAATTTGGGAGGACATTTCGATGGATTTTGTTACTGGTTTTCCTGTCATTAAGGGGTATTCTGTTATTTTCGTCGTGGTGGATAGATTATCAAAGTATGGTCATTTTATTCCTTTGCCTACTAATTTTTCGAGTCAGAAGGTGGCTGAAGTTTTTGTGCAGAATGTGGTTAAATTGCATGGCATCCCTAAAACCATAGTGTCGGACAGGGATAAGGTATTTACTAGCGGATTTTGGAAGCATTTGATGCAGCTACAGGGATCACAGCTCTGTTTTAGCTCAGCCTATCACCCCCAATCGGATGGGCAAACTGAAGCTTTCAACAAATGCTTAGAGATGTACTTACGTTGTTTTGTCTTTGAATATCCCAGGCAATGGCTCAGTTACTTACCTTGGGCTGAGTTTTGGTACAATACTTCATTTCACACTGCCATTGGTATGACCCCATTCAAGGTGGTTTACGGTCGAGACCCACCGCCTGTGTTACATCATTCTTCCAGGGACGATACCCCTCTGGATGTTCATCAGCAGCTTTGTCAAAGGGATGAGGTCTTACAATCCCTCAAACAGAACATTCAGAAAGCACAAACGCGAATGAAGTATTTTGCTGACCAGAAACGTACGCATCTGGAATTTCAGGTTGGTGAGTTTGTCTGGGTGAAACTGCAACCTTACAGACAACATTCAGTGGCTCTTCGCAAGTATCACAAGTTGGCATTACGGTATTTTGGCCCTTTCAAAATTCTGGGTCGTGTTGGGCAAGTTGCCTATAAGTTAGACCTACCTGCTTATACTAAGATTCATCCGGTTTTCCATGTATCTTTACTTAAGAAGTTTATGGGGTCTGATGTACCTACACCTATGGTGCCGCTACCTTTAGTTTCAGTCCCAGAGGGTCCCATCGTTACTCCTATCCAGATTTTGCGGTCTCGGCTTATTCAGGATGGTCACAAGTGGGTCAAACAATATTTGGTTCAGTGGGATGGTGCTCCAGACCCCTCGTGGGAAGTTGCAGATGTTCTCACTTCTTTGTATCCCAATCTCGACCTTGAGGACAAGGTCTCTTCTGATGGGGGAGGTAATGTGATGGAAGATGAAGATATGGGCCAGCCTAGAGTGGATCCAGTACAGGGGACATCAGATAATGGACATGAGGCAGTAGATGTTGGGCCACAGCCCACAAGAAGCAAGCGAACGAAGAGGAGGACCTGGAAGTTGAGGGAATTGGAGGAATAGGTCCATAAATAGGAAGTTAACAGTAGAAGGGGGCATGGAATATTTTATGAAATGTCTTCTCTCTCCTATGGACCCCCCCTTTCTGTTATTCTGTCAGTAGCGTCTTCCTCCCCGCATTTTCTTGCTCTCTCTGTTTGTACGGTTGATTTCTTCAATCATTTGCATTAATACAATTCAGTGACTACAGAAGTTTTACCTTCTGTTCCTTCATCCCTGTGCTATTTGTATTGTTGCGTTTTCATTAACTGTGACCATATCATGGCCAGACGTATTAATATCCATTTTTATGATCTGACCAATCCTATCTCCAATCCACAATAAGGCTTCACGATCATAATATTCAAGGGTAATCTTAGGCATTCTGACCCACACTGCCAACCTTGTCAATGGTAACTGTCCACGGAAGGAATAGAGGTTCCCATGGCCTCACAGTCAGATAGTGATCAAACAGTAACCAGGGGCCTCCAGTCAGCGCATGGAGGTAGTCCTCCTTATTGGTAAACTTAACCATAAAGAAACCATTACCAATATTGATTAAGTTGATCACACCGCGTTTGCATTTAGCCCAAAGAGATTGAAGGATTGAAAGGAGAATTTTATAGCCAATATTTCTGTCAAGTAGCTTCACAATTATAGCTTTATCCCAGGCTTTATAAGAGTCGTTTTTTGAACTTTTCAAAAAAGGAAAAAGTTGGAAAATTTCTATTTGTTTCTTCGGAGATTAAGCACAAAGGTTCTGAATCGTTCAGAATCAGAAATAACGTCACCAATCAAAGCATCATCAGCAGAAACCTTAGCTTGTTCGAAACCAGCAGCTGCACATTCCTTCTGAGAAACACCCCGTAACATATACCGTCCCACTCCCTTATGCTCCCCCCCCCAACACTCAACCTTGGCCATTCCTCATCCATGTCATTACCATCGCCATTCTTAAGCTTCTTGAAACTCCTGCTAATAATATCGTCTTCTTCAGTTGAAACCGGAACACGCATTGAACTCTTTTTACCAATGACAATCACCATCGCTTAGAAGCTACGCAAGTTACAATTAGTGCCATTTTCTTTTACATAACCTACATTTCACAATCTCTGGGGGTGCCTTCATTATATAATGGCCTGGTCAAATTGCATTATTAACTCTGGTAAAATGAACCCACGTCAGATTAAATTTAATACGTCTTCTTAAAATATTTTTTTTTCATTTTTCTTGATACAAATATTTTACACATCGTAAAAAACTTCAAAACATTGTAAAAATCCCACGTTCGGTGTAGTTTTAAGAAAAGAAAATCAACAAAAAATTGTAATAGGTAAAGGTATATTTATAATCGAATATGTTTTTATTGTGATGAAATATAGAAGATAATTTTTCAATTCGTTCAATTTTACAATATAGTTTGGGTAAAGGTATCTCACATGATGCATTGTCTTATACTCCCTCCGATCCTTAATATAAAACTTATTTGGGGAGTTAATCTTGATTATGAAATGTTTTATATGAGACGATCTCAGATCAGATGAAGAATTGATCTCAGATCGAGAATCATCGGGGAAAAGGAAAGGGAAAGTTTAGAGGAAAGAGAGAGAGAGAAATTGAAACTGAGAAGAAAATTCTGAATTGAATTCACTGTGTGACTGTACAGTTGAGTTTATACAAGTCTCTGAACCACGTGGGACCACTGAACTGTTACAACTAAAATAGTAAACAAACAAACAAACTTTAACTGAATTAAATATATTAACAAATAAAATATTATCTACCCATTTTCTTTATTACACTTTGTCAGCCCCCCACAAGCTGGAGCATGGATATCAGTCATGCCCAGCTTGGAAACAAGGGAATGAAATGGGCCCGGACCAAGAGGTTTAGTGAAAGGATCAGCAAGCTGATTGTGAGACCGAATAGTGCACTGCTGAACCTTATCACGAATAAGATGACAATCTAACTCAATATGTTTGGTGCGAGCATGAAATGTAGGATTAGAGGCAAGTTGAAGAGCTGATTGGTTGTCACAATATAAGAGAGCAGGCTGTGATCGAGAGACATGAAGATCATCTAACAAGTGTAAGAGCCACTGAATATCACATGAAGTCATAGCAAGTGCACGGTACTCAGCTTCACAAGAAGACATAGAAACGGTACTTTGCTTCTTAGATTTCCAGGAAATAAGAGCATGATCTAAGAAAATACAATAACCAATAATAGAGCGTCTAGAGTCAAGACAAGCAGCCCAATCACAATCACTAAACCCCTTCAAGGAAAAATCAGAAGTAGAAGGGAAAAACAAACCCTTGGAAGGAGTAGATTTCAAATAACGAAGAACTCTGTGAGCTGCTTTGAGATGAAGATCGGTAGGAGTGGCCAAAAACTGACTTAATTGTTGTGTAGCAAAAGCAATATCAGGCCGGGTTGTGGTGAGGTAGAGAAGGCAACCAACAAGCTTGCGGTATGAATAAGCATCAGATAAAGGAACACCAGAATTAAGATGAAGCTTGACTTTATTATCCATAGGAGTGGAAGCAGGTTTGCAATTAAGGTAACCTGTGTCAGTAGGTAAATCCAGCACAAACTTCCGTTGACAAACAGAAATTCCAGTACTATTACGAGCAATCTTAAGCCCAAGAAAATAACGTACCGAGCCAAGATCTTTAATTTTGAAAAGATGATCTAGATTACGCTTCACAGTATTAATTTCAGACATATCATTCCCAATTAAAAGAATATCATCTACATAGACCAAGAGGGCAGTAAAACCAGATCCAGAAAATTTGACAAATAAAGAGTGATCGGCCTTTGATGCAACATAGCCATAGGAGAGAATAGCAGAAGATAATTTCTGAAACCATTGCCTACTAGCCTGTTTAAGACCATAAAGAGATTTTTGCAGCCGACAAACCAAAGATGAATCAGAAGAATAAAACCCCGGAGGCAAAACCATGTAAACTTCCTCATTTAAATCCCCATGAAGAAAAGCATTATTCACATCAAGTTGCTGAATATGTCATTTATTAGCAGAAGCAAGAGCAAGTAATAACGGAACCGTAGTCATTTTAACAACAGGAGAGAATGTATCAAAAAAATCAATGCCCTCAGTCTGAGTAAAACCTTTAGCAACCAACCTAACCTTGTATCGATCAAGAATGCCATCAGACTTATATTTTTTTAGTAAAAACCCATATGCAACCAATTGGTTGTTTCCCTGGAGGCAAATGAGTAAGAATCCAAGTCTTATTCTGTTCAAGAGTAGAAATCTCAGCATCCATAGCATCCCACCAAGGTTTAAATTTGGAAGCTTGACGGTAAGTAGTAGGAATATCATCACAAGAAAGAGCAAGACAAAAAATTTTGTAGGAGGGAGAGAAAGAAGAAGAAAGAGAGGAAGAGAAGGGATACTTATCTCCGGAAGAGAAAGAGGCAGCTGAAGTAGTGAAGGCCAAGCAATAATAATCCTACAAATAAGTGGGAGGTTTATGTGGCCTAGTAGAAACGTGAAGAGGAGTAGATTCAGGTGTGAAAGAAGCAGAATCAGATGAGACAGAATCAGATTGGTCAGAAATAGGCAGGGAAGAGGCCAAAGGTATAGAAGGATCAGGTGGTGAATGAGGGAGAGCAGAATTTGGTGAGTAATCAAAGGAAACAGGACAAGGAGAAGAAAGGGGAGAGATGGAGGCTAGAAGTGGTAAAGAAGTATCATTATCTATTTGTGATGTATGTAAAGGATAAGGAAAAGAGGATTCATAAAAAATGACATCTCGAGAAATAAAAATGGCATTAGTGTGAAAATTTAAGAGTAAGTAACCCTTAGTGTGATTACGAAAACCAAGAAACAAACATTTGGAAGCCCGTGGATCAAATTTAGATCTATGTGCAGTAATAGTGGAAGCATAGCATAAACAACCAAACACTCTTAAATCAGAATAAGAAGGAGACTTATTAAACAAAGAAGTAAAGGGAGTGGAGTTATGAATAATAAGAGAAGGTAAACGGTTGATAATAAAAACAGCATGAGTAATCGCAAAACACCAATATAATTTGGGAAGTTTGGCTTGAAATAAAAGTGCACGAGCAACATTTAAAATATGTTGATGTTTGCGTTCCACAATGCCACTTTGCTGAGGAGTTTCAATGCAAGAAGTTTGGTAAATAATACCCTTTGATTTATAAAATGACTGCATAAAAAATTCAAGGCCATTATCAGATCGGATAATCTGGACCTTGGTATTATGTTGATTTTCAACCATAAGAATAAAATTTTGAATATGAATTCTAACTTCAGATTTAGATTTCATAGGAAAGACCCAAGTATAGCGACTGAAATCATCAACAATGGTCAAAAAATATTTAAAACCACGAATTGAAGTGACAGCAAAGGGGCCCCAAATATTTGTATGTATCAAAGAAAAAATTTTATTGCTCAAAGATGTGCTTACAGGAAATTGCAACCTCTTTTGTTTAGCCATATGACATGCATCACAAGGAGATGAGCTAGAATGACAAGAAATAAAAGGAAATTGCTGATGTAAAGTACGTAATGTCGAAAAGGAAAGATGACCTAGTCTATGATGCCACAAATCAAAAAAGGTGTCGGTGGAATGTTGTAAAGGTATAGTTGGTGAGGTAGGCATTGCTGGTGAAGGAATGGCTAGTGAAGTGGTCACAGCAACAGTAGGAGAACCTTTTGCAAGGTTGAGGAAGTAAAGACCTTCAAATACTTCAGCTGAACCAATCGTCTTCCAGAGAGAAAGCTCCTGAATATGACAAGTAAAAGATAAAAATATAAAGCAACAGGGAACATCACGGGTGAGTTTGGAGACAGACAAGATGTTAAAGGCAAAATCAGGAATATAGAAAACATTATGAAGGATTAAAGAAGATGAAAGGCAAACAGTACCAGAAATCACAGAAGTAATTGAACTATGATCAGGAAGTTTAATAGGAATTGGAGCAATAGAATGATAATCAGAAAAAAAAACTCAAGAGAATGACATACATGGTCAGTGGCGCACCAGTGTCAATGATCCAGGAATGCTTATGAGAAAAGGAACTAACTGGAGTTGATTTACCTGGATCCTGATGAGAGGAAGAAATAGCATGAATGGCTGGAGCAGGAGACGAAGTGGACAAATTGGATGAACCATATTTGACAAGATCAAGCAATTTTTGGTACTGTTCTGGCGTAAATTGCGGAGATGGCGGTGGTAAAATACCAGGGGATACATTCTTCAGCTCTTGTACAGAATTGGAAACTGATTCTTGTGTATGTAGTTGATTAACCGATGAGGAAGCATTTCTGAACTTGAAGCCAGGGGGAAAGCCATGTTTGCGATAGCAAGTGTCAATAGTATGATGAGGATTATTGCAATACGTACAGAACTTCTGATTAGCAGAACCAGATCCTGAGTTATGAAAATGCGGTCGAGAACCATGAGCAGAAGCATTCAAAGGACGTGAGGGTCCTTTATTAAACAAGACAACTGGTTCCATTACAGAAGCAGTAGGCATCTCACGTTCTTGTTGTAAGAGCAAAGAGAAAACCTTATTGACAGTAGGTACTGGCTCAATCAACATAATCTGAGACTTTACAGACGCAAACCGATCGTTCAAACCCTTCAAGAACCTCAATGTATAGTCATTTTCTCGGTATTGAACACAAGAACACGTGAAATTACATAAACAGCGATTAATAGGCCAAAGAATCATATATTCATCCCAAAATATTTTCAACTTCGTATAGTATTCGCTTACCGACATATCACCTTGCTGGAAAGAGAATATTTCATCCAGTAGCTCAGCCACACGAAAGACATCACTCTGAGCAAATCTATCTTTCAAATTGATCCAAATGTCAGAAGCTTTGTCCAACCATAAAATACTCTGTGCAATCGTTGGTGAGATCAATCTGGTGAGCCATGAACACACCATCGTGTTACACTATAACCAAGCAGAATAATTCGAAGCAGAGACCACCGGCCCTGGAATCATTCCATCCACAAACACAAGCTTATTCTTCGATTGGAGTGCCATCTTCATGGCTCATGACCAGGAATGGTAATTTGGTCCAGTCAAGACCGGACTAACCAACACTAACGCAGGATTCTCGTTAGGGTGCAAATAATATGGACTAGAGACATTTGGAGTCGAACCAGAGGAAGACGGTCGAGCTCTTGCATCATCAGCGACTGACGAAGAGTCAGCCATAGCAGCGGCTTGCTCTGATACCATGAGACGATCTCAGATCAGATGAAGAATTGATCTCAGATTGAGAATCATCAGGGTAAAGGAAAGGGAAAGTTGAGAGGAAAGAGAGAGAGAGAAATTGAAACTGAGAAGAAAATTCTGAATTGAATTCTTTGTGTGACTGTACAGTTGAGTTTATACAAGTCTCTAAACCACGTGGGACCACTGAACTGTTACAACTAAAATAGTAAACAAACAAACAAACTCTAACTGAATTAAATATAATTAACAAATAAAATATTATCTACCCATTTTCTTTATTACACTTTGTCATTATATATATATATATATATATATATATATATATATATATATATATATATATATATATATATATATATATGTATTTTATGTTTTTCTAATATGCCTCTAGGCTTCCTCAACAATAACCGGGAAAAAAAAAAAGAGAGAATTAGGAAAAATGATTAAAATGTTTCAAGAAATATACGTTGCGTTAACTAACTCCTCTAATATGATTAAATTATGTAAATATATTACTATGTTGGGGGGGAGGGGGGTATAATATTACATCAAGTATTGCCTAATATTAAAATTTTGTGAAGTGCTTTCCCATTACAGCCCGAAAGTTACTTGAGAAATAAAGCAGACCGACTTGTATATCATTAAAAAAAAATGTAGAACATATCTTTGGCAGATACACTTTTAATTTTTTTTTAAAAAAAAAAATCTAAACAGCATTATTACATCAGGCAAATGCTAGTTTCTCAAAGGGAAAGAAAATGGGAATCAAAAAATTGAATTTAAACACGCCCATAATGAGGGGGAAACAATCTTAACATGGGCTGCTTCCATTGCAAAATGGAGTATTAAATTCTGTCCTGAGAATCACTTAGAGAGATTTTCTAATAGAATGGATGGAGGCAATTAAACTAGAGTAGATAGAAAAGTTAATTGGGAGATTTTTCCTCCAAAGTTGTCTTCTGCACACAAACAAAAAGGAAAGTGGGATGAAAAGTGAAGTTATAGCGAGGCTGCCCCAAGGCCTTTCGATGGTCGAGGAATCATTTGATGATAGGAATGTGGATGGACCCATGCCCACTAAAACTCAAGTTAAGTGTTGCGAGTGACGTCTCTTAAACGGGTTAGTGTTCATGGGATCCAATCCAAACGCAACGAGGGGAGCTTTTCTTTTGCTTGTTGACTTCGCCCATAACTTCCTTGTTTCCAGTTTAATTATACTGTTGAGATATTACGCGAAGCCATAACCAGTCATGTGAAATGGAATGTAAGTTCTACTATACAAATTTTATAGTACTATATTGATAAGTACGGTAATTTTTTTTTTAAAAAAAAAAAACTGAGGGAGATCAGATTTTAACACACAAATAATATTCAAATACACACCCAAACAAAAGGATATATTTGAACCTGCTTCCTCCCATGGACAAGATATACAATCACGTACTGTTAAAAATTGTTAACACTTTTTAAAAATAATCATAAGAACAAATGGTCTTTGGAGGAAGCATATGCACGGAAGAACTTGACAGAGGTTCAGGTAAATATTGCTGGTGGTTCGGAATCATCGATATCCCGGCATGGCGGTTGGGGCTATAATTTACTACTGGTATTCTGAGTTGCGTGCGTTGCGGCGTCACATAAATTAGTGCTCCATGTGGCTTCTCTTCCCGCAAGGTCAATTGTATATTTCTTTTGGACGTATCCTCTCCACTAAAATCTCAATGCATGAAAAAAAAATAGAGCAAAAATTAATCTTAAAACCTTTATAGTTTTATCTAATTTTAATTAAATTCTTGCAGTTGTGTCACACAGCTCTTGTAGTTTTACCTATTTTTAATACAATTTAATCAAAATTTTGTAATTATTATAGTTTTACCCCTTTAATTGGCTCTAGATGACGTAGTTGTAAGAATCATTAATTGTACACTTAAAAATTCAGGAACTAGCCAACACAAAGTGCTCCTTATCTAATTGACATGCATGGGACTTGTTTGGGTTGAATGAAGAAACAGATCTATGTAAGTCAAGATAAAACTCCTCCAAAAAAATTTACTTTATATATCGTAAATCATATTAAAAAAGTAATTTCTTCCACTAATCAAATTAGATACATAATTTCTACAATCATCTCATAACATATAGCAAGAAAATACAACTTGGGATGTGTGTATGTGTATAGACACACTTATGCAAGCCAATAAATTACACGCTCTTATTCATAATTTTCTGAATCTTCAGCTCGCCCAACAACACGGCTCACTACTTAATTATTAAATCACACAAACACACACTCTGCTTTTATTGCCCTCGACCAGATTGATAATGACGCCCAGCAATCTAGTTTTGCTTGGGGCAGGCTGGCCATTTCCAAACCTTAGGAGAGAGTGTCTTCAGAGCCGCATTCCTCTCGAAGAAGTTGGTTGGCCTCAGCTCAAACGAAGTGCTCAACAGGGGCATTATTGGAAAATCCTCTTGTGCTGGTACGTGATGAATCCCCACCACATGCCACAGCACTATGTCCTTGTTCTCGATATTCCTGTCCCTGCAATATTAATCACATTATTAATTGATATTATTATTTATGCATGTTCGTGGGTGAATCTGAAAAAAAAAATAATCTTACTCTTTCGTCCAAACGGCCAAGGTATTGTCTCCACGGCTCTGATCAACGTATGGTCCACCCGCCCACTTCTCGCTCCTGTTATAAGGAGTAACCCACACATTATAGTTTGTAAAAGCTCCTCGTATTTGTGGGTAATCATCTTCAGTCAAAAGCGGATGAGCTGGCATCGCCGGAATGAGGCGGTAGCCGACTTCGTTTCCGACGGAGGTCTTCTTGTTAGGGTTGACCATGGCTAGCTCCGACGGGCTAGTTCCTAGCCAGATCTTAGCTGCAGATTCATTCTTCAGTGTTTGAGCTTCAGCAATCCAGTAGCTCTTTCTTTTTGAGCTACCGTCTGTGACTTTCACAGCCTTCAAATCTGTCTTCACCAACGAGTTTTCCTCGCCGTCAATGTCGAGGTCAAGGTGGTAGATGTAGAAGTGGTCGTGGTATACTCCGATGCTGTTCTCCGACACCAATGTTCCATGTTGTTCTTCCTTTATCTCGTCCTTGTGCTTAATCTCAACCGCCTTAATTTCCAGCATTCCAGACAGCGCTATCTATTGAATTGAACACAACAAACATCACTAGGGACATATTCAGGTCTTAAAAATTTAGGCTAGAAAACTGTAAATTAGCATAAAAATTAAGGTTTAATGTTTTTGTTTTTGCTCTGAAAATATTTTTTCTGTCACACTCACGTAAAAGTGAGTGAGCCCCACTAATATTTTTTCTCTCTTTTCTTTACAATAAGACCCACTCACTTTTATGTAAGTGGGGCAGAAAAAATATTTCTGCAGCAAAAGCAAAAACATTAAACTCTAAAAATTAACTTTAAGAATCAAGGATCTTATTTAGATAGAGTAATTAAATTACTGTCTAATTTAACACTGTCACGTTAAACCTTTTTATAACACAATATTTTTATAATATAATACTGACCTTCTAAAAATGTTCTTTAACATAAATTTTGAAAATTGTTACAATATTTAAGGATATTTAAATTTAAATTTTAAACTGATGTAAAGATTATAAAATTTGTGGGATTTAATTTGCTGTATGTGGATCTAGAAAAAAAATGGGTCAGTTTCTTTTATCATCTCTTATAATTTTAAATTATGTTTATCAAGTCAATTTAAAATGTCACAATACTATTATATCTTTTTTTTTTCATCTTTTCAATCAATAATCTAGATATGTTTATAAGGGATAATTAAAAAAAATGATGAGAGAGCCAGCTTAAAAAAAAATAGTGTTCTTTTTTTGTAGGTTGAGATAATTAGGTAAATAATGTTTGACGTGTGATCCGAGGTTGTCATACGATTTTTACGGCTATTTCGGCGTTTTCTATGAAACAAGGCATAGATCCACATTGGATGAGCGGGGAATCTCATCCCAAAAGGAGTGTTTTTTTAGTAAAACAAATTCATAGATTTTTTTCATTTTTTTGAATTGTTATATTTAACAGCGTGAGGTATTATTTTTTCGCTCAGAACAGCATGAGGTATTCAAAATAACATTTCGTACCTCAAACTAATTAACTTTTAATGCATCTAATAGCAATTGGGAAAATAAATGATAAGGTGCTAAATATACCAAAAATTAATTAATTGAACTAATTTAAGATATTGTGTACTACCACTCTCTGGTCCTATTTATAAGTCATATTTTGACCAAATCACACATATGAGATATTGTGTACTACCACTCTGGTCCTATTTATATGTCCTATTTTAACCAAATCACATATACCAAGGAGAAGTAGTTAGTTCAATGATTATGAGGTGAATTTTCAACTTTACCCTCATTTATGATTGAGTGTTTTCTACTTTTTTTTCTCTCTCTATTTTTATTGGTACAATTAATATTGGCGAAATTGTCACAATCTCATTTATTTGGTCAAAGGTGACTTATAAATAGGATCAAATTTTTTTTGGTCAAAAGGGACTCATAAATAGGACCAGAGTGGTACTAAATAACATTTTAGAATATTTGGTGCTACCGAAAAAATATTTCAGATAAGAATAAATAAAAATATTTTACAATTCAAGTAAATAAGAATAAATAAATAAAAAGGGCTTCCTCACCACTTTGAGGGATGAGCATGCCTCATAGATCCGCTGGCCGGGCATGCGGACCCGAGTGACATACGGGATCGTTCGTCGTTTAACAAATGTGAAATGAGATGACTAAAGGGAGAGAGTAATGATACGTACCCCCAACTTGAGGGACCCACTGATCTTGAACTCCCAATCGAGAACGTTGTCGTAGTTGCTCACAGTCACCACCGATCTCACCACCAAGCTCACATCTGACCTCACCTCACGAAGCTATCAACAATTACGAGACAACCACAGCAAAATCAATTCACGATATTAATCATCACAAAAACATGTGACGACAATGATACAAGAAAAACGCACAGTTTGATCGGGAATGTCATTCTCAGTGTGACGCCACGAGATGCCTCCGTGCATTTCGAATATACAGAAGGCGTTTTCGAGGAGTGAGGGGTTTCCTTGGTGGTCATGAAGATAAGCATCCATGAACTGAGCATTAGGCGGACAGTCTCGGTCAGGCTCCAACGACACCATGGACTGTCCGAACCCGAATTCGCCGGCGTCGAAAAATGTCTTGTAGTACCATTCATCGGAGGGATCCTGGTACGGTACGAACAGTTCCGAGATATAGCCTCTGTAAAGCACCCTACGAGACTTGTGCTTGTCCAGATCGTAGATTGATGCCAGCGATATGACCACTCCTGCTCTCACATCGTACCCAACATGGAACTTCCAATTGGCCCAGCTGTAACCAATAACATCCCCAGCTTCATCAACTCAAATCAAAGAATAGAACCAAAAATACTGCAAGAAGCAGGTGTCGTGCCAAAGCCTCCATTTCTATGGGAAGCTGTGCGGCTTAAATTACTCTACTTCATTAAATTACAAACTTGGGAATAATTCTCAAATAAGCACAAAGCATGAAAGAAAAGTCATGGGACAAAAACTTAACACATTTTGGGACAAATTACAATTCATAATATAGTTCTTTTCCCCAAATATTATGCTTACTTGCCCCCTTTTCACTATTTCTCTTAATTTTTATAGCCCCACAACCGCTGCTTGTTTGGCATAACAATTTCAAGCTTTTAAAAAAAGAGTTATTTAATTGTGATTTACGTTATATATACGATCTTAATTTATGTAAGTAAATAGACCTTAATTTAAGTAAATAAATATTTTTTAAGACCTTGCGATTTAACTTGCCCCTAGTCATATATCATGCACCAGTCTATTTCTTTGAATCAAGTGAACACTCCAAGACACCTATTCCGGCCTTTTTTGGCCGCACTATTGTCAATTGTCTATGCAAAATCTACAAGCAGAAAGGAAACCATCGGGACTACCTCATAGTTTTGGAAAATGTATGCTCGATTTATTTTGGAACAAAAGCATGATATATAGGACCAGGGTAGTTAAAAACTCGATTTATCACTACGATTTTACGTTTTTACGATTTTTTTTCATTGAAACGATTTTACTAATTTTCCAAACGCTTTTAAGTTTTTACGATTTTTTTACGTTTTTACTACGTTACGATTTTAGATTTTATGATTTTTCATTCTCCTTGCGTTTTCAGGTAAAATCTACGTTTTCACTACCATGTATAGGACATTATTGAAAACGTTTTTATTAAAAAAATTTTTTTGAAAATTACATATGCCTTTAATGCTTTTTAAAAAAATTTATGGACCTGAGATTAATAAATTATTTGGTTCGTGATTTATAAATGATACTTGAAGATACAAATTAAATACACCAACAAACTCCTGTTCTAAATACAAATCATTCTTCACAATTAATGAATTTACACATACTCCACCTATAATTCCTTTTTGTCTAAAAATGGAATAATTAATGGGGTTTATACTTTTTATGTTGCATGAGAAGAAGAAGATTCCTACACACACAAGAAATGATGGAACTCACATACACATATATAATAAATTATATATATATAGGTCCCACCATTTTTTTATGTGTGTGTGACTTGAGGATACACTTTTCCTATAACATGAGAAGTATTTTTCCTATAATTAATTAAATTGTTAAATCAGAAATGTTTCTCAATACTCTTATTGATTATGCTGTACTCCACCTATAATTCCTTTTGTCTCTCGTCATTTAAAAATTAAGTTTCGAACATATTGATGTTTGACTGATTTAAGAAGCGATTTTGGACAAAATTTTTCTTAAATGCTTACCTCACACTGCAACTGTATATTTATATTTTGATTAGCTTCTGTATATTTTAATTGGTGTTTAGAGAATAAATTTTACTGATTTAAATTTATAAGGTAAACATATACAATAAATTTTATCTCAACTTGCAAAAAAATAATCATTAAAACCACAGTTTCAGAGTTACTTAACGGCATGTGTCAATAGAATAATAATAAAGATTTTACCATTAGTTTTTATAAAGAATAAAATAAATGATATTTTAATAACTGCGAAGAAATATGTTATTTTCAATCTTTTATGGATTTTAAAAGTTTTTCAGATAAATGATGCAGTTTTTTTTTTTTAAAAAAAATATTTTAAGGGATTTACACTTTTCATATTACATGAAAAAAAAAAAAAAAAATTCTTCCACACGCCTGAAATGGTGAAACCCACATCTTTTTTTTTTAAAAAAAAACAAACTCAAACATGAAAATAGTAAAATTATATCTTTTTGTATCTCAAGATAATACACTTCTCCACCTCCGATATCCCACGTTTTAATACCACGGTTTCAGAAAATGATTTCTTTTATGCACAGCTGAGAGTAGTTAACACCCAGTCCATATATACCTGACGCTGTGGCCTTGGATCTTGAATCCTGGCCCTTCTGGTTGCACTATGGCCACGCCGTGAAGCTTAGGACCAAAAGGTGGTGGTTGATGTTCAGCTCGATACTCTGTATTCTCGGCCCTAGGCACAGTTTCTACAGATCTATCCTGGTACTTAATAATCTGCATCTTCTCAATATCCACCACTATGATTATCCCATTGATTGGCCTCACATATATATTTGCCGTCTCACCCATCATAAAACACTCTACTCTCAAAGCCGGACTACTTTTGGTCTCACCGTACCACCCAACGGTAAAACTCGAACACACAACGTCCGACAAGTTAAGCCCTCTCTTTTTAACGGACTCAATGAAGGGTCCGTACTTTAAGGGAAGTGAAACGGCCTGGCTTTGTTCGTCGACGGTCAGGGTGGGGAAGCCGTTACCGGTGTGAACATTATCGGAGAGGATTTGTTGGGTTTTGAGGTTGATAAAGATCTCGCGGGTTTGAGAGTTGACCATGATGATGACAAAGGCGATACGAGGGATGGGTACGAGGTTTTTGTTGGGTGAAGAGGCCCATTTAAGGAGGGTGGACTTGTCGGGATCGTCGAGGCCGACATAGTGGAAGCCGGTGTTGGTGGGGTATCTTTTGAGCACGATGGTTCTGATCAGTGTAATCTCGTCTTCGGTGAGAGGGTCGAGTGGGTGGTCGGTGGTGGTGATCGGAGAAAAAGGGGTGGCTGAAGCGGAGGATACTGATCGGAGGTGGAGGGAGTGTAGGGCAAGGAAAGAGGTGAGAGAGAGAAGTATTCTCATGGAGAAAGCCATGGCCTACTTGCTCCTCTTCTCTGAGTGGAGCTTGCTCGGTGCGGAGAATGGATAGCGACCAAGTTGTTGGCATGATATTTATGGTGCTGGTTTTATTTGGTCTGGCTCAAATTAAAAATCACAGCAAAACTAATGACGGGATGTAAATTGTACAGTAATGAAATGGAGTGATGATTGGATAACATTTATTGAATATGTCATGAAATAATAATAACAACAAATTTTTATTTTATCTATCTACAAAATTGAAGTGTTGTACTCATCACCAATATTGGATTTCCTACTAGCTATATGTGTTTGTTTGGGTAAGTAGTGAGAAAATTTACAAAATTGATGTGTTGTGCTGATCACCAATCTTGGCTATCTAACTATATGTTCTTGTTTAGGTTGGTGGTGAGAGAAATGATGTATTTTTAATATGACTTTTGTAAAATTAAGATAGAATAAAAGTTAAATTATATAAATATTAAGATGGAAAATAACTGAAATATGAATGAATTTTATTAAATACTATATATATATATATATATATATATATATATATATATATTCAATCATTGAAGATAAAAAGAAAATTTAAAAAAAAAGTTAAACTATTATTTAAAAAAATTATAAACAAAAAAATTAACAAAAATTAAAAAAATCTTCTTCTTGAAACTCGCGAGCATGGGCGGCTTGGCGCTCAATTTGCTGGAATTTGGAAACCCCATGAGGCCAAGACTAGAATCCTCCAAGGCTTCTGGTGGGTCATCTTCTGCAGGGTTGGGATAGTACTTACCGTCAGGGACTCAGGGCCTATAGCCAAAGGAGCTCGCGGAGTTCTTCGAAATGGACGAGACGGAGAATGAAGCAAGGGTCTGAATGAAGCGTGTCCAGAATTTACAGCGACGAACACTCGCCAAGCTCGCTCAAAGTGAAGGTGTGTTTTTTGGGAGACGCTCAGTTAGGCAGAAACATACCCAAATACCTCTGTCTTTTTTTAGAAGATTCTGTATTGACCATTTATTACATATTCTTCTGGTCCTGTCAATAATTGGAAACGATTTTTTTAAAATATTTTCTATAAGATGCGGTATTGACTATTTATGACATATTTTTCGGGCAAAACAGGGACTATTTATTACATATTTTCCTTTTACCGTTATCCAACGTTGATAAAAGGAGATAAGAAACGTTTAAAAGATATACTGCGTATTTAATATGGGTAGAGTAGAAATTTTTTGAAAATTTGTAATCAAGGTTAATAAGTTTTTAGGTCTCCATTGGTTCCAACGAAAATGAAAAGAAAAATTCTTAGGTTAAAATGTAATTCGAATCTAAAGAAAAATTGCTATAGATACTCAACTGTCTACGCTTATTTACAACAATTTTATATAAGTATATGTCTGTTTGGATTCTTTTATTTTTAACTTAAAAGTAATTTTTAAGCTAAAAAAACACTAAAAGTTGTTTGGTAATCATATAAATTTCTTAGCTTAAAAATTACTTAAAAGCTGAAATTAAAAATAAGCTATTTGATAAAAATTTTATCATAAGCACTTTTTCTATAAAAATTATCATAAAAGGTATATTGTAAAAAGGTGATGGTGGCGGTGGCGGCGGCGGTTGTGGTGGGGGCGGCGGCGGTTATGGTGGTGGTGGCAACGGCGGCGGTGGCGGCGGCGGCTGCTGTGATAATGGTAGTAGTATTCGATCGAGAGATTTCAGGTTCTTTAAAAAAAAAAAAAAGAGCTTAAAAATAAGCTCCTATGAGAGTTTATTTTTAAGCTCTTTTTTCTTTATTATAAAATAGGCTCTTATAATTATAAGAGCTTTTATAAAATCTTGTTTGGCTAACAGACATTTACTAGTTTACTACGGCTATATTTGAATTCAAGTATCTCCAACATAAAATCTTTCTACATTATTAACAAAAATTTGACACGGTTAGTAGATGATTAGATCCCTTAAACATGATACCGTGAATTCAAACTAAGTTGTGTGCAGAATAAAATAAAATAAGGCTTTATTGGGATAGACAAAACTCTTTTGACCAAAAAAAAAAGGGATAGACAAAACTCACTTTAGTTAGTCTTTAGCTGTCGATAAGGAGATACCGTTTGGATTCAACAAAAGGAAAAAAATCCATTTTATATTATAGATGAAAGAAAAAAAAGTTTTGCTTGCCACAATGAAAAGTTAGATATTACGTATTGTGTTTAATATAAAATCTAGTTTATAGTAAATTATAAACTAAATAACTGCAAATAGTAGTGGGTTTATACTTTATACTGGCATAATACATATTAGAGCTATTTGTTAATTGTGTGCGCTTGCTAGTACTTATTGCGTGTCATCTGATAACCTCCATGGTGCGGTCATCAGTCACTGGCCAGCTTCTTTTTGGCTGGAATTCAGCTTCATCTCATCCCTTTCCTTGTTTTTTTTTGGTCAAACATCCCTTTCCTTAACCGCAACTATTTTATCATCTCCCTCTCTTTTCATTCAACTTTTTCTTCGGCCTCTTGGCTTTCCGGATCCTCTCCCTAGTCCATGCTAAATTACTAACCTGTACAGGATACGAGATTTAAGTGGTACTATTTCCGGTTCTAATTATAAGAGCTAGTTAATTTTCTTTAGAGAAATTAAGGAAGTTAAATAAGTTACTTAATCATTTTATATTTTGTGTTTTCTTATATTATATATTAGTTTATTAGTTTAACTAATCAATTTGAAGAAAAAAATAAAAATAAAAATATTCTAAAGTAAATTAATTAGCTTTCTTAATCTCTCCAAAAAAGTTAACAAGCTCTTATAATTAGAACTGGAGGAAGTACATTCAGAACCCCGAAATATTTTTCTTTTAACAATTAATATATTAAACTAATTTTTGGTACATTCAGCATCATAAAATATTTTTACAAGCACATAATATTCTAAAATAATTTTTGAAACAATTTTACATTTAAAACATTTTTTCAGTAACAACGAGCAAACCAAAACAAACTTTGATATGACTGTTACCAAAATAATATTTGAAATGGTGAATCTATTAAAAATAATTTTAAAATATCGAGAGTTATTAGAAATATATTCTAAGATGATAGATGGAGATGCAATCCATCCTTCAAAATTTAACCTCCACCCGTAGGGGTGAGCATGGCCAGGGCTGGGTAGGGGTGAGACTCCTGCTCGATGCCCAATCCTGTCTGATAAAAGCCCTAATTATTATTGGGCTGGGTAAGTATGGGTAGGGCAGGGTGGGCTTCCCCTGTCCAAATAGTGACGCCATGTTATGCTCCATAAAGATTCTAGTTCATATTTTATCGAATTTTAAAGTTTTAAAGATACCTGAAGTATATTATAATATATTTAGATATAATAATATAAAATATTTTAAATAAAATAGTATGTATAGAATAATGCTCGATGCCCAGCCTTGTCCGATAAAAGCCCTAATTATTTTTGGGCTGGGCAAGTATGGGCAAGGCAGGGTGGGCCTCCCCTGTCCAAATAGTGACGCCATGTTTTACTCCATGAAGATTCTAGTTCATATTTTACAGAATTTTAAAGCTTTAAAGATACCTTAAGTATATTATAATATATTTAGATATAATAATATAAAATATTTTAAATAAAATAGTATGTATAGAATAATATTATTATATTTAATTTTCTGGGCAGGACCAAATGGGCAGGGCAGGACCCCTTGCCCGATGCCCAACTCTACTTAGTTATTGGCCCAGCCCAAAACTGCCCAAATTTTCTTTGTGCCACTTTTTTAGGGCTGGGCAGAGCAATTTTTTACCGGACTTTAGCGGACGTACAGGACATCTGGGCACCATGCTCATCCCTATCTATCCGTGTGTGTCTTCCTTTATCTTATTTTTGGATGCAATAAAGGGACCATCCTTGCTTTGTTTGGCCAGATTAATTATAGAACCTTGTGCCATCTCTGTGCATACAATCCCTCTCAACCTTCCCACTCCTTGCCTATGCCCCCTCAATCCACATTTCATGCTCATAGTGTTCATCCACAAATAAAAAGTTTTTTTTTCATTTTATGGAAAAAAAAAATACTCCATACACTAAAATTTAAGTAACTTAAGATATTGAGTATTGAAGAAATATTAAGTGCCACAAGAAACAAATTTCAAAATACTGGTATTGTAGGAAAAATATTTTTGAATACAAGATTAAAAATTAATTTATTTGAGATATTGAGTACAAAAAATATTTTCAGATTTGACATATAATTTAATCTAAATAAACAAATATACATAAAAAAAAATTTAAAAAGTGGTCCTCATCCCAAAATTAGAGGGATAAATAATACATACTTATCTTTTAGATTAGCAAAGAAAATGAACCCATGACCGGCGGCTATTTACTCTCCATCACCTTTGTAGATATATTGGCATTGAACATTTAATTATGTCTTCAAATTATACATCCAATGTCACATGTGATACCCAGGGGAAAAAAAACGGCGGCTATTTATTCTCCATCACCTTTGTAGACATATTAGCATTGAACATTTAATTACGTCTTCAACTTATACATCCAATGTCACATGTGGTGCCCAAAAAAATAATAATAATGTCACATGTGGTGCCCCAGTCCCCATGAGCAACGGGTTGGGTTCCTCTCGTCAAACTTTTTCTTATTATCTCTCATAATCTATAAATTATATCCGTTTAATCAATACAATACTACTTTTTTTTTTCTCATTTTCCCAATTAATGACCTAGATGAGCTGATGAGAAAAAAGATTAGGAGATGATCTTCTTCCATGAGGATCTTGCTAGATGGTCATTTGATTGGCCTCTGCTCAGCTTTGTATTATACTGCTTGTTTCCATAAAACATGTTTTTCTACTTCGACAATGATATTTATTTAGAAAATTTTTTAAAAAATATCATTTAAACTTTAAAATTCTAAATAAGTGATTTATTAACAAAACGAGTTATCAATTCCTTGAATGATCTTGTTAATCACATTACTAATATTGTCAATAGGATTTTAAAGTTTAAATGGTATTTTTTGGTCATTTTCTCTATTTATTATCCCCAAGTCACATCTAATTATTTAACTAATCCACAAAAATAAAAATAAAAATAGTTAAAAGAAAGGTAAAATGACAACAAGGTTCCAATTAGGGAAAATAACATCATAAAAGTCTCATAGTTTATCGATAACAAGTGAAAAAACAACAATTAACAAATGGATGAGCTATCATTAACAAGTTTTATGACATTTTTGATATTATTTGTCTTCTTTAGAATCTTAATGCCATTTTCCCTAAAAGAAATTATTTTTTTGAAAAGTTGTCTCATTTTAAATTTCAAAAAATAACCTTACCAGAATGCGATACATTTTGACACCACCTTCTCGTTTTGTCAATCTCCCTACCATAATTACTCTACAATTTCTACGCCAATAGAATTATTAAATAAAAAGGAGGATTAAAAAACTCATAGAAAGGAGCTGATGACAAATAGGATCTAGCAGGAGTATTCTTCTTTAGCTATAAGTATATTTCAATCCAAGGTAATCACAACTACTTGATATATTATTACCTTATTTCTTACCTTCTAGGGTAGAATACTTAGAGTTGATAATTAAATACTATAAATAAATTCATGAGTGAGCATCCACTTTAGTTCTTCGTTCATTTGCTCTAAGTTTTAATTTAGCTCTTCATGCTTAATGACTTGGTTACGCCATTTTTCATGTGGTTTGACAAATTCCCCTAATGCAAAAATAGCTGATAGTATATGTTTTCTGGCCATCATCAGCTTATGCTATTTGTCATTAAATGGTCATTTTAATATCTATTAAATAAAAATTTAAACAACCTTCATATATACACATATTTTAAAACATTGCTTGTTATCATCACAAATTAATCTTTTAATTCAAACAAGCAGGGAAAAAAAATAAAGAAATGCTCAAGCAATAAAAATCCGTGTAAAAAAACACAACACTTCTCTCGCCATTAATATAAGACAAATTAACATAATTTTGTTAGATTGAGAAAGTTGGTTGAGTTAATTAATATAATATGTATTTTCTAAAACACTATTATCATCTTTCTTAATTCCATTATCTCATCTCATTCTTGATTAATGTTGAGGGAGATCAATACAGAATAAATTAGGAAAATATTGATAAATATAAAAAACTATATCTTATATTTAGAATTAATATCAGCTCTCTAAATATATTTTATATTAAGGACAGTTGGAGTATAACAAAGTTAAAATTGTTGGGTCCACTGGGCGAAAAAACGAGCAGCATGTAATTGATGCTTCAGTGATCCCCACTTGTTAACTTACGAAAACGCCGAGCACTCCTTTCCTTCAATTCCATTGTGAGAGGGATGGGCTTTTTTTTCCCAAGGTTGTTAGAATTTTGATTCATATAGAAATGGACAAGAAGAAAATGTTGAAGAAACCCACCCAACACACTCTTACGTGGTGATAGGCAATCTTCTTATTATATATTTCCATTCCAAGTCGAACAATGCCTACTCATGTCAACCATAACGAGGCCTTGATTACCTAGTTGCTCCATTATTTCCTTGAATGAGAGACAAAATTCTCTAAGTTGAAACACATTTTTCAACAAGAATGGAACCCACGAGTGCTAGAAGGATCATGGTCTTCTCAAATGGAAAGACCGGGCACAATTATGGTCTGGATATAGTCATCACCTGTCAGGGAACCTTCATAGAACAGTTATATATTTTATTCCTTACTGTTCTAAACCCGACTTACACTATTTATAACTTTTCATCAATGATTGTAATATCTTATCGGTCAAGCAAATAATATTGAACCAAAATCTATTCAAATCACGTGCGGGTTATAATCAAGAGATATTTTAGTCAAAACAGTATTTAATCTTAATCAAAACAATAATCTAGCAATAATTAGAATATCCTCATATGATCAAGTAATAATTATGATAATATCTAGCTATAATATGGAAATATCTAACAAAAAAACAAGCACATTAATCAATTAATCAATAAGGCGAGTTGGGCTTATTTGGGACTTCACACTGGCCATCCAATCCATATCCTTCTTTTTCGTAGTACAACCTATCTCTACTTAATCCTCAAATTCTCTTAGGAGAATCATTAAGCAGTTTCAAATAGCAAAAGTAATTATTCAAAAGTCATACAATAATTGAGCTATATGCAGTGAATCAGTGGCGGAACCAGGAAAAAAAAAAGCTCGGGCCAAAAAATAAACTTATTGAACTACTATCTTTAGTTCTTATTATAAGGCACTAACTAACAAGTATATTTAGTCCTTTTTACAAGGCACTTGCTTGTTTCTAAATAGTATTAAATATTTTTATGTATACCCATAATTAAAAAGGTAGTGAGTGAGAGTAGTAATTAATAAAAATTAATTATTACTCTTTTTTTGAGCAAAAAAAGAGTAATAATTAATATAATATTAAAATTTAGTATAATTAATAGGGATAATATTGAAAATTACTTAAATTTTCGGACAAATTTAATAACTTTAATTGTTTTTATTGACTTGTGAGAATTATTAGCTAGTTCCTTAACTAAGGACCAAAGGGAGTATTTACTAAATAGTATCAAATAACCTTGAAAATACAAATAAATAATAACTGATAATTTTAAATCAAAACAATATGTAAGATGATACTAACTTTTTCAGTATTTCAAACAAGAATTTTACTTTCTTTTCACAGCCCAATGAGTAATGAAACAAGCATTATATTGATAGAGAAGATAAAAAATTAGCTGGAGCCAAATGCCTAAATTTGTGACCAAATAAAATATCATATAATAAATACATATATATTTTCAAAAATTTTATAAAATTAGTCGGGGCCAGCATCAAGTAGTTCCACCGCTGGCAGTGATGATACCTGGTACAGAAAATGCAGCAGGTTGAGTCATGTTAACAACTCAGTACACATTTCAATTATTAGATTGCTCCCGCGAGATGCACTAGGCTGTTTGGATAAAAAAGAAAAAAAAAGAAAAAGCACTTTTATGGTTACAACCATGGTTTGCTGGGAGATTATCTAAACACCTGGAAAAATTGAAAAATCACTTTTTTATACAAAACTATGGTTTTGAAAAATATACTTTTTCCTACATACTTTTTCTCTTTCCTCCCTCCCTCTTCCCTTTCTTCTCTTGCTATCAAATTTTTGCTGCTACTTCCTTTAATTCTTATTATAAGGCACTAGCTGCCAACATATTTTAGTCATTATTATAAGGTATCAACTGCCTCTTGTTCGCCTCGCAAATTTACGAGTTTCGCAAGTAATAAAGTGATTAAGAAAAGTATCGTTTCCACGAGGATTTGTTTAACAAATTAGTCAAGCAAGAGGTTTAGTGAATTCAATCAAGTTGAGCTAGAACAAAGTTTTCATGTGGAATGAGAATTTTCAAAGACTTTTTCTAAAACTAAAAATTGCTAAAGGAAAATGACTTTTGACTTCAAGGATAATGGAGCCTAGGATTCTTCTTCCCCTTTTGCACTTTATAAAACTTGGTTAACTTCCTCTCTAATAGCATTTCAATACATACATGTGTTAGTTTAGAGTTCAATAACACTAGAAACGCTCTCTCAAGTCAAAATCAAGTTTTTCTTCTCACTAAAATGTACAATCTCTTGCTACAATTAGTAAGAATCAATAATTAAGCAACAACCCTAATGTGACAATGCAAGGTTAGTAAATATATCTCTATTTTACCAACAAACCATCCATTTATCAATGTAAACTTCAAGACAAGCATGATTTCAATCAAGTTCTACACCTAGATTAGCTCTCTCGAGTCAAAACCTATGTGAATAAATCATCTAAATGGAGGCCAATCACTTAGAAGCATTAAGCCAAGGTTGAAATCAACACATGTGTATATTTATCTACCAAAAGAGAAGAAACTCCAAGTTTTAATCCATACAAAGGGTCAAAAGAACCCTAGAATGAAAGGTTTAGCTACTCATGTTCAAATACAAAGAGAGTCTAAGCAAAGAAACTGAATACATAAAGAAACTAGGAAGAAAAGAGAGGAAAAAGAGGAAGAACCAAGGTGAAATCCCCAAAATCTCTCTTGAGAAGAGTACCCAAGCCTCCAAAATGCTCCAAATCTTCCCCCCAAGCTCTTCCCTTGTATGCCCACTTGTTTCCTTAGGTCAAGAGTGTGTTTTTCGGCCTTTCCCTTTGGGTTAAATAGGGTTTTTCTGTTTCTGAAATGAGAAAACGCGCAGCTGTACTTTCAGCACTTTTTCACGACTGGCCGCAGCCAGTTGTCGACTAGCCGCAGCCAGTGACACAGAACACTACTTGCTGCGGCCAGTTGCACACTTGCTGCGGCCAGTTGTACAGGTTCTTCTAATTTTGCACTGCTTCACATCCTTTCTTTCTTTTCTTGTTTCTTGATTCTTATAGAGCTTCAAAGCTTGTCTCCACCTTCCTACAAAAGAGGAAGGAATTATCAATTCTCAATTAAATCACAAATTCTTAAGGATAAAACAAGAATTTCTTTGATATTTGCCTTATACTCTGATATGCACATTTTACTCTACAACTTCATTTCTATGCACATTTTGAACCAAAAATAGATAAAAGGAGAGAGAAAATGTGCTGGAATGTTGTCAATTTCTAAGAGTTAACACCTCTAAATATGAGTTTTTCTTATTTTACCCTCACTTTTAATACTCCTCGAAGGTAGTAAAATATCATCTTCTACACTCTAAAAATTTACTTCTAATGGGTATGTTTCTCTCTCCCCCCAATAGGCATTAGAACCCTTCGAATCCACATTCCATTGGCACACTGGTCTTATTTATAAGTCCCTTTTGACCAAAAAATTTGGTCCTATTTATAAGTCCTTTTTTACCAAATAAATGAGATTGTGACAATTTTGCTCATATTATTGTACCAATGAAAATAGACAGAGAATAAAGAGTTGAAAGGTATCCATTTATAAATGAGGGTAAAGTTGAAAATTTACCTCATAATCATTAAGCTAACTATCTCTCCTTAGTATATACGATTGGTCAAAAAGAATTTATAAATAGGATCAGAGTGTTCATAAGTGATTAAGTGTTGTGAGTGATAGCCCTGACCAAATGAGGAAGGAACTAGGGAAAGAGGAGGCCCCGACAGCAATGACGTCGTTTTATTGGCGAAAATGACGGGAAGATGACTGAGATTGCAGAGGCGTGGAGGGGAGAAACCTAGTCACAAATCACAATGAATAATGGACCCCATGCGACGCTTAAATTCTCATGAAAACGTGAACCACGAGATCCTTGCGAAAGTACCTTTTTTTTTTCTTTTTTTGGTTAGAACAAGAACATATATTGATACTCATAATAAAAGTTACATCAAACAATAGCACAACAAACTAAACAGACTAAATGAAACATAAACCAGACTAAGAAGTAAGAAGACTAAGACATACACCAACACCAAACCAAATGTTCGGAAAGCAAGTCACCACATAACAAATAGGAATAAAAGTAACTTTAAAGACTTCATCGACTTCCTGACCATCCAAGGTTAGAACGGACATGAAAGAAAGTGACGGTTGTAAAACCCACCAGATCGGACACACCTTCTTATAAGAAAAAGTTGCACTTAAGTCAGCTACATAATCACCCCCACTCAGGGTACCGGATAGAGAACACCCAACCTTTGAAGAAAAAAGACCAGTGAAGCCCTGAAAATTACTCTTGCTCAGCCAATGAAGCAAACTTGGTGACATCAACCACCCACCGAACAGATTTTGGCAACCATAAGCGAAATGGATTGGCCCCCACCGAACACTCCTAGCAATGGTCTTCTCACAGATAGAGCACAAAATCGCACCACCCATCAATAAACCCCTTCCCCCCAAAAAACCAATCCAATCCACCACAAAGAACACCACCCTAATCACCCAAATCCACAACAAAAAACAAACACAAACATAGATTGTCCTAAACCAAACCATCAGCAGACATAGATAATCATAAATCGATAAAATTATAAGGAAACATAAAATAAAAACACCCCCTTCGCTGGAAACCACCAACGAGCTAGAGACCACCGACGAGGAGGGGACCACCGTCGGGCTATAGGCCGCCGCTGAGCAAGAGGCCACCGACAAGCCAGCGACCACCATCGAAGGAGACGTTGAAGCAAAAAGTCCCACCACCGAAGACGAGGGAGGACCACAGTTGCTACCAGAGGACAGAGGGCCGCCGGAGCTGGGAAGGCGATGAGGAGGGAGAGCAGAGGAGAGCCGGCGCCGAAGAAGAAGGACGGACACCGCTCTATATCCCTGTTCCAACCTAAAATTCTCTTGCAGCAGACTCATCAGGGACCAATCTACACATCGGCTGCGATTGTGGCGCAAGAGGAGGCTCACCGGCGGCGTCTGGCAGACGCCCAGGTGGAAGAGAAGGCTTTAAGGTTCAGCGAGAGAGAGAAAACGAAAACAAAAGTACCTTTTTGTTGACCGAAGGGATATTTTCATCATATCAAAATGGAAATTTAGGCTCTAAATAGACCTAAAGAAACACAAACACATTTGAACCAAACAAAAAAAACACAAACACAGAACAAAGCCAGAGGCAACAATAACTACTAAGGCAATATCCAAAGCCAAAACAGCCTATGTCTAAAGACAAATCAAAGTTAGAATAGCTGATCCCTGAACTTTGCAGATTAAAGGAGGAGGCCAACTTTTATTCCATCATGGTCAAATGAAAAAGTAATAAAGGTTGGTTGTCTAAAGACGCCCACCCATTTTAATGCAGCTTCAAAAGCCCCTTCTATTTTAGAAAGGTAAAACAACTAAAATTTGAGAACAAACTTCAGGTAAGCAGTAATCATGATAGAATCAAGCCAGCACTCATCACAAACAAAATTAACCCACAAAGAGAGGCAAAACCAAAACCCAAGGGTTGGGTTTCTCTCATAATCTCTTTCTCATTATCCCTCATCATCTCTAAATCATATTCATCCAATCAATCACAATACCACTTTAACCTTTCTCTCACCTTCCCAATCAATGGTCCAGATGGTGCTAATGAGAGAAAATGAGAAAAATACTTAGAAGAGAATCCTCTTCAAAAACGCAATGGACTCCCCCAGCATAAAGAATAACAAGACATAAGTCACAAATCTATTGACAAATAGGGGTGACAAAGAATTTAAAATCACAATCAAAGAATCCCCAAATCCTTGGTTCAACAAGTAAAGAACCCTCAGAATTTTTGGGTGGATTTAGACCAACCACCGAACACCATAAAAAAAAATCCATCAAAGGATTGCCCGGAGCCGCAAACCAACCTTGAAAACCTTTCATTTTCCTTGTACTCAAATTATCCAAAAACTGCCAATGCCTCAGTAGCGTAGATGGCATAGGAGTCAGTCTTAACTAACCTTCGCTATCAGGGTTCAATCCTTGTCAGCGAGCGTTGCTCCCCAATGCAAATATATATATATATATATATATATATATATATATATATATATATATATATATATATATATATATATATATATATATCCAAAAGCTTCAAATCACCAAATTTCACATTCACTACAAGAAAATATCATATTTGCGACGGAATTTACGAGGGAAAAAATTCCGTCGCAAATTTTGGGATATTTGCGAGGGACATTCATTTCCCTCGCAAAAATCTGATTTTTGCGAGGGAAATCATCATCCCTCGCAAATTGAAAGGCATTTTGCGAGGGACGAAAAATTCCCTCGCAAAATGGCAAACATTTTGCGAGGGATAAACTATTCCCTCGCAAAATGTTGCATTTTGCAAGGGATAACAAATTTCCTCGCAAAATTGTAGGCATTTTGCGAGGGAATTTCCATTCCCTCGCAAATTTTGTGCCCATTGCAAAAATTTGGGGGGAAATTTCCCCCCAATTTTGCGAGGGAAAAAGGATTCCCTTGCAAAATGTGCCCATTTTGCAAGGGAACCTTTGTTCCCTCGCAAAATTGTGCCCATTGCGACGGAATTTTCATTCCCTCACAAAATTGTAAGCATTTTGCGAGGGAATTTCCATTCCCTCGCAAATTTTGTGCCCATTGCGAAAATTTGGAGGGAAATTTCCCCCCAATTTTTCGAGGGAACTCTATGGTGAATTTGCGAGGGAACATATGGTCCCTCGCAAAATTGCGGAAAAATGGGGGGAAATTTCCCCCCAACTTTTTCGCCATTTTGCGAGGGAAGAAGGATTCCCTCGCAAAATGTGCCTATTTTGCGAGGGAATCTCTGTTCCCTCGCAAAATTTGCCCATTTTGCGAGGGATTTTCTGATCCGTCGCAAACCGGGATATTTCCCCCAATTTTGCGATGGAACGATAATTCCCTCGCAAAATGCCCCATTTTGCGAGGGAAAGGTTTATCCCTCGCAAAATGCTGGCCATTTTGCGAGGGAAAAGAAATGTCGTCGCAAAAATCCTTACATTTTGCGATGGAATACATATTCCCTTGCAAAAATCTTTACATTTTGTGAGGGAATTTATATTCCCTCACAAAAATCAATAAGAAAATAAAACTAAATAACTCAACGAGAGAGGCTATAAAGAATTTAGCAATCTTATTTCGTTATGCCTGTTTTCAAAATTCTCCCTGTTCCCGTTCACTCCCTGTTCCCGTCGTGATTCCTCTTGCAGTCCGTCAGTCCTCGGTAGTTGGTTTGTCTCCCACGGCCACTGTTCATCCCTCTCCGTCCTGCTTCTATTTCGGCCGCTTGCTCTGTTTCTCAGACGCTCACTCAATAGAAAACCCTAAACGTTCCCTTTTTACTTGTCTCTTTCGGCCGTTCTCCTCCTTTTCGACCTTGATCGATCTCAATCTCGTTGTGGTTTCTCTTCTCCTCGTCGGCGTCAGCAACGATAGATCTCAATCGACCGGCAATCTAGTAAGTTCGTTCGATCAATTTCTCATTTCTTTTCTTATTCAGTTGGCTTTAAATACTTATTATCCCTTTGGTGAATCTACCCTCAACTCGAAATCTATATATCTTCAATGTATTGACATTACAAATATTCTATTAAATCTTGTGTTTAGAAGTAATATTGTAGGATTTCAATCTGTCATGTGGCACCAAGTGATATCTTCAGTGGGAGCTTAAATAATTGGTTGTTTTTGCAAGAGGGATTGTGGAGTTTATGTGATGCTATGGTTTTTTACTTTAGTATATTATTTGGCTCAATTTAAGCGTAACTTGCTCTGGTGGCGCGTCCTTGATGTCTTGCGTGTTCACATCCCAACTTTTCTACAAGCTTCATGTTTATCTAGTACCTGGTACCATCATTTGGAATATTCTTTAAACTTTCCTGTTTCCTTGATAGTTGATTACACTCCTCCTTAAGAAAGAGTTTCATGGAAAGGGCTTGATCCAAGTCACTTAATTATAAGTCTTTTATGAACATAAAATAAATAAATTACCCAACCATTAAAACTTGACTAATGGTACAGACATTTAATGGAGAAATAGGTCAATTGAGACACTTATTTAAAAAGAGAGAAAAATACTAATATTTATGCCTGTAGTTCAAAAGATAACGAAAAGAGAGGCATGCATGCTTGTATAGAATAATGAAAGTGAATTAGATGTCTCATTTTTTAATATTGAATTTGTCATGCTTTTTAATGTGGTTTCCTACATGTATATAAAATAACAGGAGTAGGTTTTTTTCTTCTTCTGTGGGCTAGGTGTCCGGTATTTGCCGAATGATTACAACTAACCATTGATTACATAATCATCAGATTACCACTAAAACAACAGAATCCGTGTTTAGCCAAGTGAACAGTGAATTCAGATTACTTTAGTATTCTATGTGATGCTATGGTTATTTACTTATTGTCAAGTTTGTTTTGTTGCCCAAGTTTTATGAAGTTGAGGCACTTAAATGCATACATATTTTTCCTCCTGCTAATGAAGTGCATCATTTAGAAATTATGTTGACTAGGTACATTTTTTAGCTTTCTCCATTGCTCCTTTATGCAGGCCAATTCACATTATTTTTCTATAATTGAATATGTACATTTTTTAGCTTTCTCCATTGCTCTGTTTAACTACATATTTTTGGTTGATTGTTGTTTTATCTGAGAGGACAGTTTAATTATGTTGATTTTACCCTGTAGAAGAAGTGATTTGGCATGCTGAATTACATTTTGTTTGCTGTAGAGCTGAAGTTATATGAAAAATGTTGCATTGAATAATAAGCCTATGTGCCCTAATGGAGATTAGTCAATGTAGTAAAGATTAAAACATTTGTTTGTGACCCGATTTATTTGTTGGACCATTTGAATATGGAATTTGAAGCCGAAGAAGAAATTATATTGAAGATTTGATGTCAATGTCCAGTGGCTTAAAGAAGAATCTATATGTTGGTTTTTGATCATATCTGTTAATTTTGAATCATGTATTGTAGGAGTGCTGTTGTAGAACTGGAAATACTAGTTAGTGATAATTTTTACTAGACCCACAAATCCGATCTATCAATTTCACTTTGCTGCTCTTCGTTTCTGGACTTTTGACACAAAAGGGAAAAAAGGTGAGCTTGCTATTCTCTTAATTCATGTTCCCATTGTTGTTGATTAGCTGAAAGACAAAATATGCTTTGCTCCTGAATCAATTTTTTCCTTCCCTGAAACTCCAGGTGGTGTATGCTCTTTGTTCACAGTGTTTGGTTATTGCGTTTGTTTAGAAAAGAGACTTTGGATAGTGTTTATAATAATGATTCTCTTTTATTTCACTTCAAACTAGTATTGATTAATCTTTCAACTAAGAATGCTGCTAAATTGTGAATTTTTTATTTTAACGTCGTCGTGTAATTGGAGCCTTATTTGTTGCAGCTGGTTCACAACGTGTCTTGATAAGTTGCCTTGAGTTTCGCTAAAAATTTGGTTTGCATCCACCTTCTTATGCTTTTACTTGGGCCAAGTGGACAGAGATTCCTCAGGCTGACTGGGACACTTGGTTCAAAGAATTCTTAGTAAGTTGTGTGATTTATGGTTATTAATTTCTTCTCATCAAAATATAAATTGATTAACTACTTTTATACTTTGGAGAACTAATTGTTTATTATTGTTTTTCAGGGAGAGTTTAGTTGGTTACCGGTTGATTTGGTAGATTTAAGAAGAGCTTATAACTTCAGGGCCAGCAAGTAGATGTCTCGTGATGGTGATACCGATGGTGATCCTGACTAGACTGTTGCAGTTTAGACTGTTTTTTAGTTTATTTTGGTTGAAACATTATACTTTATAATATTTTGTTATTTTTATGTAAACTCTTATACTTGTTACAATATATTTTTATCATATATAAGTCTTTTTATTTTCTAATTTTTAATATTTTTTATGAAATTAATTAAATTTTTAAAATCATTTTATTTTTTAAAAAATTAATTGGGATTTGCGAGGGAAACATCTTTCCCTCGCAAAATGTCGAGATTTTGCGAGGGAACAGGATTATATTCCATCGCAAATTGGAATATTTTGCGAGGGACTAAAATCCCTCGCAAAAAGTTGAAGATTGCGAGGGAACAACATTCCCTCGCAAAATCTCGACATTTTGCGAGGGAGTAGTATTCCCTCGCAAAATCCAAAACTTTGCGAGGGAAAACGCTTCCCTCGCAAACCTTGAAATTTGCAAGGGATTTGATCCCTCACAAATATTTGAAATTTGCGAGGGAATAAGTTCCCTCGTTCCCTCGCAAAAAGCAAAATTTTGCGAGGGATTTAATTTTCCCTCACAAATTTCAAGGTTTGCGAGGGAAATTGGTTCTGTCGCAAAATCCAAATTTTGCGACGGAAATATGCACTTTTGTGACGGAATTTTGGTTTGCGTGGGCGATTTTTGCGACGGAATTTTTTCCGCCGTAAATCTGTTTTGCGACGGAAATTCTCTCTTTTGCGAGGGAAAAATTCCGCCGCAAAAAAATGTTTTTTTTTTTTGTAGTGATTCCTCGGAAACCCACTAAACAACCTAAATGACCTTCAACTTCGCTTGCATAAATGGAGTGATGTGAAGTCAATTTGCTTGAGGAAATCCGATGCTTTTTGGAATATGCGACTTTTTCTGAGCCTCAAACCTGAACCTTCTCATGTCATTGGAAATCCACTGTCTAAGGTTATGCGGAACTTTGGCAATAATTGAGGCTAGGAATAGGAAATCCTTTTTGGTAAAATGTATGAAATTCTTGCCTTTCTGAACAAGGTTCCTAGAATAAATGTATCATAGTACCCTGTGAAGAGGAGGTATCTCAACTGGGGCAAAAGATAAGGGTCCTAAAGGTTCTCCGGGCCTTAAAATCTTGAATTATCCTCATCAATCAAATTAAGTGTTGGCTCAGAAGGAGGATTGATAGGGCAAAACTTTATAGCCTATAACTCTGCAAGTATATGGGCCGTATCAAGTAATAAAAAGTAACTAAGATATCGTTCCCACGAGGACTTTAGTATCAAAACTTCAGTCAAACATTAATTTTACACTTTCTTTTAAGTTGAATAAACCAAATTGAATTTAATTAAAAGAAAAGAAATTAAAACTAAAATAAAAATAAGAAAGCTACTACAATAATCAAATGAACAACCAAGAGTCACTAATTCCTTATTAGCTTCATAAACCTTGTTTTCACTACTTTAATTAGCTTTAATATCAATTTTGTTAATCTCGAGTATAAGTAGCTATAAGTGTCTGTCGGTCTACTCACAACCCTCTCTTGAATATAACTTGTTATGTATAACATATATAGTTACTCAAGAGGCAACAAAAATCGAACACACTCTTCAATAGTTATATGGGGCTATTACATATATGTCTATCCTAATTGCAAATTAAATCGTAATCTAATCTCATATTACTTAATCTCAGAGCCTAATTAAAATCTCTTTTGTCAAGGTAAATCCTAATGCTCAAAATCATATTCAATGATGGCCAATCACTAAATAGATAAAACTAACTAAAATTAAGTAACCAAAATTAATATCAAATTTAACTAAGTAATGAAAACAAAATCCAATTCACCCATAAATTCATAGGTCCTCTAAGTTGCAGAACCAACTAACCACACATGGCTTTAATAAAATTCATAACAAAAAGATAAGAATTCAAGTTCAAAGAATAAGGAGGGGGAGAAAAGAAAGCTTCTTCGTCGCCTCCACGGTCCTCTTGTCCTTCTGTAGAGATGATGAAGAGAACCGAAATGCTCAGCCGCTACTCCTCTACTTCTTCGTTCCTTCTTGTTTTACATCTCTCAATCCTCTCGCTTGCTTCTTCCTTTCTTCATATATATAACCTAAATATAACTTAGGGTGTGAGTCACCGATTCTCATTTCTTATTAAAATGACATCTTATATCTTGTAATCTATTCTACCAGATCACACAATTAATTTTATTTCTATTTTTCTTGCGTGGGACCATTGAGTTTGACTGATTACATAACCTCTTAATTGCTTTTTCTACTTCTTTCTAAATCAGCTAATATTTCCTGCAAAATATAATAGAAAATAAGTAAATTTTATATCAAAATATCTTTTTATCTTATAATGATAGTAAGGTATATAAAAGATAATTAAATAGGTATATAATATCAATAAATCAACTAATTTTCATAAAATATACCCCTATTTAATCATAAAATATATACTTATCAAGGATCAATAACACGTAAGATGTTATTAAGAGACTCGGCAGATCCTGACAATGGTGGTCAATCTTTCTTTCACAACCTCATTATTCTCATTAACGTTATTGGCAATCCTCATATAATAATAGTAGAAGGTTCTAACTAAAGGGGGGCAAAAAGGACACTGAAGGGATAATAGTGGTTTGAAAGAGTTAAGCCAAGAAGATAAATCAAGTCCACAGTCATTTTGAAATATGGGGAAATCCTCATATATTGTTGGACAGAAACCTCTAATTCCATAATCTTCTTGAAAAATCCTGAAGTTGGATTCAGGAATGGAAATAGGATTGTAAATATAACCTGAGGGTGGAATTGGATTTCTGATGATAGTTAATAGAGAGGGAATTCCAGATGCTCCTGAGGTGGACTGTGGTTGAGAGGCTCCTTGTGCCTTGGAGATTTTCTAGACACAGCAACCCTGACTTCTTTCCCTTTCCCTTGCATGGGAGTATTCCCAGACTTATAACGAGTCTGGTGAGGATTCCCCGGGGGTTCACGAATTGTGAAGTTAATGAAATAATGAACGTGGACGGACCCATGCCCATTAAAACACAAGTGTTGCGAGTGACATCTCTTAAACGGGTTAGTGTTCAATTCAACTGTCACTCAGTCCGGCTATGGGATCCAATCCAAACGCAACGAGGGAAGATTTTCTTTTTATCTGTTCACTTCGCGCAGAACTTTCCTGTTTCCAGTTTAGTTATACTGTTGAGATATTATGTCATACTATTTCATTACGCGGAGCCATAACCAGTCATGTGAAATGAAATGTAAGTTCTATTATTTAGACACAAATTTTATAGTACTCCTATATATTGATAAATAAATATTTTTTTTTAAAAAAAAAACAGAGAGTGATCAAATTTTAACACACACCCAAACAAAAGGATATGTTTGAACCTGCTTCCTCCCGTGGAAAAGATATACGTACAGTCAGAGTTAAAAATTGTAAAAAACTTTTTTTAAAAAATAATCATAAGAATAAGTGGTCTTTGGACGAAGGATATGCAAGGAAGAATTTGACAGAGAGGTCAATATTGCTGGCGGTTCGGAATCATCTCGGCATGGCGGTTAGGGCTATAATTTTCTTTTCTTTTCTTTTTTTCTTTTTTGGCCAACGTTAGGGCTATAATTTACTACTGGTATTCTGAAATGCGTTCGCGGCGTCACATAAATTAGTGCTCCATGTGGCTTTGGTTCCCGCAAGGTCATTTGTATATTTCTTTAGGACGTATCTCTCCACTAAAATAGAGTAAAAATTAATCTTAAAACCTTTATAGTTTTATATAATTTTTAATTAAATTCTTGCAGTTTTGTAACACAGCTCTTGTAGGTTTACCAATTTTTAATACAATTTAATCAAATTTTTGTAATTACTATAGTTTTGCTCCCCATTAATGGGAAAATCCTTTTCAAGACCTATATTACCAAAAAAATTTTAGAAAAAGCCCCAAAATTCTGAAAATTTCAGAAAAGGCCCCAAGATTCTGAAAATTCTAAAAAAAGCCCCAAGATTCTAAAAATTCTAGAAAAAGACCAACATGAGTTGTTAATGGGGCTGTTATAGTTGTTAGCGGGGTACCGATATAGTTGTTAACTAGGCTGATTTAGTTGTTAAAAAAATTATACCCCGCTAACAACTATATCAGTTTCATTAATAACTCCGTAAATTTTGAAAGGTCTTTTTTAAAATTTTCAGATTCTTGAAATCTTTTCTATAATTTTTTTTGATAAAAAAAGCCTTTAAAAGGATTCCCCTAATCGGCTCTAGATGACGTACCTGTACGAATCATTAATTGTCAACATGGGGCTTGTTTGGGTTGGATGGAGAAGTATGTTCGTAAATCATATTAAAAAAGCAATTTTTACCGTTAATCTAAATTGACACATGATTTCTATAATCATCTCATAACATATAGCAAGAAAATACAACTTAAAATGGAGAAGGACTCACTTGAAAATTCTCAACGTCCACATACAACGTGGGATGCGCGCGCGTATGTGTATATATATATATATAGACACACACATGCAAGCCGATCAAAACGTGGGATGCGCGGGCATGTATATATAGACACGCATATGCAAGCCGATCAATTACACGATCTTATTCATAATTTTCTCAATCTTCAGCTCGCCAAACAACATGGCTCGCTAATTTATTATTAAATCACACAAACACACACTCTTCTTTTATTGACCTCGACCAGATTGATAATGACGCCCAGCAATCTAGTTTTGCTTGGGGCAGGCTGGCCATTTCCAAACCTTGGGAGAGAGCGTCTTCAGAACCGCATTCCTCTCGAAGAAGTTGGTTGGCCTCAACTCAAACGAAGTGCTCAACAGGGGCATTATTGGAAAATCCTCTTGTGCTGGTACGTGATGAATCCCCACCACATGCCACAGCACTATGTCCTTGTTCTCTATATTCCTGTCCCTGCAATATTAATCACATTATTAATTGATATTATTATTTATGCATGTTCGTGGGTGAATCTTAAAAAAATTAATAATCTTACTCTTTCGTCCAAACGGCCAAGGTATTGTCTCCACGGCTCTGATCAACGTATGGTCCACCCGCCCACTTCTCGCTCCTGTTATAAGGAGTAACCCACACATTATAGTTTGTAAAAGCTCCTCGCATTTGTGGGTAATCATCTTCAGTCAAAAGCGGATGAGCTGGCATCGCCGGAATGAGGCGGTAGCCGACTTCGTTTCCGACGGAGGTCTTCTTGTTAGGGTTGACGATGGCTAGCTCCGACGGGCTAGTTCCTAGCCTGATCTTAGCTGCAGATTCATTCTTCAGTGTTTGAGCTTCAGCAATCCAGTAGCTCTTTCTTTTTGAGCTACCGTCTGTGACTTTCACAGACTTCAAATCTGTCTTCACCAACGAGTTTTCCTCGCCGTCAATGTCGAGGTCAAGGTGATAGATGTAGAAGTGGTCGTGGTATACTCCGATGCTGTTCTCCGACACCAATGTTCCATGTTGTTCTTCCTTTATCTCGTCCTTGTGCTTAATCTCAACCGCCTTAATTTCCAGCATTCCAGACAGTGCTATCTATTGAATTGAACACAACAAACATTACTATACGGACATATTCAGGTCTTAAAAATTTTGGCTAGAAAACTATAAATTAGTATAAAAATTAATTTTATGAATGAAAGTTCTTATTTTGAAAGAGTAATTAAATTACTGACTAATTTAACGCTGTCAAATCAGACTTTTTTTTTAACATATCATTTTTAGAATATAATAGTGACCTTCTAAAAATTTTCTATAACATAAAATTTTGAAAATAGCTATAAAATTTTAGTAAATTTAAATTTTGAGCTGTAAAGATTTTAAAATTTGTGGGATTTAATTTTTTGTGTTGGGTCAGGAGAAAATTTTATTTTATTTTATTTTATTTTATTTTTTTTGAGGAGGGAGAGATAATTAGGTAAATAATGTGTGACAAGTGAATCATGTGATCCGCGGTTGTCATATGATTTTTATGGCTGTTTCGGCGTTTTCTATGAAACAGACATGAATCCACATTGGATGAGCAGGGAATCCTCACCCCTAAAAGTCTTATGTACTTTTTAAAATAATTTCATTAATTTTTTCATTTGATTGAATTTAGTTGTATTTACCAGTATCATCTCTTTAGTAATATTCAGTATCTCAAACTGACTAATAATTTTAATGCATCCAATACCAGCATTTTAGGCAGTTACTAAGTGATGTTAAAAAACACTCCACGGTCCTGAATACACTTAAAATCAATTGATTTAACTAATTTGAGATATTGTGTGATACCGAAATAATATTTTATTGTATTGGGCATTGCTGGAAAAATATTTCAGAGTATTAGATGGTATAAAAAAAATATTTCATGATACTGGATATCCTATATTTAATTAATTTAAAATAATCAGTGCTAAAATTATACAATTTAATCTAAATAAACCATTTTGGGGGATGAGTATGCCTCAATATGGTTCCTGCCCCGCAGGGCATGCAGACCCGGGAGACATACGGGATTTTTTTTTTTTTTTTTGGTCGAAGGAGACATACGGGATCGTTCATCGTTTACATATGTTTAATGAAATGACTAGAGATAGTAATGATACGTACCCCCAACTTGAGGGACCCACTGGGCTTGAACTCCCAATCGAGAACGTTGTCGTAGTTGCCCACAGTCACCACCGATCTCACCACCAAGCTCACATCTGACCTCACCTCACGAAGCTATCAACAATAACAAGACACAAGACAACCACAGCAAAAATGAAATCACGACATTAATCATCAAAAAAAACATGTGACGACAACGATACAAGAAAAACTCACAGTTTGATTGGGAATGCCAGTCTCAGTGTGACGCCACGAGATGCCTCCGTGCAGTTCAAATATACAGAAGGCGTTTTCGAGGAGTGAGGGGTTTCCTTGTCGGTCATGAAGATAAGCATCCATGAACTGAGCATTAGGCGGACAATCCCGGTCAGGTTCCAACGACACCATGGACTGTCCGAACCCGAATTCGCCGGCGTCGAAAAATGTCTTGTAGTACCATTCATCGGAGGGATCCTGGTACGGCACGAACAGCTCCGAGATATAGCCTCTATAAAGCACCCTACGAGACTTGTGCTTGTCCAGATCGTAGATTGATGCCAGCGATATGACCACTCCTGCTCTCACATCGTACCCAACATGGAACTTCCAATTGGCCCAGCTGTAACCAGGAACATACCCCGCTTCATTAACTCAGATCAAAGAATAGAATAGCACCAAAAATACTGCAACAAGCCCGTGTCGTACAAAAGCCTCCATTTTTAGAATTGGCTTTCAACGTTTTCCTCTTACTCTCATTTTCCTTTTTGGATTAATAATATCCTAAATCATTAGATCTTAATTCAATAATTAAAAAGAAAGTGAAAAGAGAAAAGAGAGAGAGAAGAGCTAAATCCCCATTTATACAGGAAGCCGTGCGGCTGTTTCCCTCTAAAGTAAATCACGCTACTTCATTAAATTACAAACTTGGGAAGCCTCCATTTGCTCGGAACGACGATTTGAACTTTTAAATACAAGTTTTAAATTGTGACTTACGTTATGAGTTATGAAAAAAGCTTTATTTTGATTGTCACAAATAAATTTTTTTAAAAAAAAAAAATCCTAAACGAAACAAATACCTATCATTCACCATTCACCAGTCTATTTCTTTTTTTTTTTTTTAATACGAAGAAAGTTTTGGAGGGGTTCGGCATCAGTCCCCACCAAGACCAGGACACAGCCCCGAGTTCTATGAGCACTTACTGGGGACTTACGAGATCGCCTACCAAAGGAGTCCCAACGACGACAGAGGAGATCGAACCTATGACCCAAGGGCCTAGTCCTAGATCCCTTACCATTTACGTCAACTCTTATCGGCACCCGTCTATTTCTTTAAATCAAATAAACACTGCAAGACAACTATTCTGGCCTTTTTTGGCTGTACTATTGTTTATTGTCTGTGCAAAATCTACAATCAGAGAGAAAACCATCGGATCTACTTCATATTTTAGGAAAATGTATACTCCATTTATTTTGGAATAAAACTGGAAGAAAAATAATTATTTTTGAACAAAAGCATGATGTATAGGACGTTATTGAAAACATTTTTATTTAAAAAATTGAAAGATGCCCATAATGTTTTTTAAAAAGATTATGGACCTGAGATTTATAAATTATTTGGTTCGTGATTATAAATAATGCTTGAAGATATAAATTAAATACACTTACAAACTCCCGTTCTAAATACAAATCATTCTTCACTTTTACTCAATTTACACATGTGCTAAATAATAAATTAAAATTAATTAAATTGTTACAACAATAAAAAGTTCATCAGAAACACGACGTGTCCTCAATACTCTTATTCAGTATGCGGTACTTTGTCTCGTCATTTTAAAGTTGAGTTTCTAACATATGCATGTTTGGTAAATTATAGAACTGTGATTTTAGAAGTCATTTTTGGTAAATCGGCACAAAACTTCTATCTCATGCATACTTTTTATTATTTGGATTTCGGATGATAACTTCAATGATTTATAAGATAAGTATATGAAAGTGATTTTATCTCGGTTTACGAAAAGTAGCTTCTAAATCAGTAAAAAATGGAAAACAATACCGTTTTTTCACCCAAAAAATATCAAAATGATGTCCCTCAAAATTAAAAAATCTAATGATATAAAGAAGTAAGAAAAACTTTCCAAAAATTGGGAGACAGCAAGGGCACCGCTAACAGGAGCAGTAGACACCCCAGTCCACATATATATATATACCTGACGCTGTGGCCTTGGATCTTGAATCCTGGCCCTTCTGGTTGCATCATGGCCACGCCGTGAAGCTTAGGACCAAAAGGTGGTGGTTGATGTTCCGCTCGATACTCAGTATTCTCGGCCCTAGGCACAGTTTCTACAGATCTATCCTGGTACTTAATAATCTGCATCTTCTCAATATCCACCACAATGACTATCCCATTGATTGGCCTCACATATATATTTGCCGTCTCACCCATCATAAAACACTCTACTCTCAAAGCCCGACTACTTTTGGTCTCACCGTACCACCCAACGGTAAAACTCGAACACACAACGTCCGACAAGTTAAGCCCTCTCTTTTTAACGGACTCAATGAAGGGTCCGTACTTTAAGGGAAGTGAAATGGCCTGGCTTTGTTCGTCGACGGTCAAGGTGGGGAAGCCGTTACCGGTGTGAACATTATCGGAGAGGATTTGTTGGGTTTTGAGGTTGATAAAGATCTCGCGGGTTTGAGAGTTGACCATGACGATGACAAAGGCGATACGAGGGATGGGTACGAGGTTTTTGTTGGGTGAAGAGGCCCATTTAAGGAGGGTGGCCTTGTCGGGGTCGTCGAGGCCGACATAGTGGAAGCCGGTGTTGGTGGGGTATTTTTTTAGCACGATAGTTCGGACCAGTGTAAACTCGTCTTTGGTGAGAGGGTCGAGTGGGTGGTCGGTGGTGGTGATCGGAGAAGAAGGGGTGGCTGAAGCGGATGATACTGATCGGAGGTGGAGAGAGAGTAGGGCAAGGAAAGAGGTGAGAGAGAGAAGTATTCTCATGGAGAAAGCCATGGCCTTCTTGCTCCTCTTCTCTGAGTGGAGCTTGCTCGGTGCCGAGAATGGGTAGCGACCAAGCAAATGGAATGATATTTATGGTGCTGGTTTGATTTGGTGTGGCTCAAATTAACGGATTTGGCTTTTGTGCTTTGCACCTAACAATCACAGCAAAACTAATGATGGGATGTAAATTGTCGAGTAATGAAACGAAGTGATGATTGGATAACATTTATTGAATATGTCTTGAAATAATCATAATATCAAATTTTAATCTTATCTCTTGACAAAATTGATTTGTGAGTTTATTGGGCTTTTTTTATAAGGCATTTATTTATTCCAAATGAACATTAACAATTTTTATTTATGTCTATAAATAATTAATAAAGATAGTGGATGAGAGTAAAAATTAATATAATATTTAAGTTTAGTATAATTAGTAAAAGTAATATTGGAAACTATTTAGATTCTAAGACAACTTTATTAATTTTAACTACTTTTATTAGTTTATGAGAAAGTTAGTTAGTGTTTTATAATAAGGATCAGAGGGAGTATTTAGTATCTCGTAGTAAGGAAAATGACTTATTTTTAATCTAGTTATTATAAAAGTAAGACAAGATAAAAATCAAATTATAAATTTAATTTATGTTTAGATTGATGTTGAGGGAAATAATTTTTTTAAGCTAAAATAAGACGTCTTTGGATTATTACTTGAAAACTTAATTAAGATAAGAAATGACTGAAATATATATAAATGGATTTTCTTAAATATTATATATATATATTAGTTGTACATATTTTTGAAGATAAAAATTCTCGCAGAGTTCGAAATGGACGAGACGGAGAATGAGGCAAGGGTCTGAATGGAGCGTGTCGAGAATTTACAGCGACGAACACTCGCCAAGCTCGCTGAATGTGAAAAAGCAGCTTTTTTGGGAAGCTCAGCTAGGCAGAAGCCGGCTTTTTTCCCTATTTGCCACCTTTTAAATAAATAATTACCAATTTGCCACAGTTTTGAAAATATTTCTCCATCTGCCACTTTTAGTCGACTAAACCCCGGTTTAGTCGACTAAAAGTCGTCGGGTTCCTTTTTTTGGCTGACCACGAAATTTAGTCGACTAAACCACTAGGTTTAGTCGACTAAATTTCGTCTGAAGGGTTTTTAAAAAACCCGCGAGATTTAGTCGACTAACTCGATTGGGTTAGTCGACTAAATTTCGACAGTAGGGTTTTTTAAATTCAAAATAAAGATCTTCTATCTACTACTGTTTAGAAAAATGAATTTATCATTTAAAAAATCTTGAAAATCTTCAATTTCGGCTATTCAAATTAAATTTGAACGATTCATCCAACGAATTTTTATATATTCAAATTAAATTTTTATAAATTTGAACGATTCATCCAACCAATTTCGGCTATTCAAAAATCTATCTACTATTGTTGATCATATATATGTTCTTGTTTCGCCAAATATATATTTTTATAAAAAGCTGAATTTTATATTTTATTAAAATTGAAGTTCCCTGTCGAATTTAATCTATTGATCCCAAAAACTTACTTTTATTTAACACAGCTCGTGGGATTATATACGGTAGAAAACATTAACTGCTAGCCTAGATAAACCCTAATATCTAGAGATAGATCCTAATATCTAGGAATTACAAATTTACATAATCTTCTAACTAGATCCTAAGATCTCTCCAACAATCAAGATTATAGTGAGAGAAAATTTGCCCTTAATTATTTCGAGATTCCAACAAAAATATTTTACTTTCAAGAAACAAATGCCCAGTATATATATGTTGATCATATATATGTTCCAGTTTCGCCAAATATATCAAAAAGCTGAAGTTTATCTTTTATTAAAAACAATTAAATTCAGTATATATATGTTTAAAGAAACAAATAAATTTTTTTTAGGTATAAATGAATTTTTTTTTATTATATCAATGCCCCGGTAAATATTATATTGCTGTTTTTTTATTAACCTTTTTTTATATCAATGTCACGGTAAATTAAATCCAGTATATTACATTTGTTTATTAAATCCAGTATATTACATTTAGTCTAACCCTCCGGCCGAGATTTAGTCGACTAACCCAACGGGTTAGTCGACTAAATATATTTAGTCGACTAACCCAAGTGGGTTAGTCGACTAAATGAGCGGTCAACCAAAAAAAAAGGGAAACCACGACTTTTAGTCGACTAAACTGTGATTTAGTCGACTAAAAGTGGCAGATGGAGAAATATTTTGAAAAGAGTGGCAAAATGGTAATTATTTATCTAAAAAGTGGCAAATAGGGAAAAAAGCCGGCAGAAGCCTATACATACACCTCCTTAATTGTGTTTTTTTCTACCCAAACACACTGATTTTTCCTACCCAAAGACTCCCTAAAATCTAGATTTCATTTAATTTTTTAATATTTAAATAAATTTTAATTTTAGTATACAAAAATTTAAATAAAGATAATTTTATAATTATCACTTTTTAAATAGCTAAATTTATCATTTAAAAATCACATGTTAAAAATTTTAAATTTAAACTGTTTAAATCACTCTTCCATTTATTATACCTGCATTGAAATCAAATTCCCCTCTAGTTACTAAACTATAAACTGGGTCATGTATTTAGAATTAATCCAGCTTCAAGTTTTTTTTTAAAAAAAAAAAAAACTCATCCGATCATTACGCTATAAAATAGGTTAAGCGTTAGGTATTCATATGTTGATTCTGGTAGATTTGAATTCGGATGTCTGGTTTATTCTAATAAATTACATTACGTTATTAGATTGAACAAATGAAGTGCTTGAATCCCCTTGACACATTAGAATCATCACATTAATCCTAATACATGAAATTGAACCAGAATTGCCAAAAACACACTTGCAATCTCGTGTTAAAAAAGCTCTTTTAGTGGATAGGTACTGAAATGTATGGTTGCCTTCGTGGTACATCCCATTGTTTGACCTCTAGCCCTAGGAATTTGATATGCCTCTCGAATATATATTGGGTAATTGTTTTTCTAAAACATGGACTAATTGCAGCATATTATATACTGAGGAATGGGCTATTTTTTAAGGATTAAATTTAGTTTGGGACTTCAGTCTAAAGCGAATTGTTCTTGAATCTAATGCTGCTGAGATTATCCATCGCCTTTCTACTAATTTAGTTTCTGCTGAGAGCCTTTTAATCTCTCATATCAGGTCAATGCTTGCTAGAGACTGGCTGGTTGTTCTGAGTTTTGCCCCTCATCAATGTAATCATGTAGCCGATGCGTTAGCTAAGTTGGGTTTATCTAAATTTAGCCTTCTAAGTGATTGCCCAATTCCTTGAGAGTATGGGTTGATCAAGAGTCTTTGAGATTGTTCCCCTTTAATTGTTAATTTCCTTTGGCCTCTAGCCATCCTTATCATCAGGGGGGAAAAAATGTGTGTATAAAATAATGTAACTAGTGCTTCCATATTATTTTTCTTCGCCCAGCAATGTTTACATATATTATCTCTCTTATTTTTTTGCCAAGACATATATTATATTATTGAATGATTGTATAAAACAATTATTGATTTCAACAACTGACACTTTCTAGGAAATTGAATTAATCTTTATGCAATTTTATAAAGATTAATAAACTATCAATATATTCCTTTGGTCCTGCTAATAATTGGGAACGAATTTTTTTAATCCTTTTTATAAGATGCAGTATCGACTATATATTACAATACATATTTTTCGGGCAAAAAAGGGACTATTTATTACATGTTTTCCTTTTACCGTTATCCAACGTTTATAAAAGGAAATGAGAAACTTTTACAAGATATACTCCGTATTTAATATTGGTAGAGTATAAATTTTTTGAAAATTTATAATCAGGGTCAATAAGTTTTTAGGTCTCCGTTGGTTCCAACAAAAATGAAAAGAAAAATTCTTAGGTTTCAAATCTAAAGAAAAATTGTTATAGGTGTTCAACTATCTACGCTTATTTACAACAATTTTATATAGGCATACTCACTAGTTTACTACGGCTATATTTGAATTCAAGTATCTCCAATATAAAATCTTTTTACAATACCAACAAAAATTTGACACAATTGGTAGATAATTATATCCTTTAAATATGATATCTTCAGTTCGAATTAATTAGTATGCATAAAAAAAAATTTGTTGGGGGACACAAAACTCATTTCGGTGATCTCTACATCTCAAGAAGATTAGAAAATGGTGAATGTATTAAAAAATATTTTAACTTCTTCAGCTTGTAAGGATTGAAAATTCCCCTGAGCATCAACTGTATTGGGATTAGCATATGGTTTGGATAAGTTTTTATTGAAAATGGTGAATGTATTAAAAATATTTTAAAATATCAAAGTGTCATTAGAAAAACATTCTAAGACGATGGAGATGCAATCCATCCTTCTGAATTTAACCTCCACTGTGTGTCTTTCTTTATCTTATTTAGTGGCGGAACCAGGAAATTATTTTAGCCCGGGCCAAAAAATAAACATACTAAACTATTTACTAAATAAAATCGTATAACATTAAAAATACAAATAAATAATAATTGACAATTATAAATTAAAAGATAACATAGTAAATAAAAATTCTATGATGTTTAGAAGGAGAATCATTAGAAGATACATCGCTTTTAAAAATTATTTTCTTAGAGATATCATTTTCTAAAGTTATTTTCTTCTTAAAGAATACATCTATGCTTTTCTGTTCATTTTTACTCATTTTTTTCAACCTACAAAAAATTTGGTGACCTAAAATATATATTGATGTCGATGTTAATTAGTGTCTTGTGTCACTAAACATTAATTTTTATAGTACTACTCAATCCTTAAAACTAACACTTAAATGCGTATCCCAGTTACCTCAAAAAAAATAATTGGAGAAAATAAAATAAATATAATATGAACCTCAAAAAATATTTTTTCAAAAAAACATACAAATCTGATCCAATTTTAGCTAATCAAGTAACCTATTACAATCTATTTTTTTAAAGAGAAATTCATTATAAAATCATAAGACAATCAAATAATAAATCCAAGCCGATTAAAATTAGCCATTGATCATTTTCTACATATATATAGTCATCTATTATCAAAACTCAAGACTTTTCTGAAATCATAACCCCAAACTTTTCATTAATCAGCACAATATTACCTTCATTAGAAAGATAAAAATACGTAGAATAACTTTCATAAAAAGAGTAAAATGAAAAGAAGTGATTTTAAGTACCTATTTTATCCTTAAAATGAAGATGAACAACACCAGATATAAGATGATACTAATATTTTCAATAGATATCTTAAACAAAAATTTTACTTTCCTCTTACATCCCTAAAAAAGAGTATAATTATAAAAAAGATAAAAAATTAGTTGAAACCAAATTAGTAATCAAAATAAGATATTATATAATACCTACATATAAATACATAATATAAGAGAAGTCCAACTAGGGCAAGGCCCCTCGCGGCCTCGCCATAAGGTGGTTCCACTGATCTTAATCGTGGATGCAATGAAGGGACCATCCTTGCTCTATTTGGCAAGATTAATTATAGAAAGTTGTGCCATCTCCGTGCATACAAATCCCTCTCAACCTTCCCAGTCCCCACCATATCGGGAATCCACATTTTAAAAGATGAGCACGTAGTATTCATTACAAATAAAAGGGACTTTTTTTATTTTTTAAAAAAATATTTCATACACTAAAAATTAATTAAATTAAGGTATTAGATGTTGAAAAAATATTTTTACATACAGAAATATAAATTAATTAATTTAAGATATTAGATGAAAAAAATACAATATGTAATTTAGATCAACATTGAATGTGAACCCATGCCGCGGCTATATATTCTCCATCACCTTTGGCATTGAACAATTAATTATCTCTTCCAATCATATACATCCACCGTCACATGTGGCCCGGGAAATCGGGCCGGCCCTTTTAAGCCCTGGCCCTGTAGGGTTCGGGCTTGAAAAATATGCCTGAAATTTGAATTTGGCCCTGCAGGGCCGGCCCTGTAGGGCCTCGGCTTTATCGGGCCGGCCCTGCAGGCCCTGTTACTGTAGCATTTTCATTTTTTTAAGAAAAAAATTAGTGAAAGAGTGCCAAGAGGAAGAGGCTAGGAGGTACATATACAAATACATAATAACTATACTCTGATTTTATGATTTGGTATATTATTTGTTGCAGATAATGATTATTATGGATGTGTTCATGATGCGGGAGAAGAAATTCATAACATTTTTACTCCTGAAGCACAGCCTTCTGCTCAAAGTGAAGCGCAATCAAATATCTATGAAATTAATGAGAGTGATGAAGAAGGTGACAATTGACAATGATAGTGGTATGCTTTTATATTTTATGTGAGTTATCTAATGTTGTTTAGTTTAATACTTCTTAAGTTTTATGTGAGTCAATTGTGGACAATAGTTTGTTTTTTATTACGAATTAATGAATGTGTTTATTTGTTGGATGATTTGTATTGTTTATATACTAATGTTGATAATATTTATTTGATAGATTAGAACTTTAATGGTTACAATTTACTAATTATTTTTCTTTGGAAAAAACCTAGAAAAAAAATAATTAAAATTTCGAATAGTAATTTTCAGGCCCTGTAGGGCCGGCCCTGGCCCTGGTACTATCGGGCCGGGCTTTGAAAAACAGATGTTTTCCTTATCTCAGGCCCTGGAGGGCCAGCCCTGTAGGGCCCAGGCCCTGGAGGGCCGGGCCGGCCCTGATTCCCAGCTCTACATGTGGGGCCAAAAAAAAAATGTCACATGTGGTGCCCCGTGCCAATGAGCAACTTGCTAGATCAATTGATTTTTGATTGACCTCTGCTCACCTTTGTGTTCTACCACTCTGATACTAGTACTATTTATAAGTCCACTTTGATCAAATCTCATATACCAAGAAAAGTTAGTTGACATAATGATTATGGGGTAAATTTTCAATTTTGCCCTCATTTATGATTGGGTACTTTTTGATTATTTCTTCTCTCTCTATCTTTATGGGTGCAATTAATATGGGTAAAATTGTCACAATTTCATTTATTTCCGAAACTGGACTTATAGATAGAACCAAATTTTTTGGTCAAACTGGACTTATAAATAGAATCAGAGTAGTACACTTATACTTTTTGTTTCCATAGAACACGTTTTTTTATCTCGGGAATGATAGTTATTTGCAAAAATATTTTAAAAAAATATCAGTTACACTTTAAAATTCTAAAGTGAATTCTTAGGAAAAACGAGTTATCATATACTTTATTGATTTTATTAATTTTATTATTGTTATTATCAATAGGATTTTGAAGTTCAATTAGTATTTTTCTCTCATTTTTCCTAGTTATTATCCCAAGTCACATCTAATTATTTAATTACTCCACAAAAATAAAAATAGTTAAAAGAAAGGAAAAATGACATTAAGGTCCCAATAAAAAAAATAATATCATAGAAATCTCATAACTTATCAATAACAAATTTTAAAACAGTTTTAATAGTATTTGTCTTAGTTGATATATTAATGCCATTTTCCCTAAAAGAAATTTTTGTTTGAAAAGTTGTCTCATTTTAAATTTCAAAAACTATCCTTACCTGATTGCAATACATTTTGACTCCACCTTACTCGTTTTCTCAATCTCCCTACCATAATTACTCTACGCCAATAGAATTATTAAATAAAAGGGAGGATAAAAACACTCATAGAAAGAAGCTGATGATAAATAGGATCTAGTGGGAGGATTCTTCTTTAGCTATGAGTCTATGAGTATATTTTATTACCTTATTTCTTACTATCTTTGCACAATAAAATTTGTTATGTATTTAAAATCCGAGGGAGTACCTTCTACGGTAGAATACTTAGAGTTTTTTTTTTTTCTCTCGAAAGTAGAATACTTAGAGTTGATAAATACTATAAATTTCTGAGTGAGCATCCACTTTAGTTCTTCGTTCATTTGCTGTAAATTTTAATTTAACTATTCCTGCTTCATGACTTGTTAGGCCATTTTTCATTTCGTCTGACAAATTCCCCTAATGTAAAAATAGCTGATAGTATTTGACTTTGTTTCCTGGCCAAAAGCTGATACTATTTGTAGAAAAACACTTCTCATGTTGTAGAAGAAGTGTTTTATCATGTCACACACACATAAAATAGTAGGATCCACATTCCACACACACATATATATAATTAGCATTATATATATATATATGTGGGTCTCACTATTTTATGTATGTGTATGAATCTTCTTCTTCTCATGCAACATGAGAAGTTTAGACCCCTACTATTTGTTATTAAATGGTCATTTTTATATCTATTAAATAAAAATTTAAATACCCTTTATATATACACATGTTTTAAAACATTTCTTGTCATGATCACAAATTAATATTTTAATTCAAACAAGCAAGGAACAAAATAAAGAAATGCTCGGGCAAGAAAAATCCATGTAAAAGAAGAAAAAAAATACTCATTTTGTCCAGCGGCGGAACTTGGAGGAAAAGTTTGAGGGGGCCAAATAGCGGTGGGGGGATTTGGGGGTTCGGGGGCAGCGCCCCCGAAAATTTTTTTAAATTGAAGTTTTAAATGCATTAAAAATAAAAAGAATAAAAAAAATATATTCATGAGATCAAGTCAATTAATTGCATCTACAAGTATAGTATAGAATAGGGAAAAGCATAGTAACTAGTTAGGGATACACCACAAAAGAAAATTTTACTGATAAGCTAAAAATTTCATGTAATTAGAATGAAATATAGAAAAGAATGATAAGATTAACATAAATCATACAAGACCCCACATGAAACAAAATTAAATTATAAGCCCAAAGATATAATAAAAAGAGGGAAAAATGTAAAAGAAGAAGAAGAAGAAGTTGAGGGGCCAAAATTTAATTTTACTTGGGGGGTCAAAGTGGTATTATTCACTAAAAATTAAAAAGTCTCATTAAAAATTTTTAAATAACTTTTTTTTTTTGGGGGTCATGGCCCCCCCTAGTCCCTTCTATGTTCCGTCATTGATTTTGTCCTTAGTATAAGATATATTTACCTAATTTAGTTAAATTGATCAAGGAAGTTGGTTGAGTTACTTAATATAATATATATTTTTAAAAACGCCATAATCACCTTTCTTAACTCTCTTATTCCCTCTCATTCTTAATTAATGTTGAGGGAGATCAATAAAAAATAAATTAGAAAAATATTGATAAATATAAAAATTATATCTTATATTTAAGATCAACATTAACTCTAAATATATTTTATATTATAGACAAGAGGAAGATAACAGGTTAAAATCTTTGGGTCCACTAGGCCTAAAAAAGAGCAGCATCAGCATGTAATTGATGCTTCAGTGATCCCCCTGGTTAACTTTTTTGCTTTGTAACTTTCATGAGTCGGGGAGACAGATATGGAATCAATTTTCTTGGACGAGTAATGGACCTCTTTTAAATTGTATGGTCCAAATTTAGTTTTTTAAAAAATTATCTTAATTGATTGAGGATATGAAATAAAAATAATTTTCCAACTTACATATTTTTTAAAAATATTTTTTTTTGTTTAAAAATCAACAGCTGAAAAAAAAATCATGATTTAGATTTTAAAGAGCTTTCCCTAGTCATTCAAGATGATGAGTAGGAAAACTTATTCTAGATAGATATAAGTAGCTTGGGACAATCAAAGTATTAAACTTACAAAAACGCGCCGACCATTCCCTTCCTTCCATTACCGAAGTTGTTAGAATTTTGATTCTTATAGAAATGGACAGCAAGAAAATGTTGAACAAACCCCCCCCCCCCCCCCCCAGGAACACAATCTACGTGCCTACGTGGTGATAGGCAATCTTCTTATTTCCATTCCAAGTCGAACAAATGACTACTCATGTCAACCTTAACGAGGCCTTGATTACTTGATTGCTCCATTATTTCCTTGAATGAGAGATAACTTGTCTAAATTGAAACACTTTTTTTTTTTTTTATCAAGAATGAAACTCACACGTGCTAGAAGGATCATGGTCTATTCAAATGGAAAGAATGGGCACAGTCATGGTATGGGAGTAGTCATCATCCCTTGGGGAACCCTCACGAAGCATTTACATATTTTGTTTCTTACTGCTCTAAACCCGACCTACATTGTTTACGATCTCCCATTATAGTTTGCGATATCTCACCAAAATAAAATGTCTATCAAAATCACATGTGGGTTACCATCAGGAGATATATTATCTAAAACAGTGATAAGATAATATTTAGAATATTTAATCTTAATCAAAATAATAATCTAGCAATAACTAGAATATCCTCACATGATGAAGTATTAATAATGAAATATATCTAGATATAATATGGATTAAATGATAAAATATGTAATCATGTTTAATTAAATATCTAACAAAACAAGGACATTAATCAATTAATCAATGAGTCGAGTTTGGTTTATTTGGGACTTCACGCTGGCCGTCCAATCCATATGCTTCTTTTTGGTAGTACGTCCCTATGGTATGTTTGGTATGAGGGGAGGGGAGGGAAAATTTGTTTGAAATGACATTTATTATTTTGTCATTAATAAAGAGAATTTTCTTTTTTATTGTAAGTATATTTTAAGAATATTAGAAATTATCTATGGACAATTTTGTAAAGATGAAAGAAAAGTTTTCTCTCTCCACTTTCTCTCCCCTCCCCTCCCATTTCCTTAAACCAAACATACCCTAAATCCTCAAATTTCCTTAGTAGAATCAGTAAGCAGTTTCAAATAGCATAAGTAATTAGTATTAAAAAGTTGTACAATAATTGAGTTATATACATACAGTGATAATATCCGGTACAGAAAATGACACGGGTTGAGTCATGTTAACAACTCAGTAGACATTTCAATTATTAAGATTGCTCACGCGAGATGTACTACGTTGTTTGGATGAAAAAAAGCACTTTTGTCCTTGCAACCATGGTTTGTTGAAAAATCTAGACCATGGCTTTGAAAAATCTACTGTGTCACATCTTTTCTCTTTCCTCCCTCCCTCTTCTCTTTCTTCTCTTGCTACCAGTTTTCCGTCTTCTCTCTTCCTCTTTTTTTTTTTTTCAGTTTTTTAAAATTAGTAATTAAAAATTAATTTCAATTTCATTAAAACTAAAAGTGTTAATTTTATAGTTTCAATAAATTTTAATGCTCCATTCTATTCTTAATACAAGACTTATTTATATAATTTTATGATATTAACAAAATTAGTTAAGTTAATTAATATCACATGTATACAAATTTATGTAATTTTTTGTATTTATTATGCCATTTAATATTAAAAATATTTAAATCACAAACTTATTCTTTATATGGAATTATAATAAAAGTTAATATCCTTTTTAATAAATTTGATCATGAAAAAACTATTCTGACAACAATATTAAAGCACCACTATTTTATCAAAATCACTTTTTTCATATAATTTATTTCTGAAAAAACACTTTTACCATTTTTTTTCTTCACAAGCCAATTCAAACGGGCTAGTAATAGCAATTCTCCTTATTTTCTTCTACTTTGATTTTTTTACACAACCGGTCAGGTTATATTTTTTGATACAAGGCGATAGGGGAGGGGGGATCAAACCAAGGACCAGGAGGGAGGAAATTAATCTCAATACCACTGCACTACTAGTAATGCTGGTTTGTCAAGTTGTATTTATAAAACAATTAAAATGCAAGCCTCCTAGTTATAAAAAAATATAAGTTTCCTTATAGAGCCATATCAGTGTGAATGATGTTGACGATGATAAGGTTAAAAATCAATAGTAATTGAAAATCATTATTTATAGCTGATAATTGATAATATAACAACAAATTATAAATTCAGAAAAATAAAAAATTGAACATCTTTCTGTTCTGTCTTAAGAACACAGAGATTGGACTTGACTAGGTTGTCAAGCCTAGAGCCTACGTACTATTTGAAGGGATCAAAGTTTACGTAGTTCGTGATATACTGGGAGGCACGTAGCCAGGGGAGTGGGGTGTGTGCTCTGTGTAACAAAAAGTAACAAGAGCATAGAATCGAACGTGTGCACCTGTTTAGGGTTTCCTTCTATTTATAGAGGAGTCTGGTGCGCGTATCTCTGCCTTAATGAGCAGTATCCGGGATTGAGCCGTTAGGGGCTGATTTGCTGGTGCCATGATTGTAGGAGATCCCCTATTAATGAGGTCTCCCATTAGTGGGATCTCGTATTGTTTCCTACTGGAGTGCAGGTTCTGTCCCTAGCGTAGTTGGGCTGAGGTCCGAACCTAGGCCTGTTGGGCCGGTCCTTAACAGTTGCCCCCCAGCTCGATTGTTCAGGCTTCTGGACGGCCGAGGTGTGTATCGCCCCATGCCCTCGGTGTGGCCGAGGTCTTCTTTCTTGACTCGGTCGAATCTTGGCCGCCGCGGCCATCAACCCAGTCCGTGATAGTGGTCGGCTTAACGTGCCTTTGCCTTGCCTAGAACGCCGGGTTGTCTTGTCTGGGCGGCTATTCGTCCTGCCCAGGTTTCTGACCCTTTTGCCTTTTGGGATTCACCGGACGCTTTGGGATTCACCCCTACCGTGCCATCATTGCGGGCTTACAGCTGTCAGGTCTCCATTGGGTGCGCCCTGCAACCGCCGCGTCTTTTCACATTTCGAGGTCTGTGCGCATTTATTGTGCTGGTGTCGTGCTGCGCCAATCCCTTCATGTCTGTACGCGAATAGACCGTTGCACCCTTACGTTGGGTTTTAAATAGACCTCTTTCTTCTCTTCACTACTTTTCCCGCTATTCATCTTCTTCACAGACACTTTCGATTTTCTCCAAGAGTCTAGAGAGGTTTTACCTTTGTGCGAAGCTTTTCGCCGTTTACCAGCATTCCGGTTCCTTTCACCTTCTTTGCACAGGTATTCCGTCTCCTTACTGCCATTTTGTCTGGTATTTTCCTTTGCTTTACCATTTATTTCTGCCTGGGTTACTGTTCTTCTGTATTTCTGGGTTCCCCTTGTGTAATTGTGCCCAGAATTCATCCCCATACTTCCTTAAACACTTGCCCTTAGTACCTTAGGCTTCTGGTTATGGTGAGGGTTGGAGATGTTTCGAGACCGAGGGCGTCGTTAACGCCGGAGGAGGAAATGCTCCTCCGTGCGCATCTTCGGCGAATGACTTACTGGGTTTTTGGGGGTGAACCACCTGCTACGGGGGTTTTGGATCCTCTGCGCCGAGGTGGCGCTGTCCGTCCAGGGCGAACTGGGGCTCGTCCGACTTCTGCCAGGGTGTCAGTTCCGATTCCCCGCCGTCCTTCCCGGCAGCTAGTGCGAGCTCTTCCTCTCGGATCGCCCGGTGGGGCCGGGGTAGGCTCCTCTTCCGGGTCCGAATCCCCGGTGGTGATGGCTCAACCTTTTAGCTTTTATGAGGGCCCTTCTTCCGTCCGTCAGGCGCCTGCACTGGAAGGGTATCTCGGCCCTTGCTGGGATTGTCTTGCGGAGGCCTCTGCGCTGATGGCTCGCGGTGGAGATGCCGGGGATTCTACCGTGCTTGGCTCATGCCGGCATTGGTCCGCCCCGGTGGTTCCTTCTCGCGTCCCCGTTCGTCCGAGTCCGCAGCCCCTTTTTTCTGATACTATGTTTGCGCCAGGTATTCCCGCTCTTTACTAATACCAGCTTTGTTTATTTTCGCGTAGGTTTATTTATGGCTCTGAAATCTCGTCCCTCTAAGTCACGTTCTAGGCCCGAAGGTTCGGGCTCTTCCAGCCCGCCAGAGGCCGTACGCCGGCGCTTTGCCTGGGTCTCTTTCGAGACGATGATGACCCTGTCGCTGATGTCTGAGGCTGATGTCGCCCGGCTCAAACTACCCAAGCTAGAAGGTTGTGCGTATACTCCTGCAGGGGCAGAGGAGCCAGTGTGCTCGGTCCGTGAAGAGGGGGCGTCGAACTTCTTCTACTTTTACCAGGATGTGTATACCTGGATTGAAGTCCGTTTTCCGTTTACTGCCTTCCAGATGTCGGCCCTGGCCTACCTCAACCTAGCGCCATCGCAGCTTCATCCGAACGGATGGGCCTACTTAATGGCCTTCGAGAAGCTGTGCGGCTCCTTCCCGATCCCCATCCCTTGCACCACCAACCTCTTCTTTTATTACTTTTGCCCCTTTACTCCTGGTTTGCCTCAGGAGGGCGATAAGCTCAAAGGGCTGGTTTCACTCAGGAATGTATCGGATAGGAAGTTGATGGGGCCTTCTCGGACTCCTTCAAGTGGTTCAAGAACGCCTTCTTCAAGGTGGTGGTCGTGCCCGGCCAGCAGCCCTGGTTTTTGGACGAGGCTGAGGGCCAGAACGTGGAGTGGCGGTTCCCTCTTTATTGGGACAAGGGCCATTATAAGAAATCGCCGACGTCTTATCTAGTGGATGATGACCGTCTGCTGCCAGAGACCGTCCCCCACATCCCTAGGCTGGCCGCCTTTGTGAAGGAGTACGGGGTCCAGACCGCGGCTTGCTTTATCTCGGGGGCGGCCTCCGAACCGTTGCCTCCCACCTGTAGGTTCTTGTAGTCTTTACGTTTTTGCTTCGGGATTTCTTTTTCTATCTGATTTGCTAACCTGTTTCGTTTTTCTTTGTTTTTCAGCTAGGACCATGGACGCCGTGCCCCTATATGCTCGTCTAGCGAGGGCTGCTGCTGCACCGGCCAGTCGTTCGAAGAAGCGAGCGGCTTCAGATGATGCCGGTGTCCCTGCTGCCCCGGCTTCAAAGAAGGCGAAGGGCCCTGCTGCCGAGGGTCCTTCCTCTGCCACGGCCGCCAAGCCTGCTCCCGTGGTGGAAATCCCGGCTTCGGAGAGTCGGGAGGTTATTGCTGCTGTCGGCCCTTCTGTGGCCGTTGAGCCCCAAGTTTCTGGGGGGGCGAGATTGTTACTGTGTCTCCGGCTCCAGGGGAAAAGACCTTGTCCTAGATGATGATGTTGAGGTGATGATCTCTCCTGCTGGTTCGCCATCGCCTTCATCTTCCCCAGTGCGGTTTCCCCCTCCTCCACTTCCGCCGACGGGTCCCTCTTCAGTTTTCCCCCGCAGTTTCTTGTGGGATAATGGGGTGGCCCCTGAGGAGGACGTGGCGTTCCTCCCGCCCCGGCATTTCCTGGAGAGTGGTCGTCCCTTGTCCCCTTCGGCCGAGGATTGTCTGCAAGTGGCCCAGACGGAGCTGATCAAGTCGGTGGGGTACCTTCAAGCGCTGAGAATTGTCCGAAACCATTATGCACTGGCGGAGGCCGAGCGCGTGAGGCTGAGGAAAGTTGAGGTCGAGTTAAAACCCAAGGCTGCGGCTGTCGAGCAACTGCGGAAGGAGCTGGCCGAAGTCAAAGAGAGGGCCAGTTGCTCCGAGGATGAGCTTATCGCGGCTTGGGCGGAGCGAGACGAGGCCAAGGTCGAGCTGGGGGCGGCGAAGACCGAGCAGGGCGAGGCCCATGCTGAGCGGGACGCCGCTAAGGCTGCGGTAGTGAAGGCTGACCGGGAGCTTCAGCTGTCTCGGGAGCACGCTGATAAAGTAGCCAAGGAGTATGCTCGGGCTCAAAAAGAGGTGTCCGAGAGCCTGGCTGCGGCCCGGGCTTTGTAAGTACAGCGGGCTACTCTGGCTACTGAGAAGGAGGCGCTCGAGAAGGCCCTTTCTGCGGAGAAGGCGGCTTCCCAAGAGCTTTCTGATGCCCTGGTGCAGACTGCTGAGGCATTCTTCAAGCAGGCCTTGCTCCAGATCCGGCACCTCAATCCCGGGGCCGCGCTTAATGTGGAAGGGTATGACCATCGTGCCTTTGTTCAGGATGATGGGTCCTTCCTTCCTTACGAGCCTCCAGCTGTCGAAGATCCTGTCGAGGATGTGGAGGAGGATGCTGCGGACGCCGAGGGTCCTGAGGCGGGGAGTGCCGATATTGGGCCCGGCTCCCAGTCCTAGCTTTGTTTTGCTTTTTGTAAGTTTTGGGGCGTTGGTGCCCTTGTATTTTGTAATGATGATTCTGGCCTTCGCGCCTTTATGTACAGACCTTTTTGACACTGGATGACAATATTTCTTTTGTCTTAGCCTTGTGCCGTAGTCTGCATTTCTTTAGCCAATGAATGATTTTACTTTTTACCGTCCTTTTGTCTATATTTGACAATGAACTATTTAACTTTGTATCATCCTTTTTTTGCAAACCTGAGCTTGTTTAGTTACCCTGGGTCATGAATGGCCATCATCCTTTTACCTTGGTTTCAATGTGTGCCGACTGTATAGGCCGTTTCGGTAGCTTAGACAATGGATGACTGTATCATTCTCTTGTCTAAGTGTGAGTGTTCGTCGGCCGCATGTGTGCAAGCCGTTTAGGCAATTTAGTTATAGGATGACTCGGTCACCCTTCCGCTGGCCGCATGAGTACAGGCCATTCAGATAACTTAGGCAATGGACACGTTCAATCTTTTGTCTAAGTTTTAGTGTTTAATGGCTGCATGGGTGCAGGCCGTCTGTTCTCCACCACACTTAGCGTGTGGGAGGTTGGGGCAAGGTTGTCTTGTTTCAGCCTCGTTAGGCATAACTAACCGTACTGCCTCGGCCCGACTTTCTAATAGTCGAGCTCCAACTTTCACATAGTCGGATTAAATTTAACCGACGTAAGGGCAGGACTATCACGTGTCTAACCGAGGTTTCGTCTACCTGAGGTCGGACATTTTGACCTGATCAAGGTCGGCATGGTAGTCTGCTTGCTTAGCCGGGCGAGCGTTGACGCGTCAATTTCACGAAGGGCCACGGATGGCGCCCTCGTCGAGCTCTAACCAGTGCCTGTCGGAGTACAACGGCCGATTTTCGTACATCTAGATGTTTTTTTGTCTTTGGCTGAGTTCACGACCTCGGGGCCTTTTACCGACGCCGGGCTTAACGGCCTCGGTTTTCGGTTTCTTGGCCGGGCTTCTTTGCCTCGGCCTTATCGTAGTTGGCCGAGCTTTATAACTTCGGCTTCATGATTAAGCGAATTTTGTGCACATTCAAAATCCTCCTCTATGGGATCCTTTATTGATAAAAAGAAATAACCCTTGGGGGCTTTACAAAGCAACAATATTAGGAAATGTCATAACTCGGAATTGAAAGAAACAACATGAAAACAAATGAAAGCAATGAAAGCAAACGCTGCCGAAAAGGGATTTAACTATAGTAGATTTTCAGCTTGTCGGCATTCCACGTTCTTTTGACTGACTTCCGTGCCAAGGTTTCGAGGATGTATGCCCCTTCGTCGAGCTTTTCCTTAATCCGGTAGGGGCCCTCCCAGTTTGCCGCTAGCTTCCCGTCCTTGGCATTCTTATTGCCTATGTCGGCCCGTCGGAGTACCAGGTTTCCTCGGTTGAATGACTGGGGTCTGACCTTTCTGTTATACTTAGCCGCGAGTAATTGCTTGGCGGCCAATTCCCGGCAGTGCGCTACTACCCGGATTTCATCTATGAGGTCCAAGTCGGTCCTCAAGGCGTCATCGTTCGACTCCTGCCCTTCATGTCTGTCTCTGACCTTTCTCCAGGATGGTTGTCCGATTTCAACCGGGATCATTGCTTCGCATCCATAAGTCAACCTGTAGGGGGTTTCTTGGGTCGAAGACTGTACGCTTGTCCGGTATCCCCAAAGGACACTGTGTAGCTGCTCGGTCCAGTTGGTCTCGGCTTGCAACATTCGTCTCTTCAATCCGTCCAGGATTATCTTGTTGGCGGCTTTGGTCCCCACGGTCGGCGCCAATGTTCTGTCTTAAGAACACAGAGATTGGACTTGACTAGGTTGTCAAGCCTAGAGCCTACATACCCTTTGAAGGGATCAAAGTCCACGTAGTTCGTGATATACTGGGAGGCACGTAGCCAGGAGAGTGGGGTGTGTGCTCTGTTTAACAGAAAGTAACAAGAGCATAGAATCGAAGGTGTGCGCACCTATTTAGGGTTTCCTTCTAT